>JAWNNM010002651.1:0-449672 GCA_035044965.1 Lordiphosa andalusiaca
GTAATGGTCGCAAAGACCATTGGAAAACATAATAATACAACAGAACAGATAAAGCGTATACCAAACTCAGAAATCTGAAACATAAACATGATTTGTAAACAAGACATTAAGTTCAAGGAAATAAATAAATTTAAAGAATTATACTCGAAATAATATAAATAATAGAAATAATATGAATAATATAAATAATATGAATAATATAAATAATATAAATAAAATAAATAGTATAAATAATATAAATAAAACAAAGAATAGAAATATCAGAATGTATTAGATCACACATTTTTGAAACCAGCGCCAAATAGGACACACTTATCGGAAAGGCAACTCTTCGATAGTCATGCCTACGCTCTGTCATCAAGGTTGCATTCGACAACTGTTGTGGTTGGCGACTGAGCTTCCTGTCTGCTTCTTGCTGCTCGTTTCCTTCTCTTCATTGGAATCGATCAGACCGAACAGACGTGCCCAGATATCAAGCGCTTGGAAGAAAAATTTAAATCCAAGTTTATTTCATCAATCATACTTGGTTCTGCAACCCTATTAAGGGCAATCAATTGCCCACAATAGTCTACAGTAGACAAGGTGCGTATTTCTGGGAAAAACAATCTCCCAAATCGAAATTATTAATTTAGGTTTGGCCATGTGCCTGTAATTTTCATTTAGAACTCTACTTTGGATGGTTAAGACCCCGATAGATTGGCGTGTGCAATCCAACGATCAGGCTAGCGACGGCGCAGCCCAGCCAGAAAAGCCGCAGCTTAGGCAAAGCTTTTTCTACCCGCCTGAGGAGTCTCAACTTAGCCAGAGAAGCCGTACCCTTGCCCGAGCAGCATCATTTGCGCCGGAGCAGTCGCATCGCCTCCAGCATAGTGACAGCGGAGCCAGACAAGTCTCAGTGCAAGGCCAAATCGTCTAACCCCCCCCAGCGGCCAGCTTCAAATCATCCATCCATCTGTGTGTGTGTCTACCAGTGCTGAAGAGAAAATTTCTGTCCAATTCCCACTGGCGAAATCGATCTAAAATCAGTAGTGATAAGGGCAAAGCAGAGAAAATCATTTTTTCCTATTGCAACAAGGCATAAAAAAAAAAACAAAAAATTTTAGAAATCTTAATTAGAATCCCATTCAAAGTTAATTTTTCATATATATTATTTTGAAGTGTAAATTGTTGCTTTCAATTCATCGTGATTAAGTGTGCAGCTACAAGAAAGGCAACAATTTTAAATATTTTCGAAAACATATGTACGATGTGCATGTGTGGGTGTGAGTGCATTGCCCAAACTCTGAAAAAGTAGACGAATCAAAACCCACAGAGAGCCCACAAATCAACCGATTAAGACAGTGCTCAAGTTAAAGTAAAACAAAACAAACACAAACATCAACAGTTTTATATCGTAAAGCCACCTCCCAACCACCCACTACGAAATAAAATCAAAACAAAACAACAAGTGAACGTGAAGGCCTTCATCGTCGATCAACTTGGTGAGTGATTTGTAAGAGAATACCCTGTTCGGCACAGTGAACCCTTTTCTCACCGGTGCGAAGAGAGTGTTCTAAGTGAGTGTTATCGTAAAAATCTTAAGACTTCATTCTTGATAAAATAAAAGCAACCAAGATCATATTAAAAGCTTAGCACGGCTTAAGAATTTTACGATATTTGCTCAAGTGTATTTGTGCTTATCTGAAATGAGCTTTTACAAGTAAAACGTTTTTTTTTGTTTCTTTGTATTATTAAAACGGAGTTCCGATATTTTTAAAGATTTCGTTCTCAATCCCTTTGCCTATTTATCTGTTAAACAACTAGTATTTGTGTTGATCTAAAGTTCACACTTTCGTCTTAGACGATGTTGCCAAATTAAGAGCGACATCTGGTTGAAGAGAAAAGCTTCATTCTGAAAACTTAAATGAAATAGCTTCTTGACCTTTTTGATTACACTTAACGTAAATTCGGAATACTATTTCTTCTTAAATTTTGTTAAAATTCTCCTTCTTAATTTAAAATGAAGTTCTAAATTACATAAATCCAAATGCTTTAACCACCCCTATACACATACATATATACATATCTACCTTTATTGCCATATCTCGTCAAGCATATTTTCTTTTTCAGCGGTGAAGTGAAAGCAATAATAAGTCAAAAATAAATTAAAAATAAAATAAATCCAAACAAAAGAATTTATAATCAAGTAGATCAAACTAACGTAAAATCAAAATATAGTTATGTCAAAATGAATGTAAAATGAAATTTAACGAAACATAGTACGAAAACTAAGTGAGAAGAGAAGTTGAAGTCATAAAAATCCTAAACATGCCGATTTAGACTTGCAACTGCTTGCAAAATTCCCGTAACATTTGGTGGAGAAGAAAGAAAAAAAAAAAAAGTAAAATTTAGGAAATTCCAATATTCGTACTTAAAGTTTTAGTAGGGTGACCCATGAAAATGAAAATCTTGTGAAAAAGATAAAACCAAAAATGAAACTTTAACCTAAATTCACGTTAACACAATGTTGACCTAAATTCTAAATAAATAATTTAGTTATGTACAGACGAATTGAGCCTTGAGTATGGAGAATATATATTTGAATTTGATTTTGAAAATGCCCGCTTAAGTATTTTCATTTCCTGAGTCATGGGGTCGAAAATCTAAAATGATATAGCCTGTACATTTGGGGATCTGCTCACGCCAATCCATTTGCAGATCATGGTCGGGTTGGGTACAGAAGGTGTAGGTCGTTTACCACCTTAGACCACACCTATTGTCGAATTGAAATACCAGTTTACTTGCTTTCCCCTCCCTTTTTCCTTAGTTTTCCCTCTCACTTATATAGATGTGTTTTTTTGTTCCGAACTGGAGGAAGTTTACCCTGCAAGTTCGGGTCGTTTGGCCTTTTTGGTATTGACCGGTATCAGCCGATACTACTAAGGGCTCTAGGGACTCTATAATAAAGATAATGTAGTGTGCAGATGTAGCAGCAGCAAACAACCCCCCCCCATTCCCGTAAAGAGCTAGTTAATCAATGGGTCCCGCTAGGCTGACTGCAATTCTGTGTCCAGAGACGAACCCAATTCCTGGCTATGTGTTTGCTACGTATTCTTTGAATACATGGCATCGTTAATTGGAACGTTCTGTTCTATATACACGCGAAATTCATTACATATTTTTTGGCGCCCAACGTGGGGCAGTTTTTGTCAGAATACACCTTATTTTTGTTGACGCACAATTTGAAGTCTTAGTTGGAAAGACGACTACATAATTTTCTTGGCCCAACAATGATTGAGTCTAGTTAACATTATATATTTTTTCTGCCCAATATCGTGGTGCAGGTGAGATTAATAATCAGATCTGAGTGTGGTTCGCATATGTATTTGTATTTTGATTCCTAAGCCCCAGAAACTGTTTTGTTTTTTTTAAAGAAAATTTTTTCAAACGCTTCGCAGCTTTGGATCTCGATAATTAGTGCTCGTGCCAAATTAGGTCGACCAAGTGGCCTAGCAAAAGAAAAGGTTTTCCAAAAATCAATTTATTGCTAACATAGTAAGCCAGAGTGAAGCATATTAGCAGGTAGCTGATAGCTTGTGGAACCTGACTTAAAATGAAAAAAAAAAAAAAAAATCAGGCAGACATTAAGCTCGTTTAGTTTTTGTTTGGATTTTAGTTATTGTTTGAAGGAACAATTATTTTTGGTAAATACTCATAGTAAGCTTCTGGAACTTGAGTATTTGCGCAGGTGGATATGATCGACCGAAGTTTTATTATAAGATTTTTGCTGAAATTAGTTTGGTTTTTTTAATAAGAACTTTAATGCCAGACCAAGTAGTGGAAAGTAAGAGTATCTAGAATCAGGATATTGGTTATTTTTGTGCAGGATATTCAAGTGGTACGAATAGCGTATACTTGACCGCCGAAATTGAGTAGTATTATTGATTTTGTGTTTATTCAAACTAGAAACGACTGGTAGTTGCAATAGCCCGAAATAATATTTCCCCCAAGTAAATGGTTTTTTTATGCGACGTTTAGATATATCATTTTATTTTCGATTCCCGTATATGATAATCAGGAAAATTTTTTTATGAAGATGCCGTTACAACACAGTTTTACGGATAACCAGCCTTCAGCTCAAGCTGAAGCAAATATGTGCATAATTTGTGAAGGTATAATGACGAATACACAAACCTGTTGTGTTACCCCTTGTCAGCATGTTTTTCACCGCCAATGTATAGAAGATCGATTGAGTACTAAACCGGAATGTCCCAATTGCTTTGTAGTATTACAAATCACAGATCTTAAGAGAGTGGTAGGAAATTGTTCACCAAAAGCAAAAAAAATTTTAGTATACCCTCCTCGTCGACCTCAAACTCGAGGTGTGACGAAAGCGACTCAAGAAGTATTACCGCCAGCAGAATCAGATATTGCGAGAGTTCATTCTCTAGAGGATAGTAGCGTAAATTTAGCTGCAGGTGATGTGAGCCACAGCACGAATCATGCAGAAGGTCGTGGAAAGAAACCAGGTGCTACTAGGCGAAGAGGAAGACCAGCTCAAAACCGAAACCAAGCAAGAGCAAATGCATTAGATTTACAAAGTATCCAAGCAATGGTAGAGCAAACAGTGACCCGAATGTTGTCCAATATGCGGATTCCGTCTCAGTCAGAGCCTCCTGTGTCTGCTGAGGACATACGAACACCTGTGAGTAATCCTGTTGGCTCGTCTCAAGGTCGTCATCCTTTTGTACACCACAAAGTGGCAGATGTGATACAGAAATGGGGTGTTCATTTCGATGGAACCGCACCGGGATTGTCAGTTGAGGAATTTTTATACCGCGTTAAGATGTTGACGGAAGAAAATCTGGCAGGCGATTTTGAATCGTTAGGTCGGAATATTCATTTGCTTTTGATAGGAAAGGCCAGAAACTGGTACTGGCGTTTTCATAAACAGGCAGAAACGCGAACTTGGCAAGCATTTTGTGCAGCTATACGATCTCAATATAAAGAAAGCCGTTCGAATAATGAGATACGAGAACAAATTCGTGCGCGCAAACAAAAGCCTGGGGAAAGTTTTGAAACTTTTTATGAAAGCATTTGTTTGTTAATGGACAGGCTGCCTGCTCGGATAGAAGAGGACGAGTTGGTAGAAATTGTGCAAAACAACTTGCTAACCGAATTCAAAGATCGGTTGCTTTTCGAAGAAATTTATTCTATCGCTCATCTGCGAAGGCTCGTGCAAAAGCGTGAAAACTTCCTGCGAGAAATCGGTCGAACAAAACAAGCACCAATCCAAAGGGCTAAAGATACAACCGGCTATAAAGTTTATGGATTAGAAGAACCCGAAAGTGATCCGCTCTCTGACATCGAAGATGTGGAAGAGGTTGCAGCAATTGATGCAACTGGCTCCTCTAGAATTGTTTGTTGGAATTGCGAAGTTAAAGGTCACAGATGGGATGACTGTCTTGCAGAGAGACGTGTGTTTTGCTATGGATGCGGTACTCCTAATGTATACAAGCCTCAATGCCAAACATGCCAGCGGAATTCGGAAAACCGAAAGAAGGGGGCAGCCCACAACAACAGGATGCCTCCAAAATAAATTTGTCCTTAGAATATTCAGATACTGTATCTGTATCTGAGTCATTACAAGATATTCCAATAGACAATAGCATTCGATTTAAGCCTTATCATGAAAAACTAAGAAAGTATTTAGAAGTAAGGGAAAGAATCTTTTCTAGCGATTATAAACACAGTCGCAGAAATACTCGTCGAAGACGAAAGTACTTAGGAAATCTGAAAAGAAAAAGAAACTTACTAATTGCTACTGTATTTCAAAATGAAAACGATTTACGTAGCTATGCAAAGGTTTCCTTTTTAGAAATTGAAGAGTTAGGATTATTAGATACAGGAGCAAATATAAGTTGCCTAGGATCTAAGTTAGCTACGACTGATTTTAGTAATCATTCGCAGTTTAAGCCCATTAAGTCACAAGTAAAAACGGCTGATGGCAAATGTCATCAAGTACTTGGCACGTTGCGAGTAAGCATGAATTATAATGGGAAAGAAAATGAAATTGAACTTTATATTATCCCCTCTATTGTGCAGAATCTGATACTTGGTATAGATTTTTGGCGTATTTTTCATCTCGCCCCTGGCATTATCAGTTCTGTATCAAGTCCAGTGGCAGAGGATGATTCCGAAGAAGATATTAAATACCCTTTGACCGATCGGGAGTCACAACAGCTCGATATGGTTATTGCATTGTTTCCGAACTATGAAAAACAGGGACTTGGTCGCACTACCTTAATAAAACATCATATTGAGGTTGGAGAAGCGAAACCCATAAAGCAGCGGTTCTATCCAGTTAGTCCGGCAGTGGAAAAGCTTATGTACGCCGAGATAGACCGCATGCTTGATTTAGGAGTGATTGAACCTTCTAAGAGTCCTTGGAGCTCTCCTATGAGGATGGTGCTAAAACCGAATAAAGTGCGATTGTGCATGGATGCTCGCAAAATCAATGATGTGACTAAAAAGGATGCATATCCTTTGCAGAGCATTGAGGGAATATTTTCCAGACTACCAAAGGCAAATTTGATTACGAAGTTAGACTTGAAAGACGCCTATTGGCAAATCGAACTAGCCGAAGAGTCAAAGCCACTGACAGCGTTCACAGTCCCTGGTAGACCGTTATACCAATTCACGGTTATGCCCTTCGGACTGTGTAATGCTCCATCGACCATGTGCCGCTTGATGGATGATTTGATTCCTACTGATTTGCGCCATTGTGTGTTTGGCTATATTGATGACTTGTGTATAGTGTCAGAAACTTTTTCTGAACATCTGTCGGTCCTTGTGCAAATAGCAGAGCAATTTAGGAAAGCCAATCTAACATTGAATCTCTCAAAAAGTCAGTTTTGCGTGACTAAAATATCCTATTTAGGATATGTCATTGGAAGTGGAGGTGTTGCTACCGATCCAGCCAAGGTTTCTTGTATCCTAAATTGGCCAACGCCTAAGAACCTAAAGCAGGTACGAGGATTTTTAGGAGTATGTGGTTGGTATAGGAGGTTTATCCCTAAATTTGCAGAGGAAACGTTTCCCATAACAGAGGCTTTGTCCTGTAAAAAGCAGTTTAAATGGACGGATGAGGCTCAATCAGCCATGGACAGGTTGAAAATGCTGTTAACATCCACACCAGTACTGCAAAATCCCGATTTTGAAAAGAAATTCTTTCTCCACTGTGATGCCAGCGATTATGGAATCGGTGCTGTGCTCGTGCAGTTAGGAGATAACGATGAGGAAAGGCCAATAGCCTTTATGTCCAAAAAATTGTCTCGAGCACAAAGAAATTATAGCGTAACGGAACGTGAGTGTTTGGCTGTGATTCTGGCCATCGAAAAATTCCGCTGCTATTTGGAGTTGCAGGAATTCGAGGTGGTTACAGATCACTCGAGCTTAGTGTGGTTGCGACGACAACAGAATGTTTCTGGTCGGTTAGCGCGATGGATCTTGCGATTGCAAGCATTCAAGTTCACGATCTCACATCGTAAAGGCAAAGACCACATAGTGCCTGATGCGTTATCTAGGTTGGGCGAGGCAGAGATCGACAGTATTGTGTTGGAAGGGCCTCAAGTAGATCTTGACTCTCAAGAATTTGTCGATCCAGAATATGTGGAATTGAAACAAAGAATTGACAACGATCCAGATAGATACCCAGATTTGCGAGTAGCTGAAAAGTTCGTATACATACGTACCCAACACGCCACGGGAGATCCTTCACAAGATTCTCAAAGTTGGAAGTTGTGGATACCGGAAGGACTTCGATTAAATATGATTCGTCAAGCGCACGATTGTGTATTGTCTGCCCACGGAGGCATGCAAAAGACAATCGAAAGGCTACGCCGAAATTTCTTTTGGCCTGGGTTGTCGAAAGAAGTCCGAAACTACGTAAGAGAATGTGATACGTGTAAGGAAACTAAAGCTACCAATATTGTGCTTCGTCCTCCAATGGGAGAGCAAAGTGTGTCCTGTCGGCCTTTCCAAAAGCTATACATTGACATACTTGGACCCTACCCTAGGAGCAAAAAGGGGCATATCGGACTTCTAATTGTCCTAGATCATTTCAGTCGATATCATTGGTTGTGTCCTTTGAAAAAGTTTACAACAGAGTCTATCACTACGTTCCTGTTGGAAAACATTTTCCATTGTTTTGGAGTTCCGGAGACGGTTATTAGCGATAACGGGTCTCAATTTAAGGCAAAAGAGTTTGAAGCTTTTATGACCATGCATGGAATACGCCACGTCTTTACTGCTTTATACTCCCCACAGAGTAATGCAGCGGAAAGAGTGAATCGCTCCTTGCTTGCGGCCATTAGGTCATACATTCGCCTAGATCAGAGAGAATGGGATTTATATCTCACTCACATTTCGTGCTCTCTTCGTTCATCGCTTCACCAATCCATAGGATGCTCACCCTATAGGGCCTTATATGGCTTAGATATGATCACCCATGGAGCAGACTATAAGCTGCTAAGGAAATTGTCCTTATTAGAAGAACCGCTAGCTTTAGCTAGGGAGGATACTTTGGCACTTTTGAGGGAACAGATCAAAGCTAATAGTAGGAAAGCCTATGAGAAGAATACGAATCAGTACAATCTGCGATCGAAACCGGTTTCCTTTCGAGAAGGACAAGAGGTGTTTAAGCGAAATTTTAACCTCAGCAACTTCAGCCAAAACTATAATAAGAAACTCGCAGCTCAGTTTTCCAAATGTCGTGTTAAAAAGAAATTGGGAAACGCGTTCTACCTATTAGAGAATCTACAGGGGCGAGAAATTGGTACATATCATGCAAAGGATATACGCAGCTGATTCCAGCTAATTCCAGCTAATCTGCCTCCTGTTAGTCGTTAGAATTATCTGGTGTTGTAATGGTCGCAAAGACCATTGGAAAACATAATAATACAACAGAACAGATAAAGCGTATACCAAACTCAGAAATCTGAAACATAAACATGATTTGTAAACAAGACATTAAGTTCAAGGAAATAAATAAATTTAAAGAATTATACTCGAAATAATATAAATAATAGAAATAATATAAATAATATAAATAATATGAATAATATAAATAATATAAATAAAATAAATAGTATAAATAATATAAATAAAACAAAGAATAGAAATATCAGAATGTATTAGATCACACATTTTTGAAACCAGCGCCAAATAGGACACACTTATCGGAAAGGCAACTCTTCGATAGTCATGCCTACGCTCTGTCATCAAGGTTGCATTCGACAACTGTTGTGGTTGGCGACTGAGCTTCCTGTCTGCTTCTTGCTGCTCGTTTCCTTCTCTTCATTGGAATCGATCAGACCGAACAGACGTGCCCAGATATCAAGCGCTTGGAAGAAAAATTTAAATCCAAGTTTATTTCATTAATCATACTTGGTTCTGCAACCCTATTAAGGGCAATCAATTGCCCACAATAGTCTACAGTAGACAAGGTGCGTATTTCTGGGAAAAACAATCTCCCAAATCAAAATTATTAATTTAGGTTTGGCCATGTGCCTGTAATTTTCATTTAGAACTCTACTTTGGATGGTTAAGACCCCGATAGATTGGCGTGTGCAATCCAACGATCAGGCTAGCGACGGCGCAGCCCAGCCAGAAAAGCCGCAGCTTAGGCAAAGCTTTTTCTACCCGCCTGAGGAGTCTCAACTTAGCCAGAGAAGCCGTACCCTTGCCCGAGCAGCATCATTTGCGCCGGAGCAGTCGCATCGCCACCAGCATAGTGACAGCGGAGCCAGACAAGTCTCAGTGCAAGGCCAAATCGTCTACCCCCCCCCCCCCAGCGGCCAGCTTTAAATCATTCATCCATCTGTGTGTGTGTCTACCAGTGCTGAAGAGAAAATTTCTGTCCAATTCCCACTGGCGAAATCGATCTAAAATCAGTAGTGATAAGGGCAAAGCAGAGAAAATCATTTTTTCCTATTGCAACAAGGCATAAAAAAAAAAAAACAAAAAAACAAAAAATTTTAGAAATCTTAATTAGAATCCCATTCAAAGTTAATTTTTCATATATATTATTTTGAAGTGTAAATTGTTGCTTTCAATTCATCGTGATTAAGTGTGCAGCTACAAGAAAGGCAACAATTTTAAATATTTTCGAAAACATATGTACGATGTGCATGTGTGGGTGTGAGTGCATTGCCCAAACTCTGAAAAAGTAGACGAATCAAAACCCACAGAGAGCCCACAAATCAACCGATTAAGACAGTGCTCAAGTTAAAGTAAAACAAAACAAACACAAACATCAACAGTTTTATATCGTAAAGCCACCTCCCAACCACCCACTACGAAATAAAATCAAAACAAAACAACAAGTGAACGTGAAGGCCTTCATCGTCGATCAACTTGGTGAGTGATTTGTAAGAGAATACCCTGTTCGGCACAGTGAACCCTTTTCTCACCGGTGCGAAGAGAGTGTTCTAAGTGAGTGTTATCGTAAAAATCTTAAGACTTCATTCTTGATAAAATAAAAGCAACCAAGATCATATTAAAAGCTTAGCACGGCTTAAGAATTTTACAATATTTGCTCAAGTGTATTTGTGCTTATCTGAAATGAGCTTTTACAAGTAAAACGTTTTTTTGTTTCTTTGTATTATTAAAACGGAGTTCCGATATTTTTAAAGATTGCGTTCGCAATCCCATTGCCTATTTATCTGTTAAACAACTAGTATTTGTGTTGATCTAAAGTTCACACTTTCGTCTTAGACGATGTTGCCAAATTAAGAGCGACATCTGGTTGAAGAGAAAAGCTTCATTCTGAAAACTTAAATGAAATATCTTCTTGACCTTTTTGATTACACTTAACGTAAATTCGGAATACTATTTCTTCTTAAATTTTGTTAAAATTCTCCTTCTTAATTTAAAATGAAGTTCTAAATTACATAAATCCAAATGCTTTAACCACCCCTATACACATACATATATACACATATCTACCTTTATTGCCATATCTCGTCAAGCATATTTTCTTTTTCAGCGGTGAAGTGAAAGCAATAATAAGTCAAAAATAAATTAAAAATAAAATAAATCCAAACAAAAGAATTTATAATCAAGTAGATCAAACTAACGTAAAATCAAAATATAGTTATGTCAAAATGAATGTAAAATGAAATTTAACGAATCATAGTACGAAAACTAAATGAGAAGAGAAGTTGAAGTCATCAAAATCCTAAGCATGCCGATTTAGACTTGAAACTGCTTGCAAAATTCCCGTAACATTTGGTGGAGAAGAAAGAAAAAAAAGTAAAATTTAGGAAATTCCAATATTTGTACTTAAAGTTTTAGTAGGGTGACCCATGAAAATGAAAATCTTGTGAAAAATATAAAACCAAAAATGAAACTTTAACCTAAATTCACGTTAACACAATGTTGACCTAAATTCTAAATAAATAATTTAGTTATGTACAGACGAATTGAGCCTTGAGTATGGAGAATATATATTTGAATTTGATTTTGAAAATGCCCGCTTAAGTATTTTCATTTCCTGAGTCATGGGGTCGAAAATCTAAAATGATATAGCCTGTACATTTGGGGATCTGCTCACGCCAATCCATTTGCAGATCATGGTCGGGTTGGGTACAGAAGGTGTAGGTCGTTTACCACCTTAGACCACACCTATTGTCGAATTGAAATACCAGTTTACTTGCTTTCCCCTCCCTTTTTCCTTAGTTTTCCCTCTCACTTATATAGATGTGTTTTTTTGTTCCGAA
This sequence comes from Lordiphosa andalusiaca, assembly GCA_035044965.1. Lineage (NCBI taxonomy): Eukaryota > Metazoa > Arthropoda > Insecta > Diptera > Drosophilidae > Lordiphosa > Lordiphosa andalusiaca. Next base: position 11,760 of record JAWNNM010002651.1, read on the forward strand.
CTGGAGGAAGTTTACCCTGCAAGTTCGGGTCGTTTGGCCTTTTTGGTATTGACCGGTATCAGCCGATACTACTAAGGGCTCTAGGGACTCTATAATAAAGATAATGTAGTGTGCAGATGTAGCAGCAGCAAACAACCCCCCCCCATTCCCGTAAAGAGCTAGTTAATCAATGGGTCCCGCTAGGCTGACTGCAATTCTGTGTCCAGAGACGAACCCAATTCCTGGCTATGTGTTTGCTACGTATTCTTTGAATACATGGCATCGTTAATTGGAACGTTCTGTTCTATATACACGCGAAATCTATATAAGGAACACGAAGACAACATCAACCGAGAAGAATGTTGTGTCTCATCATTTTGTATGTAATCAAATAAATATAGTTGTGCTATTATTCCATCAAGTTTTTTGTCTCTTAACTTGCGTTTAACTTGAACTTATTATATTATCTCGATGTATAGGAATTAAGACAGTTTTTTTTAGTCCGCTTTCAAATCTGGGTGGCTGAGATCACCAGGAATGCCTCATATATATTTATATGTAGATATATATATTTATGTATATATGTGTATGTATGTATGAAGTATAATTGCTAATGGTTTACACACACATATGGTAGTTTCTCCTTTGCGGCTAATTTGACCAAAATTCCCACTACATCTGCCTTACACATACCACTCCTTGACATCCTTGGAGTCACGCTTTTTGGCCTTGGGCTGCACAAGTCCAGCCATTTGAGGTCTACCATCGCTGCCATACCCCAGGGAACCGCTGCCACTGGACATCATACCACCACCACCGCCTCCGCCGCCACCGCTTCCGCTGCTGTTGTGTCCATTGTGCAAATGTTGCTGGCCATGTTGTCCACCTGCCCCTCCACCGGCAACCTGATGATGATGCTGCCGCTGCTGATGGTACGAGCCATTAGTGCTAGTATTGCCCAACAAAGCGGCATTGGGATTGTGCGAGCCATAGGCGGCTGCCTTTTCGCTCTCCGTCTTATACCCACGATCGCCGTTCGATTTAAGCCAAAGAACCAGAAGTATTACCAATATTACAGCAATCAGTATACCCGCCACTATGCCTATAATCATTGCCGTGCGCTCTTCTTCAATGGAATTAATGCGTCCACCCTTGCCCTTGGGTCGATAGTTGTTGGGATTGTACGTATTGCCGCCGTAGGGTCCATATGGCGGTGATTCTTGTGGAGGCAATGGCGGGGGCAGCGGTGGCAATGGGTGGGGTTCATCGGGCAGCTGAATGCGCTCATGATCGTGACGACCGCCGCCTCCACCGCTGTTTATATACACATCATAGGGTGTGGTGTCACGCTCCGTTACCGTACTTGGTTTTTCTGCAGGCGGTGTGGCCTGTGTTGTGGTGCTAGTGGTGGTTGTGGTACTTGTCGAAGTGCTGGAACTGGTGCATATGTTAAGTTAAAATACTCAATCGGAGAGGGACTTAGAGAAAAAATATATATAGTTTATGGAACAATCATTAAAAGGAGGCTTGCACAATATCTGGAAGTTTCTTTTTTGAATTGTTTCCAAATGTAACAACTTCTCCGTGGCATAAGAATGTTAAATGGAACGCTGAGGATACTAAAATAATTAACAGACTTATGGCGAATCACACTTATGAAAATGTAATCTTATTGACTCTTCAAACTGCCTAACATGTAACATTACTGAATCCGCTGATCACCTTTTATTTAAATGTCCAAGACTTAGCTCTTTAAGAATTAAACATTCAATCTTTAAGCATTTTTCTTCAACAAAAGATTTACCCTTATCAGGAGTTCTTCAAAATATGAGAGAACTAGCTGATTTTGTTCATGAAGCCAAGTTAACCTTTTGATTTTTTTTAATAACCCGTTGTAAAACACGTCATATGAAACCGTGTTCAATACTTTACCAGACTGTCTTCATGGTTACTCACGATCTCATCACTTGAGATTATTTCAAACATTAAATATTAATCGATTTTGTCGCGCACATTATCGATATCCGTACCGGGTCACTGTTAAATCGACCAACCCCCATCGCCAGAGCTGCGATAAGGTAAAAAAAAAAACAAAATTATTCCTAAATGCACTCTGTTTCGAATATGTATTAGAATAGAAGTCGATTGAACACCCCCTACTTTGAAATAAGTCTTAACACGCTTTTTATTTTATTTTAGTTTTATTCGTATTTATTATATGCAATGTTATAATTCTGTGTTTTGTCAGTCATTCTGTTTTTGTATGCATTTTTACCGTTTTGTTTCGTTTTGCTTTTTCGTTTCTCATAAATTATAAAATCTAACACAAAACAAAGCCATTTTCTTGTAACATCACTGCCGCTACATACACGTTACAATTTGCTATATATTTTGGCCCAGCTCTAAAACTGCGTCGCCATTTCATGATCATATACAGATACCTTGTTCACATATATATATATATATTGGTATTGGGTGTGTGTTGGTGTATGGATTTGGTTTATATGTATTATATATATATATATATATTAGATAACAATGATATTAAGCCTAAATAGATGTAAGTTTAGTACTTATACTTCCGCATTCGACTGATCCATTGATGTAGCTTTAACTATTTTACTCACTTACTCATACAACTAACTGTACTCTTTGCCTGGCCTGCTTACTAGTATATCATACACACAATAACGTTTATTGGGTTCTTTGAAGAATAATTTTGCTTGGTATATTGGACTTGGAGGCTGTGCACTTTGAATATGGTGAATTGAATTCAAAAAAAAAAAAACTTTGTTCGTGGTTAAGTTTTTTAAATGCAAAGTTTTCCTTGTGCAGCATTAACATTTGTGAAGATATATATAGAGAGAGAGTTGTTGGAGCCTTTCGAAAGGGAATATTACATATATAATTAAGTGGGAGTGTTATTTGGTTATCAACAGCACTTGCAATTATTTTCCATTTGAAGGGACGTAAATTCATAATAATCATAATAATTAATAATACATTAGTTCGTTAATGTTAATGTTGTATATATGTATGTATGCAGGTATGCTTATATATATAAATAGTATAGATCTTGTTTGTGTGGATGTAATTGTTCTAGGTGTCCTTTTGCTAGATTCACTAGCTTGTGTTGTGTTTTGTTTTATATTTGGTTATTGTTGTATACAAGTTGAGGGTTAAAAAACTCGAAAATATATCAAAAATTTTGTTGAAATGCAATATATATGTATTTTGTTATATATACGAATATATGTATATATATAAATAGTAATTTTCTAGGTATATACAGCATACCACACAATTTGTTAGAGAGAAGTTAGGAGAAAATGATGAGTCAAGATTTGCTAGTGTGTATGTTAGTGTATGTGTGTGTGCGTGTATAATAAAGTACGACTCATATATTCCCAAAAAATTGGACCGATAAGCTGCGAAGCCAGAGACAACACGAACGAATACAGGTCATTTTACGTGTCTATACTTTACATGAATAAATGCTTCTTAATGTGAACACCAGGATTTATAAGCACATGGTGTCGCATACTTTTTGTGAAAGAGCTTGCACATTTGTGGCAACAATTGCTTGAACAGCTATTTTAATTGGGTTTCTCACCTGAAGCTGATTTACACTAGGAGTGCGTTATGTGTTAATAGCAAACTATCATCTTTTTTTGTAAGGGACTTTTAAGGACTTAGGAATTTTGAAAAAATTAAATTGGAGCTATTTTTTGATTATCATTTTTTTATTCTTAAATTCATTTTTATTTCAACCAAATTTTCGACAGGTCGTTCACACTCTCAAATTAATGGAGGAAGAAGGCTTGTTCGCCAAGTTGAGACAACAAAATTAAAAATTATTTTCGCTTGGATGCAGAAACTTTCGACCAGCTTCGTAGCGAAAGATCTACATTTTCACTGTGTTTTTTGAATTCAGCATCCAGCGTGACGTCCATATCCAAAGAGTTTCGAATGACAACGGCAATATGATCTGGAATTATCACATTCTAAAAGCACTCCGACTCTTCGACGTTTTCAATATAATTGGAGATCGAATCGGCGTTCCACTGTGTAATCACCAAGTGTTCAGGAGTTACAGTTTTTATATTCGACCTTTTTTTACTTCTTAAATTATTAGTATGAATACTTTTCCTTGTGTTGAATTTGTGAATGTGGCTCATAAACTTAGATATAAAACTGAAAAAACTAGTTCAACTTATCGGACTCGATCATTCAAAAATGTTATATTTGGTCGTACTGCTTAGTTAGTTTGTGTGTATAGATTTTGTATGTACTCATAATCCAAAATGATAAACTAATTAAACTAATGCTTACATGGAGGCATAATTTGATAATATAGCGCATCAAAATGATATATATACTATTATATATATGAATGTATGCTTGCATTAATCGAATTCATGTCTGTGTGAGTGTGTGTAGACTTGCTGCTGATTGTGTATACGTCACGTATGCCTCAAAAAATATGCATATAGCTGCGTTTTTAATACTGTAAAATTGTAGCTTCTTTTGGTTGGCTGTAAAGTAAGTTTCGTTCACATTTTGATAGCAGTTGTAATTAGTAGAAAAGCTAGGTAGGTTCGCTTCAGTGTCTCAGTGTGAGTGTGTATGTGTGGAGTGTTTGTGTGTGTGTGTCTTGTCACTTGATATGTCCGAGTTCATATTGCATACAAGTCGTTGACAATATATAGTCTCAAATACATATACATATTTAAAATCGTATGTATGTAGGGTTCAAACACAAGTTCGTATCGAAAAAGTCGCATTACTTATATGCCTAAGTTAACCAAATCGAGGGGATATCAACTGGAGTGGGATTGAATTAAACATTTAACTAATTAAAGTCAGTTTCAAATCAACAAACTCTTGCATCTGCCATTTCGTTAGTATTAACGCCTAAGCCCATTCGTACAGCACCACATTTTGTCTCCTTTACACGCTAATTAGGCAACACAAGATCAGAAATTACTAATTATTATCGTGTGTTAAATCGAATTTTTGCAAACTTTTGTATAGTCGTTTTTTTTTTTTTGGTAGGGCGAGCAGTGTATTGTTTGGTTTGCATACTTTGTGGCGAAATATTTTACACAGTTATTCGATTGGCTAGTGGCATTAATTTATTATAATATAGTGATATATATATGTATATATACCTATATATGTATATATGTATATATGTAGTGTAATTTATAGGCTTAAGCGTGGCTGTTTGTGGTTTATCTTGATTTTTTTTTAGGGTTTGTTAGCAAGTCTTGAGATTGAAGCTATAATTTCCTTAACCATTATTACAAGTATTATCCTTTGCTTTTCTAAAGTAGTTTATTGCCAACAAAAACCATCTCTTATTATCCTTCCATTCATTTGTACACATTTCTTTTCATTGTTTTCTATCCAAGTTTTGTCCTGTGTCTATTCTGTTCTCTAATTAATGCTTTGAGGTTTGCTAAATAAATATACGAAGCATTCCATGTAAACTCAGCTACTCTAGTTATCTAGTTTCCCAAAAACACATCAAAAGTGTATTCGAACTTTGTAACAGCAAGCAAAAACCTCTTTTGGTTTTAGCCGCAAATTGATTATTTTATGATTTCTATGTAACAAATAAGAGAAAACAAGACTTAATTCGTCTGTGCAAAAGTATTAATACACTCTAACCCAATCTTGAAATGACAAGAAATAAAGGAAATGATATCATTTCTCCATACCATTTCATTTTGCCATTAATTTCGTGTCATGATGACATTCGCCCCGAGGGGATTTCGTATTTTACATGAAGTACTTGGTTTCTAGTCTATATATTCAGGAAAAAATACATCATCACTAATAGTATGTTGATTTGTATTTTAGAAGTTGGCGAATTTTAGTTTAGTAATCAAACTTGTTGACAAAATGTGTGTATTGAGCATTCTAATTATCATGACGATAACAATGCGTTTGGACAGCAAATTGCTCTCCAGACTGTTGTTTCTTTTTTTCAGGAGTTCCACAAAGTCCACGAACGTTTGAAAGTGGCGTCACTTAGCTAAAATAAACCATTTAAATGTTTTTGTCAACGTGGCATTGGGAATGCCAATGTGATGTTTTCTCAATGGAAACGTCAAAATTTTCGAGAAATCAAAATTAAGGAGAATGGAAAGGGGCTATTAGACGATTTTCATGTTTCAGCTTTGAATTGGAAAGTTGCTGTGTGGTTTGGAAATAAGTAGTTTGGATCCTAGCAAGTTTGTACGAGACTTGAATATTTACGCTCTCATTAGAATCTGGTTCTTAGAATGCAAAAGGCCCCTTGTGACGCCGGGTATTCAGATAGTGAACTATAATATCAATAGGTGATGGGCCGTACTGATGGTCTGATCCATGTTTTGATTGTCAACCTTTAGAGCCCAAATACATATTGAGATTAATTTAGTGATTGAACTTACGGATTGGGATTATCTGTAGAAGGTGCCTCAATATAGCAACAATATTTGGAAAAAGAGTGTTTGGTACTTTGAAAATAATTTCTTTGTTCAATTATTGTCCCGGACCTACTGAATCAATGCATATTGGGCTGCCACTTTGCATTCGATACACAAATTGACCAAGAGGTGCGAAATCATATAAGCACGGCAATTGTAATGGTCGCAAAGACCATTGGAAAACATAATAATACAACAGAACAGATAAAGCGTATACCAAACTCAGAAATCTGAAACATAAACATGATTTGTAAACAAGACATTAAGTTCAAGGAAATAAATAAATTTAAAGAATTATACTCGAAATAATATAAATAATAGAAATAATATGAATAATATAAATAATATGAATAATATAAATAATATAAATAAAATAAATAGTATAAATAATATAAATAAAACAAAGAATAGAAATATCAGAATGTATTAGATCACACATTTTTGAAACCAGCGCCAAATAGGACACACTTATCGGAAAGGCAACTCTTCAATAGTCATGCCTACGCTCTGTCATCAAGGTTGCATTCGACAACTGTTGTGGTTGGCGACTGAGCTTCCTGTCTGCTTCTTGCTGCTCGTTTCCTTCTCTTCATTGGAATCGATCAGACCGAACAGACGTGCCCAGATATCAAGCGCTTGGAAGAAAAATTTAAATCCAAGTTTATTTCATCAATCATACTTGGTTCTGCAACCCTATTAAGGGCAATCAATTGCCCACAATAGTCTACAGTAGACAAGGTGCGTATTTCTGGGAAAAACAATCTCCCAAATCGAAATTATTAATTTAGGTTTGGCCATGTGCCTGTAATTTTCATTTAGAACTCTACTTTGGATGGTTAAGACCCCGATAGATTGGCGTGTGCAATCCAACGATCAGGCTAGCGACGGCGCAGCCCAGCCAGAAAAGCCGCAGCTTAGGCAAAGCTTTTTCTACCCGCCTGAGGAGTCTCAACTTAGCCAGAGAAGCCGTACCCTTGCCCGAGCAGCATCATTTGCGCCGGAGCAGTCGCATCGCCTCCAGCATAGTGACAGCGGAGCCAGACAAGTCTCAGTGCAAGGCCAAATCGTCTAACCCCCCCCCAGCGGCCAGCTTCAAATCATCCATCCATCTGTGTGTGTGTCTACCAGTGCTGAAGAGAAAATTTCTGTCCAATTCCCACTGGCGAAATCGATCTAAAATCAGTAGTGATAAGGGCAAAGCAGAGAAAATCATTTTTTCCTATTGCAACAAGGCATAAAAAAAAACAAAAAATTTTAGAAATCTTAATTAGAATCCCATTCAAAGTTAATTTTTCATATATATTATTTTGAAGTGTAAATTGTTGCTTTCAATTCATCGTGATTAAGTGTGCAGCTACAAGAAAGGCAACAATTTTAAATATTTTCGAAAACATATGTACGATGTGCATGTGTGGGTGTGAGTGCATTGCCCAAACTCTGAAAAAGTAGACGAATCAAAACCCACAGAGAGCCCACAAATCAACCGATTAAGACAGTGCTCAAGTTAAAGTAAAACAAAACAAACACAAACATCAACAGTTTTATATCGTAAAGCCACCTCCCAACCACCCACTACGAAATAAAATCAAAACAAAACAACAAGTGAACGTGAAGGCCTTCATCGTCGATCAACTTGGTGAGTGATTTGTAAGAGAATACCCTGTTCGGCACAGTGAACCCTTTTCTCACCGGTGCGAAGAGAGTGTTCTAAGTGAGTGTTATCGTAAAAATCTTAAGACTTCATTCTTGATAAAATAAAAGCAACCAAGATCATATTAAAAGCTTAGCTCGGCTTAAGAATTTTACGATATTTGCTCAAGTGTATTTGTGCTTATCTGAAATGAGCTTTTACAAGTAAAACGTTTTTTTGTTTCTTTGTATTATTAAAACGGAGTTCCGATATTTTTAAAGATTTCGTTCTCAATCCCTTTGCCTATTTATCTGTTAAACAACTAGTATTTGTGTTGATCTAAAGTTCACACTTTCGTCTTAGACGATGTTGCCAAATTAAGAGCGACATCTGGTTGAAGAGAAAAGCTTCATTCTGAAAACTTAAATGAAATATCTTCTTGACCTTTTTGATTACACTTAACGTAAATTCGGAATACTATTTCTTCTTAAATTTTGTTAAAATTCTCCTTCTTAATTTAAAATGAAGTTCTAAATTACATAAATCCAAATGCTTTAACCACCCCTATACACATACATATATACATATCTACCTTTATTGCCATATCTCGTCAAGCATATTTTCTTTTTCAGCGGTGAAGTGAAAGCAATAATAAGTCAAAAATAAATTAAAAATAAAATAAATCCAAACAAAAGAATTTATAATCAAGTAGATCAAACTAACGTAAAATCAAAATATAGTTATGTCAAAATGAATGTAAAATGAAATTTAACGAAACATAGTACGAAAACTAAATGAGAAGAGAAGTTGAAGTCATAAAAATCCTAAACATGCCGATTTAGACTTGAAACTGTTTGCAAAATTCCCGTAACATTTGGTGGAGAAGAAAGAAAAAAAAAAGTAAAATTTAGGAAATTCCAATATTTGTACTTAAAGTTTTAGTAGGGTGACCCATGAAAATGAAAATCTTGTGAAAAATAGAAAACCAAAAATGAAACTTTAACCTAAATTCACGTTAACACAATGTTGACCTAAATTCTAAATAAATAATTTAGTTATGTACAGACGAATTGAGCCTTGAGTATGGAGAATATATATTTGAATTTGATTTTGAAAATGCCCGCTTAAGTATTTTCATTTCCTGAGTCATGGGGTCGAAAATCTAAAATGATATAGCCTGTACATTTGGGGATCTGCTCACGCCAATCCATTTGCAGATCATGGTCGGGTTGGGTACAGAAGGTGTAGGTCGTTTACCACCTTAGACCACACCTATTGTCGAATTGAAATACCAGTTTACTTGCTTTCCCCTCCCTTTTTCCTTAGTTTTCCCTCTCACTTATATAGATGTGTTGTTTGTTCCGAACTGGAGGAAGTTTACCCTGCAAGTTCGGGTCGTTTGGCCTTTTTGGTATTGACCGGTATCAGCCGATACTACTAAGGGCTCTAGGGACTCTATAATAAAGATAATGTAGTGTGCAGATGTAGCAGCAGCAAACAACCCCCCCCATTCCCGTAAAGAGCTAGTTAATCAATGGGTCCCGCTAGGCTGACTGCAATTCTGTGTCCAGAGACGAACCCAATTCCTGGCTATGTGTTTGCTACGTATTCTTTGAATACATGGCATCGTTAATTGGAACGTTCTGTTCTATATACACGCGAAATACATTACATATTTTTTGGCGCCCAACGTGGGGCGGTTTTTGTCAGAATACACCTTATTTTTGTTGACGCACAATTTGAAGTCTTAGTTGGACAGACGACTACATAATTTTCTTGGCCCAACAATGGTTGAGTCTAGTTAACATTATATATTTTTTCTGCCCAATATCGTGGTGCAGGTGAGATTAATAATCAGATCTGAGTGTGGTTCGCATATGTATTTGTATTTTGATTCCTAAGCCCCAGAAACTGTTTTGTTTTTTTTAAAGAAAATTTTTTCAAACGCTTCGCAGCTTTGGATCTCGATAATTAGTGCTCGTGCCAAGTTAGGTCGACCAAGTGGCCTAGCAAAAGAAAAGGTTTTCCAAAAATCAATTTATTGCTAACATAGTAAGCCAGAGTGAAGCATATTAGCAGGTAGCTGATAGCTTGTGGAACCTGACTTAAAATGAAAAAAAAAAAAAAAAATCAGGCAGACATTAAGCTCGTTTAGTTTTTGTTTGGATTTTAGTTATTGTTTGAAGGAACAATTATTCTTGGTAAATACTCATAGTAAGCTTCTGGAACTCGAGTATTTGCGCAGGTGGACATGATCGACCGAAGTTTTATTATAAGATTTTTGCTGAAATTAGTTGGGTTTTTTAATAAGAACTTTAATGCCAGACCAAGTAGTGGAAAGTAAGAGTATCTAGAATCAGGATATTGGTTATTTTTTGTGCAGGATATTCAAGTGGTACGAATAGCGTATACTTGACCGCCGAAATTGAGTAGTATTATTGATTTTGTGTTTATTCAAACTAGAAACGACTGGTAGTTGCAATAGCCCGAAATAATATTTCCCCCAAGTAAATGGTTTTTTTATTCGACGTTTAGATATATCATTTTATTTTCGATTCCCGTATATGACAATCAGGAAAATTTTTTTATGAAGATGCCGTTACAACACAGTTTTACGGATAACCAGCCTTCAGCTCAAGCTGAAGCAAATATGTGCATAATTTGTGAAGGTATAATGACGAATACACAAACCTGTTGTGTTACCCCTTGTCAGCATGTTTTTCACCGCCAATGTATAGAAGATCGATTGAGTACTAAACCGGAATGTCCCAATTGCTTTGTAGTATTACAAATCACAGATCTTAAGAGAGTGGTAGGAAATTGTTCACCAAAAGCAATAAAAATTTTAGTATACCCTCCTCGTCGACCTCAAACTCGAGGTGTGACGAAAGCGACTCAAGAAGTATTACCGCCAGCAGAATCAGATATTGCGGGAGTTCATTCTCCAGAGGATAGTAGCGTAAATTTAGCTGCAGGTGATGTGAGCCACAGCACGAATCATGCAGAAGGTCGTGGAAAGAAACCAGGTGCTACTAGGCGAAGAGGAAGACCAGCTCAAAACCGAAACCAAGCAAGAGCAAATGCATTAGATTTACAAAGTATCCAAGCAATGGTAGAGCAAACAGTGACCCGAATGTTGTCCAATATGAGGATTCCGTCTCAGTCAGAGCCTCCTGTGTCTGCTGAGGACATACGAACACCTGTGAGTAATCCTGTTGGCTCGTCACAAGGTCGTCATCCTTTTGTACACCACAAAGTGGCAGATGTGATACAGAAATGGGGTGTTCATTTCGATGGAACCGCACCGGGATTGTCAGTTGAGGAATTTTTATACCGCGTTAAGATGTTGACGGAAGAAAATCTGGCAGGCGATTTTGAATCGTTAGGTCGGAATATTCATTTGCTTTTGATAGGAAAGGCCAGAAACTGGTACTGGCGTTTTCATAAACAGGCAGAAACGAGAACTTGGCAAGCATTTTGTTCAGCTATACGATCTCAATATAAAGAAAGCCGTTCGAATAATGAGATACGAGAACAAATTCGTGCGCGCAAACAAAAGCCTGGGGAAAGTTTTGAAACTTTTTATGAAAGCATTTGTTTGTTAATGGACAGGCTGCCTGCTCGGATAGAAGAGGACGAGTTGGTAGAAATTGTGCAAAACAACTTGCTAACCGAATTCAAAGATCGGTTGCTTTTCGAAGAAATTTATTCTATCGCTCATCTGCGAAGGCTCGTGCAAAAGCGTGAAAACTTCCTGCGAGAAATCGGTCGAACAAAACAAGCACCAATCCAAAGGGCTAAAGATACAACCGGCTATAAAGTTTATGGATTAGAAGAACCCGAAAGTGATCCGCTCTCTGACATCGAAGGTGTGGAAGAGGTTGCAGCAATTGATGCAACTGGCTCCTCTAGAATTGTTTGTTGGAATTGCGAAGTTAAAGGTCACAGATGGGATGACTGTCTTGCAGAGAGACGTGTGTTTTGCTATGGATGCGGTACTCCTAATGTATACAAGCCTCAATGCCAAACATGCCAGCGGAATTCGGAAAACCGAAAGAAGGGGGCAGCCCACAACAACAGGATGCCTCCAAAATAAATTTGTCCTTAGAATATTCAGATACTGTATCTGTATCTGAGTCATTACAAGATATTCCAATAGACAATAGCATTCGATTTAAGCCTTATCATGAAAAACTAAGAAAGTATTTAGAAGTAAGGGAAAGAATCTTTTCTAGCGATTATAAACACAGTCGCAGAAATACTCGTCGAAGACGAAAGTACTTAGGAAATCTGAAAAGAAAAAGAAACTTACTAATTGCTACTGTATTTCAAAATGAAAACGATTTACGTAGCTATGCAAAGGTTTCCTTTTTAGAAATTGAAGAGTTAGGATTATTAGATACAGGAGCAAATATAAGTTGCCTAGGATCTAAGTTAGCTACGACTGATTTTAGTAATCATTCGCAGGTTAAGCCCATTAAGTCACAAGTAAAAACGGCTGATGGCAAATGTCATCAAGTACTTGGCACGTTGCGAGTAAGCATGAATTATAATGGGAAAGAAAATGAAATTGAACTTTATATTATCCCCTCTATTGTGCAGAATCTGATACTTGGTATAGATTTTTGGCGTATTTTTCATCTCGCCCCTGGCATTATCAGTTCTGTATCAAGTCCAGTGGCAGAGGATGATTCCGAAGAAGATATTAAATACCCTTTGACCGATCGGGAGTCACAACAGCTCGATATGGTTATTGCATTGTTTCCGAACTATGAAAAACAGGGACTTGGTCGCACTACCTTAATAAAACATCATATTGAGGTTGGAGAAGCGAAACCCATAAAGCAGCGGTTCTATCCAGTTAGTCCGGCAGTGGAAAAGCTTATGTACGCCGAGATAGACCGCATGCTTGATTTAGGAGTGATTGAACCTTCTAAGAGTCCTTGGAGCTCTCCTATGAGGATGGTGCTAAAACCGAATAAAGTGCGATTGTGCATGGATGCTCGCAAAATCAATGATGTGACTAAAAAGGATGCATATCCTTTGCAGAGCATTGAGGGAATATTTTCCAGACTACCAAAGGCAAATTTGATTACGAAGTTAGACTTGAAAGACGCCTATTGGCAAATCGAACTAGCCGAAGATTCAAAGCCACTGACAGCGTTCACAGTCCCTGGTAGACCGTTATACCAATTCACGGTTATGCCCTTCGGACTGTGTAATGCTCCATCGACCATGTGCCGCTTGATGGATGATTTGATTCCTCCTGATTTGCGCCATTGTGTGTTTGGCTATATTGATGACTTGTGTATAGTGTCAGAAACTTTTTCTGAACATCTGTCGGTCCTTGTGCGAATAGCAGAGCAATTTAGGAAAGCCAATCTAACATTGAAATCTCTCAAAAAGTCAGTTTTGCGTGACTAAAATATCCTATTTAGGATATGTCATTGGAAGTGGAGGCGTTGCTACCGATCCAGCCAAGGTTTCTTGTATCCTAAATTGGCCAACGCCTAAGAACCTAAAGCAGGTACGAGGATTTTTAGGAGTATGTGGTTGGTATAGGAGGTTTATCCCTAAATTTGCAGAGGAAACGTTTCCCATAACAGAGGCTTTGTCCTGTAAAAAGCAGTTTAAATGGACGGATGAGGCTCAATCAGCCATGGACAGGTTGAAAATGCTGTTAACATCCACACCAGTACTGCAAAATCCCGATTTTGAAAAGAAATTCTTTCTCCACTGTGATGCCAGCGATTATGGAATCGGTGCTGTGCTCGTGCAGTTAGGAGATAACGATGAGGAAAGGCCAATAGCCTTTATGTCCAAAAAATTGTCTCGAGCACAAAGAAATTATAGCGTAACGGAACGTGAGTGTTTGGCTGTGATTCTGGCCATCGAAAAATTCCGCTGCTATTTGGAGTTGCAGGAATTCGAGGTGGTTACAGATCACTCGAGCTTAGTGTGGTTGCGACGACAACAGAATGTTTCTGGTCGGTTAGCGCGATGGATCTTGCGATTGCAAGCATTCAAGTTCACGATCTCACATCGTAAAGGCAAAGACCACATAGTGCCTGATGCGTTATCTAGGTTGGGCGAGGCAGAGATCGACAGTATTGTGTTGGAAGGGCCTCAAGTAGATCTTGACTCTCAAGAATTTGTCGATCCAGAATATGTGGAATTGAAACAAAGAATTGACAACGATCCAGATAGATACCCAGATTTGCGAGTAGCTGAAAAGTTCGTATACATACGTACCCAACACGCCACGGGAGATCCTTCACAAGATTCTCAAAGTTGGAAGTTGTGGATACCGGAAGGACTTCGATTAAATATGATTCGTCAAGCGCACGATTGTGTATTGTCTGCCCACGGAGGCATGCAAAAGACAATCGAAAGGCTACGCCGAAATTTCTTTTGGCCTGGGTTGTCGAAAGAAGTCCGAAACTACGTAAGAGAATGTGATACGTGTAAGGAAACTAAAGCTACCAATATTGTGCTTCGTCCTCCAATGGGAGAGCAAAGTGTGTCCTGTCGGCCTTTCCAAAAGCTATACATTGACATACTTGGACCCTACCCTAGGAGCAAAAAGGGGCATATCGGACTTCTAATTGTCCTAGATCATTTCAGTCGATATCATTGGTTGTGTCCTTTGAAAAAGTTTACAACAGAGTCTATCACTACGTTCCTGTTGGAAAACATTTTCCATTGTTTTGGAGTTCCGGAGACGGTTATTAGCGATAACGGGTCTCAATTTAAGGCAAAAGAGTTTGAAGCTTTTATGACCATGCATGGAATACGCCACGTCTTTACTGCTTTATACTCCCCACAGAGTAATGCAGCGGAAAGAGTGAATCGCTCCTTGCTTGCGGCCATTAGGTCATACATTCGCCTAGATCAGAGAGAATGGGATTTATATCTCACTCACATTTCGTGCTCTCTTCGTTCATCGCTTCACCAATCCATAGGATGCTCACCCTATAGGGCCTTATATGGCTTAGATATGATCACCCATGGAGCAGACTATAAGCTGCTAAGGAAATTGTCCTTATTAGAAGAACCGCTAGCTTTAGCTAGGGAGGATACTTTGGCACTTTTGAGGGAACAGATCAAAGCTAATAGTAGGAAAGCCTATGAGAAGAATACGAATCAGTACAATCTGCGATCGAAACCGGTTTCCTTTCGAGAAGGACAAGAGGTGTTTAAGCGAAATTTTAACCTCAGCAACTTCAGCCAAAACTATAATAAGAAACTCGCAGCTCAGTTTTCCAAATGTCGTGTTAAAAAGAAATTGGGAAACGCGTTCTACCTATTAGAGAATCTACAGGGGCGAGAAATTGGTACATATCATGCAAAGGATATACGCAGCTGATTCCAGCTAATTCCAGCTAATCTGCCTCCTGTTAGTCGTTAGAATTATCTGGTGTTGTAATGGTCGCAAAGACCATTGGAAAACATAATAATACAACAGAACAGATAAAGCGTATACCAAACTCAGAAATCTGAAACATAAACATGATTTGTAAACAAGACATTAAGTTCAAGGAAATAAATAAATTTAAAGAATTATACTCGAAATAATATAAATAATAGAAATAATATGAATAATATAAATAATATGAATAATATAAATAATATAAATAAAATAAATAGTATAAATAATATAAATAAAACAAAGAATAGAAATATCAGAATGTATTAGATCACACATTTTTGAAACCAGCGCCAAATAGGACACACTTATCGGAAAGGCAACTCTTCAATAGTCATGCCTACGCTCTGTCATCAAGGTTGCATTCGACAACTGTTGTGGTTGGCGACTGAGCTTCCTGTCTGCTTCTTGCTGCTCGTTTCCTTCTCTTCATTGGAATCGATCAGACCGAACAGACGTGCCCAGATATCAAGCGCTTGGAAGAAAAATTTAAATCCAAGTTTATTTCATCAATCATACTTGGTTCTGCAACCCTATTAAGGGCAATCAATTGCCCACAATAGTCTACAGTAGACAAGGTGCGTATTTCTGGGAAAAACAATCTCCCAAATCGAAATTATTAATTTAGGTTTGGCCATGTGCCTGTAATTTTCATTTAGAACTCTACTTTGGATGGTTAAGACCCCGATAGATTGGCGTGTGCAATCCAACGATCAGGCTAGCGACGGCGCAGCCCAGCCAGAAAAGCCGCAGCTTAGGCAAAGCTTTTTCTACCCGCCTGAGGAGTCTCAACTTAGCCAGAGAAGCCGTACCCTTGCCCGAGCAGCATCATTTGCGCCGGAGCAGTCGCATCGCCTCCAGCATAGTGACAGCGGAGCCAGACAAGTCTCAGTGCAAGGCCAAATCGTCTAACCCCCCCCCAGCGGCCAGCTTCAAATCATCCATCCATCTGTGTGTGTGTCTACCAGTGCTGAAGAGAAAATTTCTGTCCAATTCCCACTGGCGAAATCGATCTAAAATCAGTAGTGATAAGGGCAAAGCAGAGAAAATCATTTTTTCCTATTGCAACAAGGCATAAAAAAAAACAAAAAATTTTAGAAATCTTAATTAGAATCCCATTCAAAGTTAATTTTTCATATATATTATTTTGAAGTGTAAATTGTTGCTTTCAATTCATCGTGATTAAGTGTGCAGCTACAAGAAAGGCAACAATTTTAAATATTTTCGAAAACATATGTACGATGTGCATGTGTGGGTGTGAGTGCATTGCCCAAACTCTGAAAAAGTAGACGAATCAAAACCCACAGAGAGCCCACAAATCAACCGATTAAGACAGTGCTCAAGTTAAAGTAAAACAAAACAAACACAAACATCAACAGTTTTATATCGTAAAGCCACCTCCCAACCACCCACTACGAAATAAAATCAAAACAAAACAACAAGTGAACGTGAAGGCCTTCATCGTCGATCAACTTGGTGAGTGATTTGTAAGAGAATACCCTGTTCGGCACAGTGAACCCTTTTCTCACCGGTGCGAAGAGAGTGTTCTAAGTGAGTGTTATCGTAAAAATCTTAAGACTTCATTCTTGATAAAATAAAAGCAACCAAGATCATATTAAAAGCTTAGCTCGGCTTAAGAATTTTACGATATTTGCTCAAGTGTATTTGTGCTTATCTGAAATGAGCTTTTACAAGTAAAACGTTTTTTTGTTTCTTTGTATTATTAAAACGGAGTTCCGATATTTTTAAAGATTTCGTTCTCAATCCCTTTGCCTATTTATCTGTTAAACAACTAGTATTTGTGTTGATCTAAAGTTCACACTTTCGTCTTAGACGATGTTGCCAAATTAAGAGCGACATCTGGTTGAAGAGAAAAGCTTCATTCTGAAAACTTAAATGAAATATCTTCTTGACCTTTTTGATTACACTTAACGTAAATTCGGAATACTATTTCTTCTTAAATTTTGTTAAAATTCTCCTTCTTAATTTAAAATGAAGTTCTAAATTACATAAATCCAAATGCTTTAACCACCCCTATACACATACATATATACATATCTACCTTTATTGCCATATCTCGTCAAGCATATTTTCTTTTTCAGCGGTGAAGTGAAAGCAATAATAAGTCAAAAATAAATTAAAAATAAAATAAATCCAAACAAAAGAATTTATAATCAAGTAGATCAAACTAACGTAAAATCAAAATATAGTTATGTCAAAATGAATGTAAAATGAAATTTAACGAAACATAGTACGAAAACTAAATGAGAAGAGAAGTTGAAGTCATAAAAATCCTAAACATGCCGATTTAGACTTGAAACTGTTTGCAAAATTCCCGTAACATTTGGTGGAGAAGAAAGAAAAAAAAAAGTAAAATTTAGGAAATTCCAATATTTGTACTTAAAGTTTTAGTAGGGTGACCCATGAAAATGAAAATCTTGTGAAAAATAGAAAACCAAAAATGAAACTTTAACCTAAATTCACGTTAACACAATGTTGACCTAAATTCTAAATAAATAATTTAGTTATGTACAGACGAATTGAGCCTTGAGTATGGAGAATATATATTTGAATTTGATTTTGAAAATGCCCGCTTAAGTATTTTCATTTCCTGAGTCATGGGGTCGAAAATCTAAAATGATATAGCCTGTACATTTGGGGATCTGCTCACGCCAATCCATTTGCAGATCATGGTCGGGTTGGGTACAGAAGGTGTAGGTCGTTTACCACCTTAGACCACACCTATTGTCGAATTGAAATACCAGTTTACTTGCTTTCCCCTCCCTTTTTCCTTAGTTTTCCCTCTCACTTATATAGATGTGTTGTTTGTTCCGAACTGGAGGAAGTTTACCCTGCAAGTTCGGGTCGTTTGGCCTTTTTGGTATTGACCGGTATCAGCCGATACTACTAAGGGCTCTAGGGACTCTATAATAAAGATAATGTAGTGTGCAGATGTAGCAGCAGCAAACAACCCCCCCCATTCCCGTAAAGAGCTAGTTAATCAATGGGTCCCGCTAGGCTGACTGCAATTCTGTGTCCAGAGACGAACCCAATTCCTGGCTATGTGTTTGCTACGTATTCTTTGAATACATGGCATCGTTAATTGGAACGTTCTGTTCTATATACACGCGAAATACATTACACAATCTATATAAGGAACACGAAGACAACATCAACCGAGAAGAATGTTGTGTCTCATCATTTTGTATGTAATCAAATAAATATAGTTGTGCTATTATTCCATCAAGTTTTTTGTCTCTTAACTTGCGTTTAACTTGAACTTATTATATTATCTCGATGTATAGGAATTAAGACAGTTTTTTTTAGTCCGCTTTCAAATCTGGGTGGCTGAGATCACCAGGAATGCCTCATATATATTTATATGTAGATATATATATTTATGTATATATGTGTATGTATGTATGAAGTATAATTGCTAATGGTTTACACACACATATGGTAGTTTCTCCTTTGCGGCTAATTTGACCAAAATTCCCACTACATCTGCCTTACACATACCACTCCTTGACATCCTTGGAGTCACGCTTTTTGGCCTTGGGCTGCACAAGTCCAGCCATTTGAGGTCTACCATCGCTGCCATACCCCAGGGAACCGCTGCCACTGGACATCATACCACCACCACCGCCTCCGCCGCCACCGCTTCCGCTGCTGTTGTGTCCATTGTGCAAATGTTGCTGGCCATGTTGTCCACCTGCCCCTCCACCGGCAACCTGATGATGATGCTGCCGCTGCTGATGGTACGAGCCATTAGTGCTAGTATTGCCCAACAAAGCGGCATTGGGATTGTGCGAGCCATAGGCGGCTGCCTTTTCGCTCTCCGTCTTATACCCACGATCGCCGTTCGATTTAAGCCAAAGAACCAGAAGTATTACCAATATTACAGCAATCAGTATACCCGCCACTATGCCTATAATCATTGCCGTGCGCTCTTCTTCAATGGAATTAATGCGTCCACCCTTGCCCTTGGGTCGATAGTTGTTGGGATTGTACGTATTGCCGCCGTAGGGTCCATATGGCGGTGATTCTTGTGGAGGCAATGGCGGGGGCAGCGGTGGCAATGGGTGGGGTTCATCGGGCAGCTGAATGCGCTCATGATCGTGACGACCGCCGCCTCCACCGCTGTTTATATACACATCATAGGGTGTGGTGTCACGCTCCGTTACCGTACTTGGTTTTTCTGGAGGCGGTGTGGCCTGTGTTGTGGTGCTAGTGGTGGTTGTGGTACTTGTCGAAGTGCTGGAACTGGTGCTGCTGGTTGTAGCACGCTGTGTGGAGCTTGTGACAATGCTGCTGGTGGTGCTCGACTGGCTCGGAGTGCTGCCGCTGCTGCTGCCTCCGCTGCTGCTACTGGGTTGAGTGGTCAGATATGTGGTGGTGCTACCGCTAGTGCTGAGATGCTGTTGCTGCTCCGTGGTCACATCATTACGTCCAGCTGTTGAGGCCGTAACCATTTCGTTATTGGACTCTGTAAGTGGGTTTGTCGTATATTTTTTTTATTTAATGTTTGAACGCAGAATTGGTGCTTAGTTTGGTGTTTTGCTCTGAGAGAGTGGGTGTGTATTCGTATGTATGTGTGCCCGCCCAGTAAATACTTTTACGTTACACTACAGGGAAAGTGGACTCTTTTTGTGGCATAAAGTAATTTCTTTAAAAATTAAATGGGAATCGATCAAGAATATATATACTTTATGGGGTCGGAGATGCTTCCTTTTCCCTGTTACAAATTTATATATTTTAAAATCCTTTTTTCCCCTATTTTCTCTCTGATTTCTTTCGCTCTTTCACTTTGACATTCGTATCCCATACTTTCCATAAATAATCTTTAGTCAGGACTTTTTTATTTTCACGTACGGATCCGAACTTGAAATAAGTCTTTCGGATTGTATCTTAATTTAACCAACAGCCGATAACTAGTATCTTAGTGAACCGATTGCGGTGCCCATTTATTTAAGTATCATTGTCTAAAGATGATCGGTTTAGTTATAAAAATTCCTCATAGGAGTGCACCATAATTAAATTGTTTCACTAGCTGTCTAGTAAGGTTGAATAAAAACAGAACTTTAGGCTCGATAAGTATAGAAACTCTTTGGTACAATTTTATGAATTATGATGGAATATAATTAATCAAAAATATTGCAAAATCGTAAGTTATGAGTTCCCAACTCATAGAGCAAATTAATATTTACGTATCAAATAATATTTTTTTATTTTATTCTTGCAGAATATTGTTTTTTTTTTAATGCAGATCAAAGTGCCACACGAATTGTCCATTTTCCCCTCTAGTGCATTCGATGGCTTGCTTTTTTATCATTTATTCAACATAGTAGATAGAGAGATAGAGATATTGAGAGATATGCTGGTGTCTGGCTGATATGTACAAAAAATAATAGGAGAACTAAGGTTTAACTTTAGCTAAATAAACTATGCAAAATAATTTATTACACACGCTCCATTCTCTGGCATTGTGCTTACACATTGACACACATTTATCGCTACTATATACAGAATATATATATATAGAGATATATTGTAGGTAAAGCGCTTGCCTGTCCTACTGCCCCTCACCCAGGAACTCAACACCCTCACAATGCTTGCGTGCACACGCTTAGTGATCGATGTGGTTGTTGTTGTTGTAGCTGTTGCTGTAGTTGTTGTTGTTGTTATTGTTGTTCTTGGTTGGTGGTTTTGCTCTGGTTAATGCTATATTTAGGTAACTTTAGACACGAGTCTAATTTAGAAGCTTAAACTAGGTGCTTTTTCTTTTCTGTTAATTTTTATGGAAATTTACAGAGTATCCAAGGCGCAATCACAGTCAGAAATATGAAGACGTTTTCACATTCTGAAAGAGACACATAAGGCGTACTCATTGTAAGTTCAAATTAGAAGGCAATCATCAACAACAGAGTGGATGAGTCGAGAGAGGCCATGTTGGTTGACTTTGAGCTGAGCTGAAAGATGACACGACGGATACTACGTTTATAAGTACAAGCAGGTGTCATCATGATAAAGGGCACTTTCAGTGGCATTTTTCATGATAAAGTTCCCCTTTTATAATCGTAGTAAGAGTGACACTGATTTGGAGTTGGTTGAGATTGGATTGGGGTTAATGCTTTGCGAGAGTGCGTGGCGATAGTTGAGTATTCGAGTATTGACATTGTTAGCTGCTCTAGTGTAAGCGTTTAAAGCGTTTTGGCATTTAGCATTGCACCTAGCCCTGAATTCATATTTTAACAACAACATTGAAATGAAATCAATCGGAATCGGAAAGCAATACTAGATATTCCATCTATAGCAAGTTGAACACAACTTAACCCACAGCTTAATCATAACAAGTTCTCTAGTTGAAAATTGATATTCAGTTGGGTGGTAAATAGATCTAATTTCTTGCTAACTAATGTCTGATGATATGTGTCTGTGTTTGTGTGTGATCGATTCAAATGCCAATGACAATGACACCATACGCTGGTCAGGGTTACAACTCGACTCACCTGCACCCGCACCCTTCGCCGTGCTTGTCGATGTAAACTGTTCCGTGGTCTCACCGTAATCCCCAGATCCATGCACACAGTCCTCATCATCGCAAGCCCGTTCGGTACCATTGTTGTTGCTGCTGCTCCCGTTATTGGTACTCAGATTGTTATTGCTGCCCTGATGGGAGGTGGTTGTCTGCTTGGTTGGCGGCACATAGACAGGTGTAATGAGATCATCACCACTGCCAGATTCGAAGGGCGGCGTACATTCGTCTTCATCATCGCCGCGACAACCCGAACCGGCACCGGAGAAGATTAAATCATCTATGGCTCCTGGATAGCCACTCGCTGGTGTCTGTCGAGTAGAGTTTAAAGTCTAATTTTACTTCAGTTGATCAGGCGCGGAGCTGGCCAAGCGTTTTTGGATTTGTTAATTTGGAGTAAGTAGTTATTGGGGAAGGTGCGCAATATGGTATGTGTGTGTAATTAAGTGCTGTATTTTGAGCCACTAAAGTTGGAAAAACACACGCGATATTTTAGTAGATTTCAATCTCAGATGGTGCACTCAGAAGAAATTTAGAACTTTTTACTTGAATTAAGCACAAAGGGCAAATATCTTGATTGAAGAACAACCCTGGGATGCTTGCTCTAAGACTAATTTCGAATATTTAAAGCACATTTCCAATTAACTAAAAAATGTTCATAACTCCGATTAACTGCAATAAGATCCAAATATTCTCTCTTGTAGTCTAATTGAAACAAAATAAGCCCATATAGTTTAAAGCGATTCTAAAATTGTTCTTGAAATGAGGGCCCTCAACCAAGGCTCCGTTTTACTCTTGTACTCTTACTCTTTTAAAATCCATCAAAAGGATATAAAATGCTATCCATTCCAATTGGATATTTTGTATCTTTTTTTCTGTATGGTAGATCGAAATGTTCTGTATTCTTATTGTTCTTATTTCATTAATTATTGGTGATCGTTTTTCGATTTAAGAATGAATGTAGTACTTCGAAGAATGCTTGAAATTTTAAAGTTCAAAAGGAATGAATTCATTTCAGATCAATCTAGAACGCTGCCAGTATAGGCAAGCGTCGGCTTACTCATTCTATTTCTGGTATTGGTTTCTCCAAAATTATTTTCTTCGATCGACTTATGTATTATGAAAATCTGTTAGCCGAAAACTTTAGGAATATAGGCCGGAGGCATCAATGTGGACAGTGCGGCCACAGAGCGTCGTCCTAACAACTTAAGGTATTCAAATTTATTTATTTTAGGACTTTTATGGAAACGAAAACCAATGCCTGAAATTTTACATTTATCAAAGGTTTGCGGTTTTCAAAACATACATTGAGCTTTTCTCAATCTTCAGTGGCTTATTTTTTTTGTTGCACAAATGGTGGTTAGTTTAAAATAGATTATGCCTGAAGTAGGTATGCGTATGTGATCTGTGATATATGTAGAGTCATGCGGCATTAGTGCGGACAAAAGAAATCTTATGTTAGGTATATTTGTATAGTTGTATATGGCATATATTCACAGTTATTTGCATTATATAGGTGCTGTGCAGCGATATAAAATAAAATCATAAACAAAAATGCATAGCTGGTTAGTGGAATTAAATTGTTTGGTGCGTATTAAGCGTTACAGAATTGAACGCGCCAAATGCGGTTCACTGGCAGAACCGAGGGAAATCATAAGGGTCAAGAACCAAATGCGGCATTTACACTAATTTATACATATATATTTAGCTAATACTTTGTTTTGGTTTGCATTAGAATGTTGAACCAACTTTCCCGGATTTGATGGAAATGCTGCCACGGGAGTGCTTAAGAAACTGTACAACATTCGCTTTTCGGTGCAATCGAATCAAATCAGCCTGGGAAAAGGGGTTCCACGACTCATTAAGCTTGATTATGATTACAATAATTTTTTTGGTTTAGATTAACTTTTTTGGTTTTGGTTTAGGAAATTTCGAATAAACTTGTTGTTACGATGAGAAAAATACTTGGAAAGTTGAAAGTTGAGAGGAATTCAAATAAAATTTCAAATAAATTCCCTAACCTGCTGCATTCTCTGCAGATCATTTCTATCTAATACTCCAGTTACCAATTGAACATCTCCTCGAATGGTGATATGAGGGTCGCGCTCGACGGCCAGATCCAGGAGGCGCAATTTGTTGACCGAAAGACCGGCGATAACGCCGGC
Source organism: Lordiphosa andalusiaca (assembly GCA_035044965.1). Lineage (NCBI taxonomy): Eukaryota > Metazoa > Arthropoda > Insecta > Diptera > Drosophilidae > Lordiphosa > Lordiphosa andalusiaca. The sequence goes on from JAWNNM010002651.1 coordinate 35,971, forward strand.
AAACGGCCGCTCGATTCTATTGCGGCCGTTACGGGTAAATTTACCGCCCACTTGTATATTGGACATGGTATTGAACACGGTCGAATGATGGCCTAGGAAACGTACAAGGCAACATATAAAGGGCTGATTAAGTAGTTTATTTCAGTACTTACTCTGCGGATTGAGGGCCTGTACATTGTAGTCATCCAACTGCAGGGTGGCATTGCCGCCCTTTCGCTGAAAACGCACAACATGATAGGAATTATCGTTAACCTTGGTACCAATTTCGCCCAATGGCAGATCCACACTGCCAATATTGTAGACCATGAAGATATTCCCCTCGACTATCTCCAACTCCATGTAGTCCTGTGTGGTGGCACTTTCCACTCGTAACAGAACTGCATCCGGTTTCGTGGTAATAAATCCCAAGGCCACGTTATCCTCTTCGGTGTCTGCCTGGGAGTTCTCCGGGAAAGTGTACTGCACCATGCCCTTGTTGTTGCCAAACTCATAGGCAATGGATTCTGTGGAAGGTCAGTAACTAAGAGTCGATTCTCAACGATGCCAATACTTGCTTACCATCATAACATGTGGGTCCGGTGTACGAAGTCATGTCACACTCGCAGGCATAGGCATTCCATTGCTGTACACACACTCCACGATTGGCGCAGGCATTCTGACTGCATTTGGTGGGACCCTCACAGCCGGTGACCACCAGAGAACTGGGCACCACGGCATCATTCGTTAGCGAGGGCGAGGTGTCACCCAAGTCCAATGAGGCCAGACAACCCTCGAAGCCAGAACGAGATGATATCGAAGCGGGTAGTTTGGAATACATATCCTTAAAGACACCTCCAATGTACAGTATACCCGCTAGCTCCAGGTGCATATTATTCCCAGTTAGAGTAATGATCTCAAAAGAATCATCTACCGTTAGGGTGTGCGTTTTGGGTCCGGGTCGCTGTATGCTGACCTGATGCCAACGGTTGTCGTTCATGTGAATTCGTGACTTGTCCCTCATGGTCACCGGACCATCTCCCAGATCAAAGGTATAGTGGATGTGACCATTTACCAGCTCCACAGCCACAAAATCATTGCGCCGACCTCCATTGAAGACGAGCAAACCATTGGGTTCCACAGTCTTGAAGCGAAAGTCAATGGAAATGCTGTTGTAGGCCTTGAGCATGGCCAGACCCACATACGAATGTTTGGAACGAAAGGTGGCAGCGTGATAGGGTTGTCCGGCTGGTGAGTTCACAAAACGGGCCGTTAACTTGAAGGTGGCACTGGGCAGCGCCGATAGCTCTGGACCCAATGACTTGACAATATCGAGATAGCTAAAGCAAGAAGAGATCAACACTTGAGTCTTCTTTTTGGGGGCCCAGTCTTACCGCTGTCCATTAAATACAAAGCCCTGCATTTGACCCACAAAATTAGGCATGGTCGATGTCATCTGTATCTCTTCTTCTGCATGAAACAGACCACCCAAGTGTATCGAACGTATCTCCATGGTGCTATGGCGACCCAATATTGTCTCAGCTGTGTAAAGAATATTTCCGGGAAGAAATGGATATAACTCAAGGCATACAAAAGGGACTGAAGCCGGCCTGGGCTCTTAGCTAATAGTTAGACTAGGCAGATAACGGTTAAGATTAGATATATATGTAGATAAGTTTATATAGAATATAGTTGGTGACAAGAAGCTCATACGCATATTGTATGCAAAGAGTATGTTTGTAGTAGATTATATAGTTAAGTATAGGAATGCGATTTTAGTAGACATAGAGCTAAGGTTTGGTTCAAAAATTGTTCAAGCAAGTTGTACGTAAAAATATTGTTGTAGTCTTCACTCGACAGGTGACTGAATGTATTTAGAATTGGAAATTGTTTTTGTAGTTATGGGTTTTTTTCTAAAGAAAGGTGCAGCTTACAATACATACATACTTATGTACTGGTACGAATATGTCAGTTGTACGAATAGTTAGAGTGAATATTAGTTAAAGAAAATCAAATATGGGAAGTTTTATTAATTTTGTAATTCTGCTGTTTCAGTTCCAAATAAAGGTAAGATCTGCAAAATAAATAAGTGATGCATCATAAATGCTTTCATAGCTAACGTATTTTTTAAAATATGTTAGTACCGAAACAAATTGTTCAATATTTTACACATAATGAAAAATACTAAGGAAATACTCGTGCAGAGAGCTTGTAAAAGCTGATCTATGCAAGGTAAGGCGGTAGCTCAATGTGCTCTCTACATATTTGTCATTGGCAGCGTTTAGTAGAAGAACTTCCTCCCTGATCAAGTATACGATTTCCCTGATCTTTCTTCTGAATTCCAGTGATACGGTGTTATAGCCACTTTGACTTATTATGATAGAGGAGCATGTATCGAAGAAAAAGTACGCTCCTTTTAGGTGATACTGCGGCGTATAGCTGCAATTGTATATCGTTAGGTTATTTTCGATATCAATATGCGTATCTGGTTTTATTTATCCTTAATTTAAAATTGAAATTTTTATATGGGCGATACATAATTTGAATAAACTAAAAAATATTTAATATGGAAAGTTTGACCACTTTTGTCGAACTTCCATGTTGCCACGGAGTTGCGTAAATGTCTGTGCCGCTTTAAAAAAAAATGCTATCTCTTAAAGTTCTCTCTTATATAAACAGAAAACACAAATTATTTAGCTATGACTATAACTAAATATCATGTTTTTCAGTTATGACAGTTTTGAAATAAGCTCACGATGTGTATAAAAAGTGAAACTGAATCGAAGAAAGAGATGTGGAATGTGTAACATTGATCCTTCAAGGACATGTGGCGCTCCAATGGAAACGAATTGAAATAGCACTTAATTCACAATTTTCTTAAGTCACATAAGTTTTTTTTAGCTCACAAATTAAGAATTGAATTGAATTAATTTCAACTAAATTTAAAATAAAAATTTATCCTGGATAGCTTAACTAAAATTAGGATATGGAATGTCTCTGTAATCTTCCAGGACACTTTTTCGCATTGATAGTTTTAAGACCCATAAGTCCAATTTGCGATTCCTGGTTTAAAATAATATGATGGTAATATGGTAACTCTTTTAAATAAGATGACCACTTACTCAATTTGCAGACCTTGTATGTTAAGGAAAATAAATAGAATTGGAGGTACGCTAAGGTTAGATAAGTACGAGATTGTATGTTAGTTAGTTGGGTGCGCTTGAGTTGATGCGTTCACTGACTTTTTAGATAGTTATTACAAGTTTCATTTTTTTTTTTTTTGGTGTGTGAGATACATTTTCAATACGAGTGACATTATTACTCATTTTTATCTGTTGTGCATTGCTTGACAATTAATATGTAAGAAGAATATTTAGGCACCTACTTACAGAATTATACATAAATTGAAATGAAAACAAAATTTTAATGAAATAAAGAAACATCTTTTTGCTGCTTTTTCAACAACATTGAACTAAAACATCGATTTGTATGGGTAGTTGTAGGTGTTCATGTATGTATGTATGTGTGTGTGTGGTCTGACCTGCAGTTTTTGGGTGGTGTATGTGTGCGGCGACTACGGCTAAGTTAATAACGGTGCATTAGGCTTAACGAGCGACCACATTGCGCATACGACGCTTTGACCGATTGAATGTTTGACATCTGGACATGCAAATGACTGCAGCGAGAGAGAAAGAAAGAGAGCGAGCTAGCAAGAAGAGAGGGGACAGGACAGAGTGTTCACAGTAACCGAGAAGTAGGATACAGTTTGATAGAGCTGTAGGATATGCCGCCAGTCAGACAAAGATCGTGGATAAGTCATGCGAGTTTGAATTATTTATTTATATTTATTATTTTTGCTTGTTAATTTAGCTTTGATGCTGTTTTCTGAGAGGTGCTGACATGCAAACGCTTGACGGGTGTGTGAGAATATGTTCGTCAGTGCGAAGTGGTGTGCGCTAGTGTGCGAGAGTTACTAATGCGATAGTGTGTGCGTGTATGGCTGGCCACTGCCGGCGCCATTTTTGGTACACTTACACAACAAGAAACTAATTTGTACGTTTGGACACGTTATGGTGGCTTAGTTAGTTGCAAATGTTGTTGTTGTTTAGTTTACTTAACACAAAGCTAATTACATATTAAATGGTGCAAAATTACAGCCCTGGGCACTTACAAACATTGTTTTGCCTTCTCGTCCCAATAAGCCATTGACTTTTATCGAGCGATTTGGCAAAAAAATGTTTCACCGAGTTCTTGCGTGTCGATTTTTTCTCTCGCCTAGTTTACGTTGGTTTTTTAACTATTTTCGTCTTGATGGTTGCATTGGATTTTGAAGAAGGTCATTAAGATCACGTTTGTGATTAGAAAATTGCATTTGCATTGGACATTGGTCAGATGTTCTCTTGTTGTTGTATTTTTGTTATTAAATAATTTACACACGTCTGAAACAAACATTTTAACATACCGCACGTGTTGTTTAATTTATTTGTACAGCATTTGTTTAATTTAATTGTTTAGATTGTTTAGATTATGTTAGGCCTGTAAACACAAGTGTTTTTTATATATATTTACATGATCAAAGGAAATCAAGAAATCATACCAAATCAAAGAAATTCAAATGTATATCTTTAGGTAAACTTATTATTTTAAAAGAAACCCAGAACGGAAAATATTGAGGGTGCGCACAATATTTGCAACTCGATTTGAACCAAAACATTTAAATTGTGGTTTAAAACCTAGTGTTGACGGAGGCCTATGATATCTTTTGCGAGCTGTATCCATTTTACAGTTCGCAAAAGATATATTTTTGAAAAGTTATTTCGTTAACAAAGTATTTTTTCTCTCTGGATCCGGGAAAATATTTAGCTCTGTCAATTTGTAGCCTACACAATAAATTTTTACTGCATAGCTTAAATAACTTGAAAACATTTGCTAGGAAGAAAAATAGAGCAAGAGTCAATCAGGCTGTGATATTCTCATACTAATGTACAAAATGTAAGTACCTTGTACATAGAAGGTAGACGTTACCTTCCAACTTCGAAGTATAACAACAATGAAAATGGTCCATCCGACTATTTATTTCCTGTTAAATAAGGTCCATGTGGCTAAGGCTTTTTAATTTGACACAATTTGTAGTTGCGTATCAGTTTTTTTTAGATAATTAATTACTAACAAAGCTTCTTAACTTATCTCCGAATTCACATCTTCAACTTAGAGCTATCCGTCACATAAACTAACACATAACAGATTAAAATCTAAGCTTATCTGACACATAGCAGCTACCTAGAAGATGAGAAACGTGTTAGCCGTGTTCTTCTTAACATGCGAGAGTTAAGTTATAGTCGGCCCTGCCCGAATTCTAATGACTGTAATGTAATGTAATTAATGTAAGCCATTATCTTAGCAATCAGCACATTCTGCTCTGAAAAGTACGCCACGTTTTTTATTATTCGCCATTTATATTTCGATCTTTATAACAACTTTAGAGATTATATATATTCTGTACACACTATAGTGCACAATATGAGCTCGATATCTTAAAGTTTGTATGAGCTATTTATACATAAGTTATTTGAAAACTTAAAACAAACTTGATTTGCATGCAGACTATACTAGTCTACATTTAAAATTTGGTTGCTTTAGGTCTTCTAGTCTTAGAGATCTAGGTGCTTAAACGGACAGACGGATGCTCAAAAGGATAGGGCTAGATCGAGAATGTTTATGTACTTTATGCGATCGGAGATGCTTCCTTCTGCCTGTTAAATGCATTTGCGCGGCTTTAGTATACCCTTTTTTCAGCATGAGTAACGGGTTTAAAACTATGCCTGCAGACATAAGAAGCATATGTCCCATACATGTCAAACCTCTTACCATCTCTGAGATCTGTGCGTTCATACGGACATGGCTATATCGACTCGGCTGTTGTTGCTGATCAAGATTATATATACTTTATGGGGTCGGAGATGCTTCCTTCTGGCTGTTACATACTTTTGCACAAACTTATAATACTCTATGTACCTACGGTACAGAGTTTAAAAATCGGTCTAATGTCAAGAAGAGGCTCTTATAGAGGTTATAGAGGTATCACATTTTTGAGAGAGTTTTCATGAACCAGAGTATCCATAAAATTGTTAGTTCTGTGTGAAATTCTGCTAAAACTGTAATCAAAAATGCCAAAAGTGGCTCTAGAATGTATCAATCAGGAATGCAAGCCGCTCTGAAACAAGGACAGGTTCGATTTAGTGGTTCACACAGCTTTTAAGCTACCGGTTCGGTGCATTATGTGGTTTTTGGAAATAACTAAGCCACGAATTCGGTTCGGTTCAGTGGTTCAATTTTAATTCCGTATATTTTAGGAATATTACGAATGAGTGAATATGTGGAAAAGTGAGTGATTGGCCGAGTGTGGTGCAGTGAGTAGCGTGTGGGTCTATTGAAAAAGTATTATCTTTAAAAATAAAAGCTTTCACACCCGGTCACCTTTGATAGATTTTGGCGCCAGCTTTAAGGTAATTAGCCATTAAATAGCTCCTCCAGCTCTGCTATTCGGTTTCGGCGTTAAAGTGTTAGCACACAAGCCCAGAGATTGAGAGGAGCTCGGCTCGGCCAACCATTTAGTAAAGTGACTTCAGACTTTAATTAGCGGTTTGCATTCCTGGTGTAGATACATATTTTTAACAAATCCTAGCCCTAATGGCTTTGACTAATGGGTCGTACTAAGCTGGTCACTTGGATTTGTTATTCGGTCATTGGCCTCACCCAACATTTTAAACATCATGCGCATCCTGTGTGTTAAAAAAAAAAAAGTAGCAAAGGCTGTTAACCCATAAATGCGTTGTTTTTGACAATAAAATACATTTAAAATTAAATAAAACCAATAAAGTTGGAAACAAATATTTGTATCAACATATTTCCAAGGACAAAACACTTTACAAGACAATCAATTAACTTGTAATATAACATCGATGGCGTTTTAGGGCCTATTTCTCTATCTTTCTGTTTGCTTGCATTATTGTTTTTTTTTTTTTTTTTTAGCTTTATTTGACATTCGGCTAACTGACGGGGCACACTGGTGGCTGGTTTTTTTGTTGTTAATTTGAATTGGCAATCTTAGTAAGGAAATCAAACAAAGTAAGGTACGGCATAAAAGTATCGCAAATTAAAACACAACATCGAGATGTTTGAAAGAGCTTTAAATAACTTACAAAAGAGTAAAATATAAAAATTGATATGAATGAGATTTCGAAAATGTGGGCAAATGTTAAGAGTCGTTAAAAAGTAAAATTTGGCAGGGTACGTTATGAGTAGGAAACAAAACAAACTGTCAGAGAGGCGTACAATGTGTTTCTTATGGTGTGAATGTGAATATTGGTGTTTGTATGATGTTCAAACTATATATTGCAAATGTTTAAAGATGGTAACAGAGATCGTAAGAGAGAGAGAGAGAGATAGGGAGATTTGGGTGGTCATCATCATCATCAAAATGCCTTTTAGAGGTTGTTTAAAGAAATGTGTCATGGAAATGAGCAACGAAGTTATGTTGAGAGAAACAAACTTTCTAAATACTTTTTTGGATTAGTTTTTAAACTTTTTCTTATTGCATTTTGTCTTGTGTGGGTGTTCACATGTTTTGTTATGTCTGTGTGTGTGTGTGTTTGTTGTTAACTAAAAAGCTTAAAGAAAAATGTTGAAGTTGAAAGAATATTTAAAAATCCACTGTTGACTGCACTTTCATTTTGTGTTGCTTTTTTGTCTTCTCCTAAAGCACCTTCACACACCTTCTATGAGGCTGGGTTTAAGAGGGAGGATTTGAACTTGAACCATGAAATTTAATTCTGCGCTGGAAAGCACTTAAACTGGAAACTAATCGGGTATGCTTATTTTGGGGGGCTGGGAGTCTTGTAAAAAAAAACGACACGGCACGACACGTAGTAGGGCATTAGATGTGCTGTTGATACATACATAACATACCCCTGACGGGGGGAGCCCCGTCGACTTGAAGTCGCAGATTTGAAGCTCTGCGTGAGAAGCGTATGGTATGCCAATTATTGTCATTGAGCACGGTTTGGCCAGCAAGTAGGTTCTGGGAATATAAGATTTTGTAGTTCTAAAATTCTCCTCCTTCCCAAGACTCACCTTCTCTCTGTCACTTAACCGTACACTGGCCCGTATACGTCCCGCCACCAGGGCTATTTCTAGACGATCTGGGGAATTCGACTCCGCACTTGTTAGTAAAAGTAAACCCGCCGGTCTGGATGTTTTAAAACGTATGACCAACTCCTCGGTCTGTGTCTTAGTGCCCTGACCGTTGCCCAACCAAATAGTCATATGCTGACTCCCATTGAATGCCAGAGTCGCCAACTCCCTACCACAGGTGGGTCCACCATACAAAGTTGCCGTACAGTCGCAGATGGGTCGATTCCAGCCCTCCAGGCAGGTGCCACCATTTAGACAGGGATTGCCATTGCAAACATTGCCTTGGACATGGCATGAGGGCTTCACCGAGGCTGTTCAAAGTAGGTTATTCATTTGTCCACCAACGGATCACGGTCTCTATATACTTACCCGAATCCTGAACGCGTGCAAAGGCCGCTATATCGATCGCCTTACCACTTAGCACCAGGTCACGCAAGCAGCCCACAAATCCCTGACGCAATGTAGCCGTCCAAATGGCCGCTGGCCAGGCCACACTGTTATAGGCTGGGCCCACCCCACCCACGTACATATGTCCGTCCAGTTCGAGAATGGTTCCATCGCCGGGTGTACGAAAATCATTCCAAACACCATCGACACTCACTTTGGCATCCCGTCCGTTACGGCGGAGTATCAAATCGTGCCAGTCGCCATCGTCTACACGGCGACGTGAGGCTCTGATCTTAGATGCTCCTGAGCCCAGATCCAAGTGTATATAAATGTGTCCGTTAAGCAGCTCAATTGCAATTAAAACAGGCTGCGGCAGGAGGATTTGAATTGAAGTAGGATTAAAGAATTATTGAAGTTGTATTTATAAGCCAAATAAAACAAATCGCAATTTGCTTCTAAATCAAGAATTTCCATTCATAAAATCAGTAACAAATATTCTTTATATAAAATCATGTAATGGTTCCATCCATGCTAGTTAGAGGGACACGAACAGAACTTAGAACATCAGATTGATATGTGAGCAATTACTGATTTCTTAAATCTTTAAAACAAGTACACAGAGAAAAAATAAGGTATTACAAAATGTCCACTCCATTTGCATTTCTTAATATGCATTTTTTGATTTTAAAATATCCTTTTAATGTAAAATAGATATTAAATTTCCATTCAACGGAGCTTAAAAGCATTCAAAAGATATGAAAACTTCATATTTTAATTTAAAAATAGGATATTAACAAATTTTCATTCCAAATGGGGAACTGTTTGAATCATTTTTTCCATGGAGGATATACAAAATTCATCCATATATATATGTGGAAAATCTGCCGTTATTCCACTAGAATTGCGATAGAACGAGTTGGGAATTGTAAGGCCAGATTTGTGATACAAATATTAGCATTTTTGCATTTTAACCGTCGTTTTAAAATTGAAAGATGATCAATACTTAGTTAAGGTACGAAATATTCTTATATCCACATACGAACTTGAACCCTAAGTGTACTTACGTTCTTGGCACGCGGTTGTTTGGATCCTGTGGCCAGTACAATAATACCATTTGGTTCTTTGGTACGAAACTTGAAGCTGATGGAGCTTTGTTTGCCTGTCTCCCAGGGAGGCAGTACCTGTCAAAGAAGCCAGTTAATAAAGTAAAGGCAAGCGGTAAAGTTAAACTTTACTTACCAAATGCGATTCACGGGTCGTAAAGGTCACTGGATCCTGAGGATCGCCACTGGGACACTGGTATTCCAAATTCCCAGCCACCTGTATTAGCTTAGAGCCACTTTTGGCGAGATCTATCAGATTCAGATTCAAGGTATCCGCTGAGAACTCCACTTTGCGCAGACAGCCCACAAAATTGTTGTGAACACGTGCTCCCAACAACGCGCGTGGATTGACCGCCCCGCCCACATAGACCCGCGAGGATGACAACATGGTAAACTTGCCAGCGATATGCGAGTGATCTGTATAGACATCATCCACCACCGTAACCAGCTGAACAAAAGTTAAATTTTAAGTTTCTCCTTCTAAGCCAACCATTCATTCATTACCCACCCGACAAAAGCTGGTTATGGACGAGATCTCCTGAATTCGGCGATGTACGGTGACCTTGTGCCATTGGTGATCATCGAAGCGCACCTTAGATGGCTTAATGTGCATCTCCTGTTTGCCATTGGCCAGTCCCATGGTGAGTGAGACACCACCATCGCGCAGTGCCAGATTCAGATAGTCCGTTCCGTGACCCGTGTAGAAAAGCAATCCATTCGGTTGACGTGTGCGAAAGTAAAACGAGATCGCATCTTGGGCACTTACGATGGGCTCAGCGCCCGTCTGACCCAGATCATAAGAGAGGAACTGTGTACCGCGGAACGTAGCTTCGGATGGCGCCTTCTCCTTCTCACAATACTGTCCATCGTACTCCAGATTACGACACTCACAAATTGGCCCAGAGTCAGTTGATATACAGATGCCACCATGTTGGCAGGGATCGTTGCGTTCACAGGCGTCAGTAGTGTTTCCGCCGCGGGCTCCCTGAATGGTCTGGTGAAACAGAATCGAACAAAAATGGATTTGGCTAAAATACATTTCGGTATTCTGCAAATAATGTCACGACAGATAGATAGTTTTTAAACTGACGGGGGAGACTGCTTAGAAAGAGACGGTCAGACGAGCTTGGCTAAATCAACTCAGCTCGTCATGCTGATCAAGAAAATATAAACTTTATGTGGTCGCAGATGTTTTCTTCTATACAATTTAAACATACCATCTGCAAGCGTTTAAAAAATTCTGCTTTAATGATTATTTTCTAAATACTACAAACAACATTTTATAACCCTAACTAATATTTTGCCCAGAAGAGTAAACCGCATATAAAAGTTTATTTCCGACTCCATAAACTACATCTGGGCATATCCATGGTGTCGAACGGGACAGTCGTACGCATTGTAATTGAAAAAAAGTCAAATTAAATCAGATTTTTATTTTGGCAACATGCGTAAATTATACCTCTCAGTTCGCCCTATAATTGGTGCAAGGGATGATTTTTGAGAATTTTTCAATTTCGAGATAGTTGCAAAAAGGCAAGGCGGTCGCACGGGACAAGTATGGAAGTGGTTTTCGTGGTCGACAATTCAAACGCCGATTTCAGCGAAACCTGGGGGAACTTTTTTATTTAACTAATTTTAGAATGTTGTGCATTGATGACTCTTTAAAATAGTTTTGATTTACCACAAAATGATTTATACTTTTTTCAAAATTTAATTTTAAGCACGTTCGCTCAGGACAGGTCGCACTGAACATATTTTTCCGTCATGATATATATGTGGTTTCTGATCCCTTTGTCCGTTTGTACCCATAGATTGATTTTAGATAGCAAAATTCAAAGAAATCTAGAAAAATCTAGAAATCTTTAGAAAAAAAACGTGCAAACCAATGATATAAAATGGGAAAATGAGAAAAACTTAGTTTGTGCGACTATCCATTTGAAAATCTCAATATGGGTTATTAATAATTGTTAGATTAGCTTAGAGTACTTCAATTTAATAGTTTCCCCTTGAAAATTTAATAGAACATGCTGTTTTTTTTTAACTTTACTTTTTTCGTCTGGGTGGACCTTTCTGTGGAGATGCCCATATATTGATGATCTGGTCGATGAGCTTTCAAGTTAATTAAGCTTTGCCCGTTGGAATGTCGGTCTTTTTGTCGAAACCGTCCGGATCGAATGTATTTATCTATGTTTTCAATATGAGCGTTAAAAATCGAGGAATCGTTAAAAGCGTGCACACAATCGGATGACTATATCTTACGAAACCCATAGGATAAGTCAAATTAATATTTAAAATTTTCAGTATATTAATTCGGAAATGTTATGTTTTAACAAAAAACCGAATCATCTTTGCAAAAATTCGTCAGCAGCATAGCTCAGATATAGTTTTTGATGGAACATGAAAGTAAAATATTCAAATGGTATGCTGACATACTCTAATCTTACTCGAAAACTACCAAAGATAGAAATATGGATATTTAATACAAAGAATAAGGAACAAGACAAATGGAACATTTCTGCATCATTAACTCAAATATCGTGATTTGTTTTAATCGAAGTCAACAAATAAAAAAAAGAGCAAGAATATAAGACAGCGTTGCCGTCTCGATTTTATATAGCAACCAAACAAACTTTTTTAAAATTCATGGACAAACCATTCACCACCAAAGATCTCAAAATTTAATAATTAAGAAATCAAACAAAAATGAAGAGGTCAAGGATATATAACATCCTAAAGGTACCTAAAACGGAGCCGAAGAAAAGCTTAGAAACCAAATAAGAAAATACTGCAGAGCCTCAAACTATAACAAGAATGAATCAATCCTACGGTACAGACTATAACAAGTAAGGGCGCTGCAGTCGAGTTTCCCGACCACTAAATACCCTGTTCATTTGTTTTCATTTATTTGTTTTTGAATTTTTGACGATAAATGTAACAAAATTATCCCAAATGTAGGCAACCCTTTAATGGAACGGAAATTCCATGACGCCTTAAAGTACGAAACATGATCCGACACTCGCACAAATGCTACTACAACACAGCTGACTCTCATTTTCATTTTCAACAACTTACCCTCAGACCCCTCTCTCGAGCTGGCAGCTCGCCATGATCGCAGGGTGCATCACCGCATTTAATATCGCGCTGTTGCTTCATCTCCTGTCGTCTGGTGACGCCACCTGGCTGATCAGCATAGACAAGATTTCGGATAGCACCGCGAAACCGAGGCTCGAATATGACACTGGGCAGTGCGAGCAGCGCCAGCTTGCTGCTATACCAGTTTGGCATTCCGCCCACATACACATCCGAGTTGCTGGCAAATTTTCCAAATTGGAACTCCTTGCCCTTGGTGGAGCGCTGCTGTGACACTCCGTCGACAATTAGTGAAGTCTGCTCATCGTTTCTTAACACCTGCACCTTGTGCCAGTGGCCATCATGCAGTTCCCTGCCAACAGTGATAATCTGAGCCCCGCCACCTAAATTATAGCGCAATCGTAGAGCTCCCTCCACCAGCTTGAGCTCAAAGAAGTCATAGGTACCGCCATCGTCGGTATAGAGTACCAGGCCATTGGGCTGTTCGGTTTTGAACTCTAGCTCCAGAGTACCATTCAGTCCGGTATACCACTTGCGAAAGGTGTAAAACGAGTTCTGTGAACCATCCAGCTGAAAGCCAGCACTGATGGTCACAAAACTGGCCAAACTAACCAACAAGGCGGTGACAATCAGCACCCGATACGATCGACGATGCTCCACGACCAAGGGAGAACGATAAGGCAGGCGACGATCTGCTGAGATATCTCTTCGGCGTCGACGCGCCTTGTTGAACAGCAAATCAGAGGAGGAGGTTGGGGTTGCAGCTGACCGGGGAAAAAGCGGCGGTTTCAGTAGCAGTTCACGCTTGTCGTTAGCCATTTTGTGGTTGTCAATTAGTTGGGCTGTCATGGTCGCAAGGGCATAGTTTTTGTCCCTTGATTGCGTTTGGAGAGATGGATATGCTGCACTTGTCGCCTCCATTCACACGCACAGCGCGCGTAAAACGTAAAACGTCGCCTGGTTCTCCTCTGCGTATTCCAGTCCTTGAAGAGGAGCTTTTTTGAGTGTCCTTGTATTGGTGTCCACAATTACTATGCGAGAACGAATTACACTGGAATTTTATCCGCGCGTGTAACTTTCATTGAACTTTCTTGGTCGCACGCGCGAGAGAGTGAGGGAGAAAAAGCTCGCTGTTGCGGGCTCTGTTAGCGTTAAGTTTTAGCGCCTAATTCTATTGGCCTAATCTCGCCCGATTTCGTGATTTTTATTGCAGTGCTCTTTAAGTTTTTGACATTTTTTACACTTGATTTGAATAATGTTTGGCGAATTGCTTACTAACGCGCACATTTCGTTAACGATTGCCATTTGTCTCGTGTCACTCTGTATTGTTAGCAGCCAAATGACTGCCTGGCATATTCGGCGATGCGGTTGGGGGTGAAAGCTTGCTGGCCACCCCTGCCGCCCGACACTGACGACGTGGCGCCCACGAGCGTTTTAACGTGCATGTACATACTAAAAATCGGAAAAAATTTTCACAGCATGTCCAAGTGTGAGCAAAAATTTTCTAAGCGTTCATTTTAAATGGCCCACAGAACGAGCCTGTTACCTGGCACACACAGCTTTAGTGCCCACTTTGCAGATTTATTATGTATTGATTGAACTATTGATTTGTGTTTGGTAACCGCCAGAGATTTCTACTGATTTTAGCTTACACAATTTATTGAACGCACTTATTTTTCATCAATTTATTCGATTGACGCAGATTTGATTTTTATTTTGGTCAGCAGCAGAGTTAAGGAATTTAACATTCACATTTTTGCTTAAATTTTGGTGGGTACAAAACTTTTTTTTCGAAATTTGTTACACAGCGCTTCCGCTGCTCTAGGTTTAATATCGATCCGCGCTGCATCCACGACAAGACTGAACTGCAATTTCAAACTTAATATCTTCGCAGTGTTTCCAACGGATAACAAAAGCTCTGTGTTCAGCGTATTCACTAAAAAGGCAGTGGTTCGGCCTTTGCGATTGGTTTAAGGCGCTACCGGGCATATCAAGAGTAATTTTAAGGAAATTAAGTTCAGAGGTTATAATTGGTTAGTAGAGTTGAAGTAAAGCATCGCCCCTGTAGTTAGAAATGTCAGACCCCGAGCTCTCAGGCTGGCTTTCATCTTAAAGTAAATTATAAATTAATTTCTCCGTTCGAAAAACATATTTGCATCAAATATAACTAAAAACCAAAAACAAGATTTTTTTATAACTGCTTCCGTTAACGACCATAATTCATTGTTAAAATATAACATAATTTTATTGCTCTAAAAGGTATGCTATGAAAAATTATCGCTTGTTTTGTGTGTAGGGCATTGGAATGCCAAATATTAAAAGCTCGCCTGCATATATATATGTATATGCGTGCCACTAACACACAGACACAGTACTGCCCACTCACACATGCGTAGTGGGCACGCAGGTTCATAACCTGCACCACACGAAATTAGATGAGACACCCACAAACACACACACAATCACATGGGAACGACCCGTGTAAATGCCTTGACATTTACTACGCAACTTCGCCAACTCGTCGTCAAATTCGATTTGCATATGCAATGGACGTGTGTGAGTAGTTCGTCTGTCGGTGTCTGGCCGTAATGGACATTCCTATTCCCACTTCGCAAGGCCAACGCTGTCACAAATCAACGACACTTGAACATATTGCCCACGCACTGACCGAGCATTATGCAGATGCATTTATTTATTGTCCTTATAGTTTTATCTCATTAACTGATTTCTGAACACGCTAAACAACGCCAAGGCAAGCCATAAAATGCCAACACGTGCGGTCCTTGTTGTCCTTCGCTGTTGTGACGTTCGAACCGACTGACGAAAGAGCACTCAGCTTGTAACGAACACAAATAAAAGCTTTCGCGCCATTAATATATAGGTATGTATATAAAACAGAGTTGTACAGCGCTCAGCTGTGTGTGCTGCCAACTATCGGTTGGTAAAAAACTGAGAAAGCGACCAATTCTAATCTGAATCAAACTTGATCTGGGCATGGTATCTGCCTTGTATGGTATGGTTTTGCTTGCAAAAACTTGTGAGACTTATCTCTGAGACTTACGGTTTTGTGCTTTTAAAGGCCGGAGGGGGAGAGGAAAGAGATTTGTTTTGTAAAGATTTCAGTTCCGAGTCAAGGCGGAGTTCCGGGTTCGAATCTGCACAATTCTCTTAGACTGCTTACGTACACTGCTCGTCACTTGAATAGGACACCTCTAAAACGACTTTCTTTGGTTAATTGCTGCTAAACCAAGCCATCTAGGAAAATAATTTTTGTGTTCTTATAAAGTTTATTTAAATGTGGTAATTTGACGAAAATTAAAAAATTATGAAAAATTTTAAGTATACAAAAAACATTGTTAACCAATAATTAACAAATTGTGGAGTCTTCATTTTGCACCACTTGAATAGGACACTTTAACTTAAAAATATTTTAAAATATTTCAATCCTTTTTGAATAACAATATTACTTAATTTATAAATAATTAACATGTTTTTAAACAAAAAGAAATAGTTTTTTAATAGTTTGCAGAGCCACCCTTTTTCTCCAAAACTTCACACATTCGGGTTGGAAGGGATGCATACAATTTTTCCATATATTTCAACGAAATCGAGCCCCATGCTAATTTGATAGCTGAAATTAGTACGCTCGAATATTGCTGACCTGATCCTGATCCGTATACTTGACGTGTTCGCCATCCCCACACATTTTCAATTATATTTAAGTCCGGTGAATAGGCTGGCCAGTTTAATAACTCCACGTTTTGACTCGCTATATACGATTTCACAATCCGGGCTGTATGTATAGGGGCATTATCTTGTTGGTAAATCCATTTTAGATTTTCAAAAATAGTTATGAAGTGCGGAAAAACCCCTTTCAATATTCCATTACAGCACAATGCATTCATAGTGGTTGGAACAAATTTAAGCTCACAGGTGCCATAATAGGAAATGGCCCCCCACACCATAATACATCCAGCACTGCTGTGCTGTGCTTATCGAGATGGTGTGGTTCTTTTCTAAGATCATGAAAATAGTATCTGTACCCATCGGGGCCCTCCAAATTAATCTTTTTTTCATCCGAAAAGACGGCTCCTGTCGATTTTGTTTTGCTATTTTGCCAATAGATAGGCCAGAATCCTTGTAAGCTTGGATTTTTCCTTTCTCCGACTCAGATAATGAAGTGCCAAGCACCATTTTAGTTTTTTTAATTTAATATACACTTCAAATAAAGCAAAAAGTTTAAATAAACCAACATTTGTATGCACGTGCCAACGATTCCGACAAAATTAATGCATGTTCTATTCTAGTGGCGCAAAAATTCCATTGAATTTATGCGAATGCTCACATGAAGTGAAAACAACTTTATAACGGTTCTATTCCAAAACTTGGAATACACCAGAAAGAGCGAAACAAGATAATATGCAATAAATACCGTAATTTTACCATTTCGGTTTCGAGTTTTCGAGGGTGTCCTATTCAAGTGGCGAGCAGTGTAACAAATACGTTCACTATATTATACTCCTTCTTTCACTTAGGAGGATCAAAATTCCATAAGTGATTCCAAGTCACCATAATCAAATACATATAAAATTAAATTCACCATTATAAAATTGTTTACACAATAAAATTAAATAATATGCTTTGAATCTTTGAAAAATAGTTTTTACACTTTTTTAGTCATGTTTTGCTTTCGCCCCTTTGTTTGATTTAGCGCCAATGGTCAATCAGCAGCTTGGTCACACTGGCACAGCTGTTCACGAAATTCAACTTAAATCATTGCGCACACAGAGTAGCTCCGTCAACTGATTTAGATTTGCTTTTTCAAAACCAAATAATAATTTAATAATTTTAAAATATAAATTAATATAATATTTTTGTAGGTTAATTTAAAAATAAGAATTGTTTGTTTAACAATTAAATTTCGATATTGTTTTAGGAATTACCCCACAAACACTTATGACCATCAAAAATATACCTGGCATGAAAGTACCCAGACTGGCAACGCTGTTTGCGATCGATAGGCAAAGTCGATACTTACCCCACCACCCACCCCCACGCAGCTACAGCGGTTTGTATTTAAGCTTATCAACACTTACAGGACGGCAACAGTTGTAAAGGAAACGGGCTTTTTTTCACAAACAACAACTGCCGTATTGTCGGTAAATTCAAGTAGAATCAGTGTCTGGTGTTTATTTACTTTAAACTTCTTTACTCCAGCTTTCTCCCTCTTACATAATGCTTGGACGCCGTCTGATGCCTCTATCCCAGCGCCTGCTCCCCCGCTGTCTTCACACCGAGCGGAAAGTGTCGGTGCGGGGTGGCACCATTGACTTGCATATTGTAGAGTGTGGCAATGGACCGCGTAGTCTGTTGCTTATGCCTGGAGCTTTGGGATCTGCCTGGACAGATTTTAAGCCTCAAATCGAGCAGTTGCCACAGCTATTGCCCGAATACACCATCATTGCCTGGGATCCTCCAGGCTATGGTAAGTCGGTGCCCCCCAAGCGAAAATTTAGTCTTGATTTCTTCCGCGAGGATGCACAAGCAGCCCTGGACCTGATGCAAGTGTTGAATAGACCGAAATTCTCCATCCTAGGATGGAGTGATGGTGGAATTACAGCTCTGATACTGGCTGGACGTCATGTTGAGGCCGTAGAGAAGCTGATCATATGGGGAGCGGGTGCATATATAAATGAGGCGGAAGTGAAAGCTCTGCGCCATATACGGGATGTAGCCAAATGGTCGCCACGTATGCGTGATCCCATGGAAAAGGTCTACGGTGTGGAGGGGTTTGCTTCGCTGTGGGCTGAGTGGGTAGATGCCGCCTGTGCGTTTTACGATCAAGGCGAAGACTTTTGTCGCTCTGAAGTGGCGCAGATAAAGGCAACTACATTTATACTACATGGCAGGAAAGATCCCATGATTGCAGCCGAACATGTACCATGGTTGAGGAAACATTTGTCGCAAGTGCGCTATCATGAGTTTCCGGAGGGCAAACACAATATTCACTTACGATATGCTGAAGAGTTCAATAAACTGGTAGCCGATTTCATAAAGGAATAAATCTAACTCTAAGAATCTAGTAAAGATTAACTCAAAACTAACACTAAGAAGATTCCATAAATAATACTGAAATTGGTTTTGGTTCTCAAACTAACCAAAACTTTTCGATCGGCATTCAAAAGGGTCTTGGAAGTAAAAAGCGCGCTGTTTGCTTTCATTCGTAAGCCAGCGGTCGATGAGGGGTGGGCGGAGCTAGTTAGTTCCCTTTACACACGGAATATGGAAATGTCTATCTCAAATTGAATTTATTCATTCAATACGTCTTATTCTCCGCTTATGCAAACGAACTAAAAATAAATTATTGCTTTACAATTATTTAATAACTAAAATTGTTATATTGTTCTTAATTTTTATAATGGTTTTTTCCTGTACCACAAGTTCTATTGTAAGACACATTGTCCAGCAATAGTCTGTGAGCCTGTGTATGGAGTGCATATTAAGGAATCCGTTGAATCTAAGCACACTCGAAGGAATTTGTATTATAATTTGAAAAAAATAACACAAATTTTCAAAGGAGCCTACTGAAGCCTACTGTTTGCTCGAAACATAATTACTAGGTTTCTAGACCAACAACCAGGAGCTCTATTGTCCCTCTACGACCACCATTCAGTTTAAGGTGGTTTTAGATACAACTTTAAAAAGTGAAAAGCTATAGCTACCACAGTTGCTATAATTGCTTGCGAATTCCTTAGCTTTCCAAAAAGTTGGCTTGACGCGTTGGGGAAAAATGCTCTCCATGCCTTCCGTTAATTGGGAAAAAATTTTATTTTATTTTATTTATTTTATTTTATAAAATTTTATAAACGATTTATTATTTCATAGAGAGTTCACTTATTGAATTTGGGCACGAAGAATGGGCACATAGTCGTCATACTTAGCCTGGTAGAAGTTACCGGCAACGGGAGCGCCAAAGCTGTACTTGGCAATATAGTCTCGGGTCCTTACACTCACGCGTCCTTCGCGGGTTCTGTAAGTAAAGTTTCAAGACATTGTGAACCGATGACATTCAAGCTGCTTTCTAGTACTCACGTCTTTAAGATGCACTTGTCAGTGGTGATCTTTTCGTTCTGCTTGAACACCAAGAACACATAACGGTGCAGCCCGGTGCCCTCTGGGGGGCCAGATCCTATATACTCTGCCAGAACGTAACCGTCGGCGACCTTGTTGCCGGGAATGTTTATCACAGCCCAGTGCAAAATCTCACGGAATTTGGGATCCGCACGACTGGGTGCATCGGGATCAACCATCAACAGAGTGTACAGAGAGCCAGCATCGGCCTCCCAGGTCACGTTGGGTTGATCCTTCACCTGTGTGGGGGTCAGTTCATTACCTAACTCAACCTGTACGCCAGAGGGATACGAGATCGTGGCCTTGGTCGCGGGCTTGACGTCGATGATGTCTGGAATAATGCCGGAGGTGTCCATGTTTGGCTTCTGTTCAGTCTGGCGCTTAGGCAGTGACTCTGGTCCGCAATCAACAAACCGAGCGCTTTTATCGCCCCCTCGATTCGACGCTCTAATCAGTGTCGTGCACTTTTGGCCTAATGCCACACTGCTCGATAAAGTCAACGGTAAATTTGGAGATAAGCGATGGGTATATAGACACCATGGCATGACTGATCAAAATCTAACGAATGAACTGTTGGTTGCGAATGGGCACATAGTCATCATACTGGGCCAGGTAGAAGTTACCAGCTATGGGTGTGCCCAGTTCATGCGAGGCAATAAACTTCCTTGTGCTAAAGTTGAGTCGACCCTCGCGAATGCTACGAAAAAAGATTAGTAAGAACACTGCGGTTGAATACCCCTACTATAAAAAAAGCCTGCACCCTGAAAAATTGTGGCGTACACACTTCTGTGCTAACAATCCATTTGAATTATATATTAATAGATTTCCTTTTGAAACTCTGTGCCAGATGTACACAGAGTGTATTAAGTTTGTATAAAGTATGCATATTCTTGTTCAGCATCAACAGCCGAGTCAATTTAGCCTTTTCCGTCTGTCAGGCTCGTATTTTGTGGACATATTTAGTGGTGAACGGTAGTCGAGGTATAGTCGATTAAAACAAATATTTATGCTTGCCAGCACCGGACGAAACAGCGATGGGCAGCCCTTTGCACACCTTATAAATATGTGTGGTTATTAGTAATTACAAAATTTAGGAGGTACAGAGTATGTTATAGTCGGGCTTGACCGACTTACTTAATTATACGGAAATATTTATATTTAATTATTATATTATATTAAAATATCAGCGGAGCTGAAACTGTGACCATTTGATATAAAAAGCGATATCAAAAATGGATATTATTAAATATCTAGCCCAATTGAATTTTAATCTGGCTCCTTTTCTGTTAGCTGTCGCTGTTGCTACACTTTTTAATCTTCCTCAGTCACCATTTTACCCACCCACCTTATTCAACTCACTTACTCGTTAGTTATATAAAGTTCCTCCTCAATCATAGCCTGCTGTTTGTACAGCAAGAAAATATATCGATGCAGACCACCGTCCTGAGGTGGTCCTGAACCTATGTACTCTGCCAAAACCTGACCTACTGCCAGATCATGGCCCGGTATATTAATTACAGCCCAGTGCAAAATCTCACGCATCTTGGGATCTTCTCTACTAGGAGCATCAGGATCCACCATCAGAAGTGTATACAGAGTGCTACCATCCTCGTCCGCAGCATATGACCAGGTGACTTGTGGTTCATCTTTTACCTGTGTAGGTGTTAGCTCATTGCCCAGTCTAACGAACACATTTCCTGGATAAATGACTTGCAATTCGCCAAGAGGTGCCTCATCCACAACATCGGGTACTATGTCATCCATTGCCCATTACGTGTCCAAGTTCGTCGAAAATTAAATTGCTGATATGACGATATAGTTTTTAGACCCTTATCTTATGGTAATTTTCCCAAAACGATAAGGCAAAAGTTGTAGACTAGAGACCGGCGCGTCCTCGAAAAATATTAAAATTTAAAGTCTAATTAATTTATATCTAAAGGGAAATGCTGTCAAGATAATTTGGCTCTGGCAACTGTGACTTTATATATACAAGCAAGTACGTTTTTAGATGAAAAAGACTGAACTTTGCTCGTAATAGATAACCTCAATTGGTGGAATGTTGTGCCAGTCGCTTAAACCAAAGTCTTAATCTGTGTCTGGTCCGAATTTTGACCTCAATTCAGTTAATTGCTCTTGATTTTACTGATGAATGTTGTATATCTAAAGATAGAAGTAGTAGATTTACTATAATGAACTACCCAAAGCAAGCAAGAAATTTAAGGGTGAAACAATGGACATGAATCTTAGGTGTGCAATAAAAGCTTAAGTTCAAATATAAATTAAACTTGATTATTTTCTCTACTAGGATGGCCAACCGTGATAGGGAAAACTTTTTAAAAATCTCGAAGAAAAAGTAACATATATAAAAAGTAAGTATTTATCTTTCAAGCAATAAATCTGCCCAGGAAATGCCATATATAATCGTTTTCATGGTTATTAAATAAGGGATAGATATTTATTGGAATTAATATGGTACAGATTCCTATAAATCCTCGAGGTGCTAGAACTTTGTCTTTGGGTTCGTTCCCCTACAAACTTGTCTTTAAGTGTGCTGAATAATCACCAAGGGCTCCTAAATCCCAAACATTGTTGTTATCTGACTTCAGAAGTTTGCCTGGTAGGTAGTTGGGCAAGCGATTGTCATCGTACCTATGCATAACTTTTCTGTATAGCCAAGATGTCAAGTCTAGAGAATATTTGTAGGTGCTTGTTGATAAATGTTAAACCTTCTTTAAAGTGGTAGCAGCTCCGTATGCTCCATAGAATTGAGCCGCATGACATACTGCATTAAATAACTTCCATTTGACATTTATTCCAATTTCACGTTGGGCTAGGATCGTAAATTCGTGCAACATTTTTACGAGTTCTCTTTTATATGTCCACCGATTCCAATTTTACACCTATCCTAAAGACCATAGATTAGGATTTGGATTACGTATATATATCATGCTATTTATTAAACAATTCGAATATTATTAACACTTGAATATCATATTTATATTTTCATAGCGCTGACAGATAGATTTGGTCTACTAAATACGTTTAGTGGGATTTTTGTTCTTTTTGCACAAAATAATAATTTAAACAATAGGCATATGTAGGTATATATGTTGTATCATACGATTAATACAAAAAATAATAATAATTAGTAGTGGTGAAAGAGTAAGTGAGATTGAAGTAGCACCTTAAAGGGCGCATTTAAAGCAATAAAGATTACAATTATTAGCCGGTCCAACACTTTTAATTCATTTTTGCGAAGTTCAATATCAAAAGTAAATTAAAAATGAAAGAACAGCCGAATATAATAAAGTGTAAATAAAATAACAATAATATATATATGGTATGTTTTTATGTCTCTAAAGGAGAACCTACGCGACCTGCTTGGGATGTTAGTGAAGAGCAAAAGAACGAAATCGCAATATTTCTCCATTTACTTTTCCTATATATAAATGAACATTAGTGATTCTGTGAGTTTTCGTCAAGGTTCGTACATGGTAGTTACTTTTACTTGTCAACGAACTGGAACTGGAGGAGGCGCCTGGGCCTCCTGCTTATTTGGGAAATAAATTTGGAATACAGTTACTTTATGTTCAATTGGATTGAGGGAAAATTACCAAATACATATTTTCCACATTTTCTTTTCTGTGTTTGCTTTTGCTAATTTAAACTTTCGTATTTATTGTCCTGATTTAGCAGCGCGTCTCATAGAGGCCACTCCGTCCAATATATCGCACCCATTTGACCACATCATGATCGGAATAGTTTAGTTTTGGTTCGAACACTTTCAGGTAGCGCACCTTAAACCCAGACGGTGCGAATGGTACCTCAAAATTCATGGAAATGGGCGGACGCGTCCACTTCTTTTTGGTGTCCGTTTCGAGCAGTTCGATTTCAGCCGACAGCTGTGTTTCTTTCATACCGGCCATGCGTTTGATTTTCCACACGATCGCATTCTCAGAGGCCTTGTATTTGGCCTTTCCTTTCAAACAGATCAGCTGCACTCCTGAGGTGTTTAGAGGAGTGGGTATTTTCACCTCAATCTTCTGGCCTAACAGCGATGGCTTGAAATTTGATTTGAGCACAACCTTGACCTCCATCTTGGTGCGTCCCACTTCACGCACTAGCGGTATTACACGGAATGGCAATGAAATGTCTTTTGTGGTGCGGTAGCGCATTAGCTCAAATTCACCGTCCGGCGGTATAAAACTAATAGAGTGCTCTGTTTCGAATTTGCTTAGCTTGACGCATTGATGAAATTGGCAATCGTCTATGACAACCACCGGTTTACCGGAACGGGAAGTTTCCGCCTCTGAGTTGCCAGAGAGGCCCCGCCCCTTGGACTCCATGACGATCTTGTCATTAATGCCGAACTTGCACTCAGGCATGCCTAAAATAACGACACAATGTCCATTAAGAGGCGACCCCTTGGGCTCCTTCAGTCAACTCACCTGACAGATACGACTTCATAACCACCTTGCCAGCCACATGAGCAGACAGCACTTGACCCTGTGGACTCATCAGCAGATTGACATACTCCAGCACATCCAGGAACAATTCGTTGCGTCGGTATTTGATGCCCTCTCTGCGCCACCCAATCTGGCCGGTAACCTGCGAAGTGATCTGCATTTGCTCCTCTTTGGTGGCCGATTTGATGCCCTGCTGTGTGATGAAGGTCTTAAGTGTACCGGAATCCGTATTCTGCGGATACCCAAAGTCGAGGATCTCATCCAGCAACTCATATATAAGCACAAAGTTGTTCTTGATGTTCTCCTCGGAGATTTTGCCGAAGTACGACTGCATGACCTCAATGATCTTCAGCAGGAACTCGAACACCATGGCGGCGTTAACATTTTGCTTGGTTACCGCTGCTAGCCAGATATTGGCACGCTGCAATGGATAACGGAAGTGATATGGATTACCGCTAGGAGAAGAGGCGGTTTGCTTACCTTGATGTGGAAAAAGCTCGTCCGTGCAATATTGGTTACTGGCGAGCGGACTTGCTGTCGGGCGTGGATGACGTTTACACGAAAGGCGTCCACAGCATTCCGTCCGATATCGTCACGATAGACGCGGGAGATAAGGACTTCGCCCTTGTGGTTGTAGACAAACAATCCACCAATCATTTTGTACGTGCTTAGAAGGCTTGGAAAAGCTCACTCTGAAGGATTTGCTGCAAAGATGCCAGCGAAAAATCTTTATCAGAAAATCAATCAACTCCCCTTTTCTGAATGTGATCTGGTCACACAAACAAATCGATTGTCATCGAGAGATGAAAGTTTGCTATCGATAGATGTTTGATTGCAGTCGATAAACTCAAACAGATAGATAGCGGCCTTTTCGGTCATTTTGTGTCTAGGCAGTTTTGACGATCAAAACAAACAATTTGCACAGAAAGTGTACACTTTCTGCTCCCAAACAATAGTGCTCACGCTGTTTGCAGTCATTCGAAAGGCATTCATTTCAACAGTGTATACTACTGCAACAAAGGAACTGCCAAACAAAAAAGTAGAGCGTGAGCGAATTTTCGGACATGGTCAAAAGAAAAATCTAAATCTAAGAAAAACAAAAGAAAAATCTACCTACGCACGATTCATCACTCAGGAGTCACGCACGATTCACGATTCCCTTATAACGATAATAATTCTATTTATTTTATCTCTTTTTCTGCCACACATAATTATAGTTTAGTTTAAAACACATTTTCTAATTTTCGAGGTTCTTGGAATTCTTGCAAGAGTGGATTTCGTTACCATAAATACCAAAAATCAATATAAACATAAATCACACAACGGTTCGCTTCTCTGGAAGGAGCGGCCAAGAGGTCCCCAAACGATTAATGGCATTCACCAAAACGACAAGTGTATCCAAACAATCACCCAGCCTCATTACGAACCTTAAGGTCTATGTGTGACCCCATCTGGGGTCAGCCGGTACTACCTATCTATCTATCTATTTTCGTTGTTGTTATCTAACATAGCAATCTCCAAGTTGGAGACTCCAACCATAAAATTTCAAATCTTTCAAATTTCCCGCCCATCTGCCTTTAGGTCACACTAGTTCAGCGAACTAGTTTAACCGTTTCAACTTAATTGTCAACACTTTTCCGTTCATGCAGTATGTGTGTACACACTGTCCATTCTGTAGAGCACGTGGAAAAAACAACTGGTTGAGTTTCTTAAGAATAAAAAAAATAATTGTTTGGAAAGTGACGGCGTATTTAAGCCTTAAATATGGTAATTATATGATTTCAATTAATTGTCCATCATTAGTTACAAAGCAAATTGTGTGAACCCACCTGGGTCACAATTTGCCAAGGCGTCAACCCCATCCGCTCACATATGAAACATGTGCAGACACCTCAACTAACGTTGTCTGTTTGCTTATCAAATTTTAGTCGAATCTCTATGTTCTTTACGAACATGCAGCAGGGTTCTCCCTATTCTCTGTGAAGGAGTTCGAGGAGGTGTCCATGTTTCTGCCCCAGGTAGAGTCCTCGGTTACGGATTTGGCCAAATTCAACTCGATTGTCAAGTTGGCTGGTTTTTCACCCTTCAAGACTGCAATTGCTGCCTTGGAGAACATCAATGCCATTTCCGAGGGCATAGTGCCGCAGGATTTGATGCATTTCCTGGATGATTTCTTTGCCAAGTTGAAAAAGAAGAAGTGCACGCTCGGCATTGCCGATGCCAAACTGGGTGCGGCCATTACGGAGTCCATTGGAGTGCAATGCAGTCACTTTGGTGTGGTGCCAGAGATATTGCGCGGTGTGCGCTTCCATTTTGCCAAGCTGGTGAAAGGTAAGTTCTTCAAAGTAACTCGCAAGAGGCATCAATCACCTATCATACATATGTATCCCCTTTGTAGGCTTCACGGACAAGTCTGCTGGCGTTGCACAGCTTGGTCTGGGTCACAGTTATTCGCGTGCCAAGGTCAAGTTTAATGTTCATCGTTCCGATAATATGATAATTCAATCGATCGCACTGCTGGATCAGCTGGACAAGGATGTAAATACGTTTTCGATGCGCATACGCGAGTGGTACTCCTACCACTTCCCAGAGTTGGTCAAAATTGTACCGGACAACTACATGTTCGCCAAGGCTGCCAAATTCATCAAGGATCGCAAAAATTTGACACAGGATAAACTAGAGGACTTGGAGAAGATTGTCATGGATTCGGCCAAGGCTCAGGCTATCATCGATGCGGGTAAAATGTCCATGGGCATGGATATTTCAATTGTGGATCTGATAAACATCGAAATGTTTGCCGAGCGAGTGGTCAAACTCTCTGAATATCGCAAAAAACTGTCCACCTACTTGCACAACAAAATGAATTTGGTGGCGCCGAATTTGCAATCTTTGATTGGGGACCAGGTCGGAGCTCGCCTCATTTCCCACGCCGGCAGCTTGACCAATCTGGCCAAGTATCCAGCATCGACAGTTCAAATTCTGGGAGCCGAGAAGGCTCTGTTCCGCGCTTTGAAGACACGTTCCAATACGCCCAAATATGGATTGATCTATCATTCCTCCTTTATTGGACGCGCCGGTCTAAAAAATAAGGGACGCATTTCCCGGTTTTTGGCCAACAAGTGTTCAATTGCGTCGCGTATTGATTGCTTCCTGGAGCAGCCTACTAGTGTGTTTGGCGAGACTCTCAAGCAACAGGTGGAGGATCGTCTCAAATTCTATGAATCTGGTGATGTCCCTCGCAAGAATATTGAGGTAATGAAAGAGGCCATCGAGGCGGTTGGCCTAGAGACGTCAAATGCAGCTCCATCATCGGAGAAGAAGAAAAACAAGAAAAAGAAGCGCCAGGCTGATCCTGAGGATGACGGCGAAGCGAATGGCACCAGCAATGGCGACGGTGCAGCTGCCGCCGATGCAGAAGCCGAAAATGGTGACAGTGGAGAGCCAAAGAAGAAGAAGAAAAAGAAGAACAAAAACAAGCAAGCCGTGGAAGCGTAAAGACCAACTCCTACATCAATCTTTCTTAGTTTTAGGTTCCCACATATATTGTTTTGCACTACAAATTTGTCTGTATTCTCTTACGTATATTTCTTCTTTCATTTCAATAAATATACCTTAATTAGGGTATTCCCGGAAATTTTTATCTATTAAAAAACACCAATGATTAATGTTGAACGCGTTGATCTTAGAGCCACAAATTCTTGCACGGCCTTGCACAAGCCGACGCACACTGTAAGTAGTTATCTATTAGAACAAAGCCATTGCTAGTCAGTTATGGCGACATCATAGATAATCAACACTACATATTCAGCCAGATTGTTGGGTAAGTAATGGGTATACAAGAAAATGTTAAGACATATAATATATCAAATAAATTATTCGACTTAAACATTATTTCGTATATCGAAGCATACTTTAAAGAGCATTAATCTTGATATCTTTTGTGTGTATAAACGTAGTATATGTCATGTAAGAAAGTCGGCCGAGCCCGACATTAACATTCTCTGTACCACTCGATGTGCTGCCCATAATTGATTGTTTTCCCCATAACTCGAATATCGTTCATCCTATCTTTACCATCTCTGGTGCTGTTGGGCACCCCTGATCTGAAGCTTTGAAAATATGTTTTGAACTAGCTTGAAGAAGAATTTCCTGGTGAATTATTTTTGTGTGTGTAGCTGAGTTTGAATCTGATCGGTGGTTCCCCCCATTTTCCGAATCAGGAGGAAGAATTTTCAAAATCTGAATGTAACGAATTCCATATTTTTGAATGAGTATTAAGCCTCTGAGTATAGTCAACTGTGTGAGGTTCCAAAATAAGTTTAAGTCAAATCGGGAGCAAATTAAACTACCAAACTCCTCGTAGGTGGGTGGTTTTAAAAAAAAATTCGGACTTACTTTATTTTCCACACATCCCGAAAAAATTTTCCATAACCGAGATCTTTCAGTACTCACTTTCAACATTTGAAAAGTAACTGTGAAACATTCAGCTTATTATCTCTTATGGTTTTGGCTGTGCGGCCGTCACCATTAGGTTAGTCAGGTTGATCTCTTCTATATCAATCCCCAGAAATCAATTCAATAACTTCCAGAGCTGAATTTAGTGTCGGATATGTCCTCCATTTGTGCGTGAGGACATATCCGATACTACCTAACCGTTTAGTTCTAAAACTTCATAGAATTAAGTTTAAATTGTTTATTTTTCTTTTTACATACAATTTTTAGGTATATACATACACATCGTAACGTTAACTATTGCTAATTGCTTTTTTTTGATTTCAGTATTCTAATTTGGATTTCGTTTCTTTTATTAATATTTTGTTTAACAAATTTTCATTTATGGATTAACCCGTCCCCCGTCCAGAAAATGTTGTGCTAACATTCTGTATATTCATTTTAGTACAACCATAAAATATTGTTTATTGCATTTGATGACAACATTCAAAATTCAAATAGGACGGAGATGTGGATTTCGGTCGATTTCTGATCTGGAAATTGCGGGGAAATCATTTAACTCTTGTAATACATTATGTTTAATGACGTGTAGGAAGGGAGGAATTGCATTTTTGTAACAAGAAATTTAGCAAAACATTGCAAAGCTTGCAAACTTTATACAGTAAACGAGGGTTTAAGATAGAGGTTTGTGGAATTTTGTGTGTGTGTGGGAAGGGTTAATTAGACTAAGCAATATCATTGAAACAAATCAAATCCCGATGAGTTGTTGTTGTTGTTGTGATGCTCCTGTGGCTGCTGGTGGAACGCTCCAAAGTTGGCAAATGCTGAGGCTGGTTGAGTGTGTGGAATGTTCTGTTGGGGCTGTGCTCCAAAAAGACTATTGGGGCTGGTTAGAGGCGATAGACCACCGAATCCTCCTCCGCCAGTTTGCAGATTTAGTGACGCCTTGGCCGGACTCTGCGTCTTCAAGGCATTCATTGACGGTGCCGGGGCATTGGATTTGCCTGCTTTGCTTAGCAGTAAATTGTTCAAATCAATATTTAGATTGCCCGTCTTTAAATCACCCGACCAAGTGGCACCCACATTGGTCGGCTCCGCTGGCTCAGAGGAAGTCACAGCCGGAGCAGCTCCATTGGTGTTATTATTGTTGGAAACAGCTATGGGCTGAAGCAGATTATTACCCGTGACGGCAGCAATAGGTGGCAACATATTGTCTGTAAAAAGAGAGAAATACCAGAGATAAGTGTTTGATTCAAGGGATATTCGAATACCAAAAAATTTAACAAGCTTGTAGGCATGTGTGTGTATTTGTGTGCACTTGGTGATTAGCTAATGGTGATTTAGTGAGGCTCTACTTAAAAGCATTTGATAAACTCAAGGATAGCAACTAAATAAATTATTCAAGTGCAATTGCCAAACTTAAATAAAGGATGTCTTTGGCTACGCATGTTTTGGGATTTCGTTGGTTTACCTAGTGCGCGGTCCGCGGTTGCGGCACAATGCCCGGTATATTGAGAAACGCTTTTCAATATTATATATTATATAAAAATATACAAAATCATATCCCATATGCGGTGGAAGGAAAAATATAAATAAAAGAAAGTTTATATATATATATATTGGTTGAAATGAAACTGTAGACATTTTGAAATGCAATAAATAAATACGCAACAGATTAGGTATTAGACTAATGTTATGAAATCTAATTGCCACTTTTTAAAATTTAACTGTCCATAGGGTACTTATCGAAGCCTTAAACTTTTGCCACCCTCGCCAAATATTTATTTATTATTACAATAAGGGTAGTATGCAGTTCCATACTAGACTTCAAGAATCAAACCGTATAAGAAGCATCTCACCGTAGTCCAAGAGTCGGCAATGGGGTTTCAACCGCTTCTCCTTTATAATTTTTTTTTTCGCATGCTGCCTATGCATTTTGTTGGTTGATTGTGCTCACTTGCAAACGATCGTTGTAAATGAGATTGATATTCAAATGATTCGAAGATCAGACTATAACATTGTAATATGATTTTTATCGCCGAACAGGCATCCATCCCTGAGAAATGGACTCAAAGTTTCAAAAAACCATGCTTTTGCTGAGAAATGGCCATCCCTAAGGAATCTAAAATATGTCAAACATTTGGATCAAATCGTAAGTTTTGAAATTTTTCTATGTAATTTTGATGAATTGGTGACCAAATGGGATTTGAGTTGAAACTTCGCACTAAGGATTGCTGCAGAAGTAAACAAAACAAAACAACAATTTTCTCAAGAATTTGTAAAGCGAATTTTACAATGCTCTAAAATGGATTTGGAAAATTTTTATTTTCATGACTTTAGAAACGTTAATTTGTTTTACTCAAGACATAATTCAAAGAGTCATTGAATTGCCTATAATCGCGATAAGCGTTGTTTTCAAATCGGCTTGGTAGTTTGAAAACAAATAACATTTTTTTTAAATGCTAAAATGTTTCTTCTACGAAGAAAATAAGGTTTCGGTCAACAGAATCTTTGAATATATACAGTACAGATCGAATTAATTGAAGAAACTAACAGTTAGATTTGAGTTTACCAAGAAAAACTTTATTTTCTTAAGATATATTTGGCGAGGGGGAAAGTAACTATTTTTAAGTTTCTTAATATAATATTTTGCTATGCACCTCTGATAATGGGCAAACACTTCAATGCAAACAATTTTCAATAGCATGATTCTCTTAATTATCTTTAATTCATAAAATGATACAGTGAGTGATATAACTCCAAGTAGTTTAATAATACTTGATTAAAGAATTTTTCAATTCATAGTTCAGTTGAACTTTCTTTACATACAAAGACTAAGGCACGAGTTGCTAGTGCCTAGCTGGGAAAAATAACTGAATAAGGTGTTAGTAGTCCAAGATTAATTGCAACTCAATTAGCTCCAAGGTCTCCAATTAAAACAAAAACAAACTTTCTTAAATTTAGGACGCCTGTTCCATGGCGGCCCCATCGAATAGCTTGTAACAAGTGTTCAATATCTGCTGAGCCAGATCACGACATTCCTCCGATGACTCGCCACCCACCAATGGTGAACGCACAAAGTCCTCCAGCCAACGTTGCAGTTCATTGAGAGATTCGGCAAAGTGTTCAGTCAAAACAATCGCTGGAGTTGTGACCAAGGCCAGCCCAATCAATTGAAGAGTGGCCGCACGTACCCTAGCCTCCGCATTAAAGCGCACAAAAACACACAGATCAAAAACTTCGCGTATCATCACGGGTAGCAAGGGACAGTTCTGAGAGCACATGACCAGCACTGACAAAGTGTGCAACAGATTGACCAGCATTTGGGTATCAATGTCGTGGGCAATATCCTCGTATTGTATATAGAGCATCTGGCGAGTGCGTTGTCCGCGCACCAGGCTAAAAAAGAAAGTGCCGGCCACTGGATGATAGCGATTCGCTCGGGCTGTAGGTTCTGTGGTCTTGCTGAAATAGCGCTTGGTCTTGGCTCTTAGACGCTGCCGTATTATAAGCTGGGCCGCTGCCAATCGCGTACGTGCGTCATCTTCATCCTTTTGTAGATGGAATTTACGTGGCTGTTTGTCTGCAAGTAGAGCAGAGTCCATTAGCTCGATGCTCTTTTCCTCATCGCCAGTTAGTTCTTTGGCAGCTGCGGCTAACACCTGCAGTATGAGTATACGCACATTGGCACCATAGCGACAGTTTTCTGTATGAAATTCTCCGCACAAGTATTCGGCACAGGCTGCCGGATGCGACACACAAATGGCCACACAACAATGGAATTGTGTGCGTTCAAAGTTCTCGAAATAGAATTGCATGTCCAGGGTGATAAACATCTGCAGCAGTTCCAAAGCCAGCTTGGCATCCTGTCGTCCAAGTTGCTTACGTATAAGTTGCTCCGCCGTTCCCAAGGCCCCTTCAAAGATTTGATAATTCTCCACCTTGGAGCGTAGAAGTTGCAGTAAGTCGACTAAGAATTTGGGACGTTGTTCTATGGCAGTGGAAATATCATTGGACATGTCATAGGGCTTTAGATCATCTTCTTCCGAAGGTGGTTCATCATCGTCCGAGTCCAGTTGCATATGGAGAATCTTCGTTTTCTCAGGCGGCGGCTGATTCAGTTCGCTAGGTGCTGGCTGCTCTGGTTTAGGGCTGTCCATAAACTGTTTCAGATGAAACTCCAACTGCTGGAGATGCTCAGGACTCAGCTGTTCATTCAGTTCAGCTTTAGTACCCGTGTTTAATTGACTTAGTTCGTCCAGTTCTTGAAGTATGGTCCATGTTGATGTCTCTTTTAGACTCTCGTAGTCGAAACGCAAGCAATCTTCTTCCTTGGCACTTGGAGGTTCCATGAAATGGAACAATAACTCTACAGTTTTCATACCCACATGCCGCTGCACTACGTCTGGTGACTGCAAGTGATGACTGAGACCCGAGTGCAGTTGCCTTTTGCAGTCCAAATCCAATTCCAAGCCTTTGGCCAGGTTTTTGCCCGAGATGATAATCAATTTGGATAAAGATAAATGCTCCTGGGAGCTAAGTTTTTGCAAGGAGGTGCGCTTAGACCAGATGCCTAATAGTTGATGGAAGAGCAACTGCAGCTGATGTGGGGAGATCACCTGAATATATTTGATTAAAGAGGAGAGTGCCTGATTTTCAGTGATGGCTTTTTGCAGAGGTAGTTTCTGCAGCAAGCAATGACGCCAGTGGGGTGACTCCAAGGCCGAATCCCCCAGTAGTACGTAGAGATTGAGATGAGCGCTTAGAGCGGATTGAGCTAACTTTAGACAAGCAGCTGGTTCTAGCTCTGCTAGTATAGATTGGATTACTTTACGTCCTTGTCGGGGTACAGCAAAGTCCTTAAGCACTTGAAGAAACGTTTGCCAGGTGGCGGGATCATAGAAATAATTAACCAGACGTGAGAGCAGGCGCGAGTAAACATTCAAGTCAAAGTATTCCCATGAATCCTCATCACATTGTAGAATAAAATAAAGAGATTTTAACCATTGTCTAAGTAGTAGCTTTCCATATGCCAGTGGAGCATACATTTCGGGCATTTGACGTCCCAGACGATTGGCCACCAGACTGGGTATGCTTAGTAACAGTTGTAAAAACCGCTTTTCCAGCTCATCGTGCTCCTCTACTGGTCTCTCCGGCATGATTTTCACCGTGGCGGCAAAACGTTGCAATAATGCGCCACGTTTGCGTGACAAGTGCAGCAAACTGAGTGCCACTAAACGCTCATCCATCAGTAGAGCTCCGATTAGAGAGCTAGATGTGCTCGGGAAGTCATCCAGTCCTTGGTGCAGCAATTCAAATGCCACCCGTATGTAGTCAAAGCTGTGGTCTATTTTGAATAGATTCAAGACCTCCACATCACGCGAAGGTTCAGGCCAATCCTGGCTAAAAAGCTTCATTACATGCTTCAATAATCTCATATATTCACCGCTGGCTAGACTAGACCAATCATAGACCTGGTTGTCGAGTCCCACCAACAGCTCTGGTGTAGCAAAACCAGGCAAGGCATTGGCCACATATAAATCCTGTAGTATCGACACTACTTGAGCAGCATCTGCAGTGCTCTGCACTGCTTGGAGTTTACTTAGCCGGCCCATGGCCTGGCCTAGTGCGACGAGCACTGCCTCAGGCGGAGGCGGCGGCGACGGTGAAAGAGTCGGTGTATTTTGGCTTTCCACAGCTGCGAGAGAGAACGAAAAGAGAACGAGTGCATCCGATTGGAATACGTGTGTTTTGGTGTATTGATGTGTAACCTAGGAGCCAGAGCTAGAGATGGCAACCTCTAGTTATCTCCCAGTTGCGCGTCGTCATGCAAATCGTATCCAAAATACTTCAAAATGTGTCTAAGTTCTCTAATCACTAATCCTAGCTAACCTTAGATTGCTTATTTCTTAACTTACCCATGGGCATGTTTTGGTGTATGGATAAATCACCCAGTCCAGCCAACAGATCCGTGGCTGTTGGGGCTCCGCTGGCAGGAGTCGCTGATGGAGCGGAATTGAACAAATCGAATGAATCATTTGCTGGGGTGGCCGTGGTTAACAAATTCCCATCAAGTGCAGAGGAAGTTGATGTCACTGTTGAGCCTTGGAATGCAGCAAAGTCGGCAAACTCATCATTGCCGGAAGACAGTAAGCCCGTCGAAGGAGGCTCTGCCGCCGCTGAAGAACTTCCCCCTCCAAAGGCGGCCGCAAAATCACCAAACTCTTGGGGCGCATCATCTGCACGCGGATTAAAATCGTCATCGATTTCGTCGACAATCGCAGTGGCACTGTTGAGTGTTTTCTCTTGAGCTGGCACCGGGGAACATGTTTTAAACAAATCATCTAAAAGATCATGGTTATTATTGCTCGGTGTATTGCTCGTTGTCTGGTTGCCCATTAGATCTACACTGGTGGGTGTGTCGCGGTGTGTGGGCGAGTGTATGCCAGCGGCACTGCCCGCGGGAACCTTGCCAAAGTTGGCCGCCGCACCCAAATCAATCTTTTTTTGCGCTGGCGGTGGCTTGGAGGATGCCAGAGATGCTGTGGGCTGCTTGGACACCGGTGAGCTCACTGCCTTCGACCGTATGTTCATATTGAGGTTGGTCGGTGGTTTGCTTTCACTGGCAACTTCAGCAGGACTGGCCCTATCATTGTAGCGATAGTTGCGTCTGCAATAAGGATACAATAATTAACTTAGAGAGGGAGACAAAAAGAGACCGAGTGGTTTACTGACCTGGGGCTTGGTGAATCGCTGTCTGAGCCTTCGCGTTCGCCATCATAGTGAGTATCTTCATCTTCGTAGCGATCCGCCGCACTCTTGTCCGAGTCTGAAAATGTGCAAATCAATTTATATTTTAAGACTCATGATTGATCACTCTCCATTTCCTGTACTTACACCAGTTGTCACCGCGATTCGAGCGCCAATCGCCATCGTTGTACCCTCCGCCGGTACTGCCACCACCTCCTCCTCCGCCACCACCACTGTAGCCGCTATAGCCACCACTTCGCATCCCCATGGCGTCGCTGCTCATCCCTATGTATTTATCCTTATTCTTTTTCGCTTTTTTGCGCTCTTCTCGCAAACGGTCATCGTCCTGAATAAAGTCTATAAGCTCTCGTACCTTATGCCTAACATTAATACCCTGATCTTTGCCGCCCTCGTCCGTGAACGTGTAGTTTTCCAATGCGCGCAGATCGTAAATGTGCTCCCGCGACGAGGTCACCACCCGCTCAGATCCATTTCGCACCAAATAGTTTAGCAAGAGCAAACTCTGTGCAAATGAAATTTGGTATTAGACTCAATTGGCGAAGGTATCGGTTGTATCGGTTTACTCACCTTGTAAGTGCGCCGCCAATTGGTTTTATTGTCCTGAAGCATGCGTTTCCACAGCATGGACATAACCTCGGGGAATGTCTCATAGGAGAAGGTGGCATGCGCCAGTTCTTGCATTAGTGGTCCAGTTGGTCCCCAAGGATCATCATTGGTAGCCTCTCGCACCTTCCCTTCGGTCTCTGTGTAGTTCATTACGACATTGGTGCTGGATTGAGAGAGTAAAATAAAAAGGTTGAGAAATTGGTTGTGTTCATCCAAATCGTTCGATACGGTTTGGTATATATGTATATACATACTCAAGACTGTTTAACCTGACAAAGTGAAAATTCAGACTCTTAAAACTCCCACAAAACAAACGGGGACAACCCCAAAGTATCATAACATGGAATTACTTTAAAGCGATAGTTGCTGATATAACAGTAATCAATGTTGCTTCAACATCATTCTCGTTTCCGATTTTAATTAAAGCACCCGGTAGAAGAATTTTGTAAGATCTCGAATGAAAATAACTGGAAAATAAGAATAAAACCTGAATATCGCAGTATTGTTGTTTAAAGATGGCCCATCATTATTATTGTCTGTGCACCTTTGGTAAAAAATATAAGCAGCAGCTGATACAGGTATTAGTTATGTAGAAATTGATCGATTTGGTCTAAATATTGATTGACTGATTTGGTCTAAAGATTCATTCGAAATTATTTTGGGGCATTATTCGATTTCAAGATAATGGCAAAAATATAAGGCATTCGCACGGGACGAAAACAGAAGTGGTTTTTGAAAGTTTGTCATTTAAAAAAACCCTGGACTGATTACACAAGCTTACAAAAAAAGTCAGTCAGTTTTTAACCAGAGAACATACCATGCGTTTCCGATGTATTTTTGGGTGCTGAATTCAAATAAGTTGTCCGTTTTGCCCCAGCACGTCAGGCTTATGCGAAATTTGCATTAACGTGTGTTGAACGAGGTTTGTTCACATTTTTGGTTTAGGAAAGTTTGCTATCTTCTCTGGTTAAAAAGTGAAAATTTTTTGTAAACTTGTGTTACTACTGAATTTCTTGAAGTAGAATGTGAGAATGAAAAGGGTAAACTTAAGACAAATGATCGATATTGGTTAACGAAAAAACGTTTTGTTCGTTAATAAATTTTTCTGAGGTAATTTACCATTCATAATTTAACCTCCAATTTACAGATTTCTCACTTGCCGCAACCAGTAGGTCTTATGTGAGAAAGTAGGGAAATATAAGCTTTCTAAAGGATAATTATTTTGCCACCTCTTGAAAAATATCATCTCACTATGAATTGCAACCACAGGGAAATCGTATAGTTTTTTAAAGTAATTAAAATTTGTTGATAAATATACAACGTGCCGACGCAGCTTTAAAACTGTTCGAAAATACATGTATACAAACACGGCTTTATCTCTGTTGACACTGATAGACAGTTAAACGTGTTAATTGTCGCCACTGGGCCAAAGAGACCCTTATCAGTTCTTATTTCTAGAATCTAGATAGAGCCTACAGCTTGACTCCTGACATCAGGTATTTTGTCAATTTACAAGATTAGCTGCAAATGCAGCTCGAGTAAAATTCTTTGGAATGGACAAACAGCGGAGTTGGGCAGCAACCGGAAACTTAAACCCCAACCAAGCGACCCGATTCGCCTTAATGGGAGCGACATTAATTAATAACAAAAAGCAATTTCACTGGAAAGTCATTAGCAGAGGCAGCTGGAAGTACAATTGTGAGCACAGTTGGAAAATATCTTTGTTTTTGGGCAAACAAATTGTTGCCTTGATAAAGTTGTGTATACATATATACGCTCACACATACATATGTAATGCCTGCATGCTTGCATGTATTTACTCAAACTCTGATTTCCGGCGAACAACCTTGAAAAGCCACAAATATTGCTCCGAAAGGAACAAACTCTGTATATATAATCAAATTAATTACAAACATCGATCTCGTAAATTAGTCGAAACCAGCCCAAAAGTATTACTCTTTTAGGCACGAAATTCAAATAATAGCACCTGTCTGCTCAAGGGGATGAGCAATAGAGAGGGGACGTGGGAGTGTCCCCCTTCCATTAACACATGCCCAGCAAGAGGGAGGGAGATAGATAGCGAGAATATTGTACACACATTTTCGTAAGAGAATTTTCATTAAACTTTCTATGCATGATGCTGCACTTAACTTACACTTTGTCCGCCAATTCGCGCACTTTCCACATGCTTATAAATTTATCAACCATTTTAAAGAAATTTTATGCTTTGGAATTTCACACAGCAAAAATTGTTCAACCGTCGAACTCGATCGCGTTGTTGTTGTTGTGTGTTTATAACAATGCTGTTTGCTTGCTTTAGCATGGAAATTGAGCCCCGTGTTTGGTTAACAGCCGTGATGAAGCCTTGAGCATGCACCCGCTGCACACTTCTCTTGTTTAGGGACAAATAAAAAGCGTAAAATTAAAATGAAAATTTTTTGGTGAGCTGTCACCCACACACATGCACACACACACAAAGCAGTTAAATTTTACAGTGCTGAAAAACGATTAAATTTTGGATATAGGAGTGCAATCGAAGTATCGACTTATTGTTAGTGACTCGTTAATTATTTAGTGGGTTCACGATTTTATTACATCCTGAAAGCTCAAGTTGTTCTCCTGATTATTTTTACTGACCTGGTTCACAAAAAAAGACAGCTTTTTCAAGCTGTCTGCGAAGTCATATTTATATTTTTTGTGGGTTATAATTGTACGAAATATGTACAGTGTAACTTATTTTAAATAAAATAAGCTATGTGGATTTATTGTTTAGTTACTTTGGGTTTTGGATCTTTAAACCCTTTGTAAGTGTAAGGGGAAAATAAGAAGAGATGGGAAAATATTAGAGATCATCTCTCTATTATTATTATTTTCACTCTGCTCAAGAGATTAACTTCAATGTTAAGTCGTGATTTACATTACATTTGTATGCTCGTGACATAAACGCATCGTAGAAACGCAAAACAGTGCTGTAAATTACTCAAGCGCAACAGTTCTAGTGCTGCGAAGCGACCTTGTTAGTTGGAATCAGCTGCCCACTGCTGTCATCCTAATAGGAAAGTTAAATTATGATTAAATCATAATATTAAATGAAACACTATGTGATAACGAATTAAATACAGTTAAATAAGATGTGCAACCTATGGAGCCTGCACACAGGTTTTCACTTCTCTTATATGGCTAGAAAAAATGTAAACAAAAAGGTTATGTAAACTGTTTGTGTCTTTCTGCAGCGCTCTAAGGAACTATAGTGAAAATGTTGGGACTACAACGCTTTACCGGAAGTATTGTCAATCAACTGTATCGCCGAGCCACATACAGCAGCAGTAGCAGTGCTCGGGCGGCAATGGTAGCATCCCAGGGAAATAGAACTGGACAGCAGGCGGAGGTCCATGAGGCGACGCCGGCAGCTGATAAGAAACCAAAGGGTAAGCATGTGTACACAAACTGTTTCAGACACTTTGAATGAAGCAATTTTTTAGGACAAATGGTAGCAGCTGCCTTCGAATCCCTGCGGAATGAGAAGGATGATAAGAAAACCCTTGCGGGGCCCGCCTCCAATAGCATAGATGAACGCATTGTCAATGCCAAGACAGTGAATGGGCTGCTTAGCGTAACCGAGGGCAATAGCGGCTTCTCACGCAAGCATGCCTTAAAGATCGTTTCCATTCTGGCCGAATGGAGTACCATTAATCGTGTAAAGATTTCCGAATTTGAAAATGACACCCGATTTCTACGCATCTGTCGCATGCTGGGACGAACAGTGAACAAGAATGGAGCCGGTGGCAACAACAAGCTGCCAGGCGAGGTCAATGGCAATGGTGGCAAACGCATATCGGGCTTTCGCACGGATGATCTGAACACGGTTTTGGGTGTAGCTGGCGACGATGAGGCCGCCAAATTGATAGCCAGCATCAGCCTGCCGCAAATGGTCAAAGTAATGAGCACATTGGCACAGCGTAAGCGGCGCAGCACACCCTTGCTTCGCTCTCTGGCCTTCAATATCAGCAGCTCTTCGGAACAGTTGGATCTAAAACAGTCGGCGGATATTTTATATGCCATGGCCTCACTCAATTTCCAGGATTCGGTGCTGTGCGCCAAAGGATGTGCGGATGTGCAGGTGGCCTTACCTAAAAATTTTGAGAAATCTGCGGTAGTGGGATCCATTTTAACCAGCTTAGGGATTTTGCGCTATCGTGATTTGGGTGGGTTCTTCGGATGTTTGTCTTGAAATTACATAGTTCCTAATATATATTATATGTTATTTCACAGACATCTTGGAGTCACTGACTCAGTGGTTGTTAAAAAACAGCGAAATCTGTCGACCTCAAGATCTCAGCGCTTACTTCTTAACCTCAGCTCTGTTGAATTTCAAAAGCTCTCAGCTGGAAGAGGTAGGCAACAAGTTGGTAAAGTCCATAGTGCGTGAGGATTTCACCAAGCAATCGGAATGGCTGAACTATGTCTGGGCCCTGACCATGCTGGGACTTGTGGAGCATTCTCAGCTGGAGTCTGTTCTAAGGTGAGTGGCAGATTACCTAAAATCCTAATGAAACGTTTGCCCATTTCTAGCGAGGATTTCCTGCAGGCTCTCCAACAGGACAAAACCGGGCTAACGCCAACTTCCAAAATGAGGCTATTAAATCTGAATTGTTATGCGCAGACATTGGCCAAAGATTATAAGGGTGTACTATTGCCAGCCGATAGTCCGGTCTACCAGGTGCCCATGGCGCACACCAAATCAAAACAAATACTTGTCAATGGGATGTTGGATGCTCTTAAGAGCTTGTTGCCCGTTAGCAATCATCTTAACACTTCTGTAGACAGCAAAATGGGTTTCCTTATAGGCAAGCAGCTACAAAACATATTTTAATTAAATAATATCGAAAACCAAACTTTTATTTGATTCACAGATGCTTTGTGCCATTTTGATGCTAATAGAAATCCACTACCATTGGACAAGGAACACCCGCATGCTATAAGGTGAGTTGATGTCGATCGTAGATCCTCACAAATCATAAGAGTGGAGTAAGAATTTGTTTCCTTTCAGGGTGGCCCTCATGGTGATTGATTTTCATGACATTTGCCATGGTACTCATCGAAGTGCAAGCGGCGTCACAAATCTAACCTTTGATTTGCTGGAGAGGAATGGCTATCATGTTATACCAATTCCCTATAACGAGTTCAGCACTAGTGACAAATTACTGAAACGAGTTCAGTATTTGGAGGAAAAGTTTAAGTTAGTAGCAAATAAATAAATCAGCTTTAGTATTTCCTCTTTTTTGTGTATCATCTAAATTGGAATTGTTTAAATTTTGTAAATGTTTGATTAGGCGTCTTAATTAAATGCTAAACATACAGAAAGATTTTAAATTTGTTGATCATTGAATGTCGAGAAATAACAGATAAATTTGTAAAAAACGCATCATAGTTTTGGCTAAAACAAAAGCCCTACTTTATCTTATAAAATGCAATAAATGTTGACTTCTTAAGAGAAAGTGTCTCCGGTGAACAACATAACAAACATGAAACAATCAAGTCTGCAAAGCAGTCCTTAGAGAGGACCTTTGGAAGGGCCTCGATTAATATTATTGGGCCATTGGACCCGAACCTTATAATTAATGAGCTCCCGAACTGGAACTCCTCTTTCTGATCGGTTCGGGTCGGAACCAATTTGCATCCCAGTTACAAATAAACTAGAACCTCCGGACCGCTACTCATTTTAAAGTTAAGAGAATTGAATTTGATTTCGGATCAAATGTCAGTGATACATATTTTTAATAATATAAATTGTGTCACTAATCAGTGATCAAAATATAGGTAATTTATTTTTAAACATTAAATTTGCAAAAGCTCCCTAAGTCCATATTCGTCTAATCTGCTTCCAAGTTACTACTACGCTGCTTATTCATGCCCACCTTCCACCAACTACCCGTCTCTTGAAACTCGGTAGCCACAGCAGCCAGAGTATGGAACAAACTTTTGGCCAACATATGACGATTGCTCACATGCAATATGAACTTGGGATCGTAGACTTTTTCAATATCTTCAATTTTGTAGTGATCACGTGTCTCTCGCTCTGTGAGACAAACACAATTCCAAGGCGCCCAGTCATCGCTCTTAATCCAACGCGGCAAACTGCAGAAGAAATGTAAAATCCTTAAGGAATCGTTATTAGAATTAAGTTTGACCTACCGCAACTCATTCAGACTTTCCATTTTACTTAGAGCCGAATGACCATGCCAGATTTTTGTGATGATATGACGCACATCGTCCTGCTGCAAGACAAAAGCAAAGGAGGTGGCACACTTGCGTTTCCGTTCATCGCGCTGAATGCAACGCAAAATCGATTGGTATACCGTGTTCTCTGTCGCCGTCAACTGCGTACAAAAGCCATGCACTTCAAGTTTAAGAAAAGGGATTGAAGAGAGCTAAGAGATTTCCCACTCACCTTAAGGTAGTAACAACTCTTGCAAGTGTCCACATGGCTCTGACGCGTTCGGATGGCAAATTCAGCATAAGGCTTGACCTTCTTGCATACAATACACATTCGAGAGGGGATTTCTGTAAAGGATAAGGCGGTGCTGAGGTTAAAAATATTATTAGCTGTTCGAAGTTCATGTTCATGTATCTCCAAAGAGATTATCTAAGAAATGTGCTGTGAACAGCTGATCGACGAAATCTTAAACTTATTATAATCAAATCTAAGCCGGTTCGAGCTCGGAATTCCGATATTTATTATACTACTGTACTCCTACAAAATCGTTTCGAACTACTTTTAAGATCCAAGGCTCGAACATAATCCTTCTCTCAAAAACCACGTACTTTAAATTTGGTTTTTGGTCAGTTACCTCTTTGGATCATTTAAAATCAAGTCCAACTCTAAAATTTCTGAAGACTATCTTGATGATATATATACATTTTACTTACTTTTGTTATTATTTTCATTCTTCTGAAACTTAATCAGCTCAAAGAATAAAATATTTTGACGCTTGCGCAAAATTTCCACATCACTGGACTTGGCATAGAGTAGAAGATTCTTCTCGCGATCAAATAGATCAAAAAGCTGAGAGTCAAAAATAAAAAGTTAAAAAGTCCCATAACCAATCTATGCTTAGTTTACTTCTGGAAAATTCGGAAAGCACGTTTCATCCATTAGCAGCTCCATGACGCGACGTAGAAGTTCCAGACGTTGCTCTCTATCCAGCGGTTGCCTCAGATCCTTGTAGATTTCGGTGAGAAAACGCACTCGCTGTGTTCTTAACAAATCCAGGTGGACTTTGCAGTCCTTATAGCCTATCCATTCAATGGGCTTGCCGATTTTCTTCAGCAGTTGATCCTTACGAAAATCCTCCATGGCCAT
Organism: Lordiphosa andalusiaca; assembly: GCA_035044965.1. Classification (NCBI taxonomy): domain Eukaryota; kingdom Metazoa; phylum Arthropoda; class Insecta; order Diptera; family Drosophilidae; genus Lordiphosa; species Lordiphosa andalusiaca. The sequence goes on from JAWNNM010002651.1 coordinate 79,509, forward strand.
GTACACCAAACGACGCTTTAAGAGATTATTTAAAAGATGCTTCATACCAATGCGACCCATGTCTCTACCTGTCTATCCACACCATTCAGTAATTGGATTTCCTTGTCCAGTAAGATGTTGACCTCGGAAATTCGGGCAGGTCCCTCATAGTTGGCCGCAATACGTTTCAGTTCTGCACGTTTCCAGCGTCCCACCTCAGCGTACAGCAGATCAAAGTCATCCTTGGTGCGGGGAAACTGCTTAATGGCCTGCTGTTGCTCCACACGCTGTTCCACACATTTCTCATACCGTTGCTCTTCCTCCTCGCGATTCCGCACCAGGCGACGATATTCAGCCGCACGTAGATGTATGTACTTCCAAAGTATCCAACGACGCCAGTTTCGTTGTATAAGTTTAATCTTCTCTAGCTTTCGCTCGGCACGTTCTTTTTGGGCAAAAGTTTGATACTTGCCTGGCACAATGGTGAAGTCAGTGGCGGCGGAAACATACAAAACGTTGATGCCATCGAGAAAACATTGAACAGATTGCTCATGGGCGGTGTTCTAAAAAAGGAAGCGAGAATAAGATAAAACTACGCTTTAAGCATAAGCTATTCGGACTTACCAAATTCTTTTCCTTGTGCTCCCAGGTCTGGGTGTCTCTTGTTCTATAGCGTCTATACTTCCATTTGTCAAAGTACGGACCCGTTTGGGTAAATGCATTTAGGTACTCCTTACCGCTGACCTTATCCCTGTACCCACACAGAAAGGGCTTGATAATGGCAGCATTTTCGATCTCAACTAGGACATTCTTGGGCTGCCCATCTTCCGTGTCCTCACCGGCGATATGAACGGTTATAAAGTCTGGCAGGCGATGCTTGCTAGAGGTTTAAAAATTGTATGTTATGGAGGCACCAAGAAAGCATCTGCATCCCTACTAGGAATATAGCTCCTACTCACTCGTAGTACACATTCATATCCAGTTTGGGTAGCGAAGTCTGACTACCCTCATCAGCCGCCGAGCCGCTCACCTTGCACAATTCCAGCTTAAACTCGTGTATACCAAACTCATCGTATGTGGTCGAGTTAATAGGCAGCGAATCACAAAGTATGCGCTCGGCCTGCTTCAGCACCAACAATTCGGGATTAACCTCAAACTTACGAGAAATATCCTGCTTAACCTCCGCCATGGTCATGCAATTGGGATACACCTGAGCCACAATTTGCGTATCCGATATGCGAAACTTAACAGTAACATTTTCCAATTCCACACAACAATCCTCAGAATGTTGAGGTTCCGATTCGGTGCTGTGTGCATCAAAGGGCGGGCTACAGCCAGTCGGCATTTTGGGACGCTCCGAGGGATCAACACTTAGCTGCACATTGCAGACATGGGCTGGTGGACACTCCATAAGGCTCATATTGTTGTTCCCCCAAAAGAAATATATTTATATTATGAATCAAAGCAAACTGCCTACTGAGCCTTATTGGGTCAGACTGGGGGCCAAGTAATTTGTTCGATAAGTTTGTGTTACTTCGCTGCTAGGCGCCCTGTTGTGGCAACGGGCCTACTTCAGAGTTCTCACGCATTCGACAAAGTATTTTCACGAAAGGTGAAAGCGCCACTCATCTAATGAGACCATAAATTTGCATACACCAAATTTTTATTTCTAATTGCCCCAATTTCAGTTTCTTCCCCAAAATGGTGAGTTATGATTCTCTTTATTATTTATTGCATAAGTTTCGGTTGTTGTTGCTTATATTTTTTGTGGAATGTTTAGACAACGGTGACAGTTAATTGCTTTTACTAAATGGTTGGAAAGGTTGGACTAGCCACGCGTGAAGATGATTTGCTGCTGCTGCTCCAAAACGGAAGCTGTGGTAATAATTAAGACTTACTCTTATATCATGATGTTTGAACATAACAATTTGGACCAAGCTTTCTTTAGATGTTGACCCCCATGCTTGTGAGCCACTTTGTCTACATTAGTTTTTTGATGGAAATTTGATACCATTAAGAAGTTCATCGGGCTTAAGTTGATAAGTTATAATAAACACAGCTTATAAAAGACTAGCACAAAAATATAAATATTTTTGGATAATATTCTTATGGTTGAGAATGGCCTCTTCGCATTAAATGTTTTTTCCACACTATAAGCTCCATGAGGACAGCAGGTGGCCCATTATCTTTAAATTCGTGTTAGAATTCAATAGTTTTGACATAATTATTGTCCTCTTGGTTATTCTTGAAGAGCTCCGGAAATCCTTCTAAAATATATTCATGATTGGAAAAAGGCTCAGATTCATAATGGACCCTTGCAAAGGGTATTATGATTTTGCCCAGAAGTTTGCAACGCATAGAAATAATCATTTCCGACCCCATAAACTATATATATTCTTTATCAGGGTGACGAGCTAAGTCGATTGAGCTTTGTCCGTCCGTCTGTCTGTCTGTTTCTACGCGAACTAGTCTCTCAGTTTTAAAGCTATCGGGCTGAAATTTTTGCACAGAGTCTTCTGTTTGCTGCACACTACTAATATGTCGCAACCGACCGTATCGGATGACTATATCTCATAACTCCCATAGGAACAATCGCTCGGAAAACGAGTATTCGGATGAAAAACTTTTTTCTTTTCAATGGAAACGTCTCCAAACTTTGTAATCATGGGTTTTCTATTTTTTTTTTATAGTTCTACCAAGTTTAATTAAAATCGGACAACTATATGGTATAGCTGCCATACAAAAGATGGGTCAGAAAAACAGTCTTAGCTAAAAAATCTTTTTTGATTTTAACGGTAGCGGTACGGCTGACATTTCATGTATAGTATGGTGCTGTTCCGATCCAAAGGTCCAAAGACGCTGATCCCTAACCGCGGCATTGCGACTGAATTCCGACGACATTGTTTCGCCCAGTACATTTTAAATAGAAACTATGTAGCTGGTATCGAAATTCATTGATCTAGTTTGAGTTTATTAGGCTGAACAACGATTGTTTAGAGTCTAAACAAAAGTCCACGATCCCACGACTCACACTTTGCGATAGATATCATATTCATAATCCATAAACAACGAATCAAAAACTATATATTAGCACCACCAATGGATATTTCAAGTACAGACTTTTTAAAAACTTGCTTTTCAGCCGATTTTAAGGATTAAATAAATAACGCCATATGTATTTATCGATGTTTCTTAAGCTGATTAACAGAGCATTAACATTAATTAGAATATTTCAATATGACGTTGGCAAACAGCGCATGCAGCTCAGATGAGAATCCAAAGTATTTATAACCTGTATAACTATGCCATTGATTATCCGATTTTTATGAAAATTTATGAGATTGTAGATATTGGCCACATAATCTGCAAAATATGAGCTCGGTATTTTAAAATTTGAATTAGATACGGTAGGGTGGTGGCCAAAATTTAAAACAAATTACGTGCAGATCAGCATCAACCGTCCTTCTGTTCGCCCCAAAATTTAAATATGGTCTACTGAAAATATATATGCCCAATGTGTAAAATCTCTGAAGTTGAAGAAAGGATGCGCTATTTGCTGTCAAAATGTTCTAAGAGAAAAGAGAACAAAAATTAAATGTTTCTCACTGACACTTAGTGATGCATCAATTCAGTAAGCTTTTGCCGATTTCTGTCTGATAACTATAAGCTTAAGCATATTCATATAACAAATTGTTAGGTTCATTCAATAAAATTCAGCTAACTAAGAAATCTCTTAATTCTACGAAAAGCATTCGTTGTAACTAAAATTTCAGATCTTGTTTTGCCAACTAATTTTATTAATAAACTATACTTTTATTATAATAGAAATTCGATTTAAGATTTAGTGGCGTCAACGCAGTTCTTCGACCGGCATGGGCCACCTGTAATCGATAGGGGCGTCCATTAAAATAGTAATCCTTGTGATGCTGCACACGCACCAATTTGTTTTGCATTGATGTTGGTACGATGTAATTCTGTTCCAAATGAACTGGCTCCGGAGCTGTGGTCGAGCTAGTGACTGCAGATGTTTCCTGTATGAGTGGTTTGATCTTCATGGGCTGATAGTCCAAACCGATGCCCGGTATATGACGGAAAGGCAGCGGTGGTATGGGGATATAGTAGATTTTTGAATCTTTCTTCGTTTTTTTGGTCTTACTGCCGTTCTTGTTGTATTTGCGTAGATTTAATGGCTTTGAGGTGACCACATAATCCATGTAAATATGATCTAGGGAGGGGGATTGCACTACTAATTTGTTAGCCAAGTGTGAAGAGACGGCCGGGGCTTCCTCAGAGCTGGGTAATTTCATCTGATATCCATACGGATAAGCGGGAACCAGTGGAATCAAAGCCAGAAGCGTAAGTAACGGTACGGGAGAAGACATCGCGCTGCAAAGAGATTGGAAATCCATTGAGAATAAGTGTCAAGGTATTTGCAATTGTTTCAGCATTTTGATTGATCGGGTGTGGGCAAGCAAAAGTCCAAATATTTCAATTTCAGCAAGTCATTTGCTTCGAACCCAATCCGTATAATTTAATAATAAATAATTCGTCTGGGGCTCATCAAAGCGCAAAAATGTTTTCTCACGTTCCCAGACCAAACAAAAAAAAAAAACAAATATCCAAAACAACTAAATTCAATTTCGTTCAGCGTTTCGATTTAATACAAATGAAAGCATTTAATGCACGCTAATCAAAATCGTCGACGCAGACGCCGACCGAGCAATTACGCTAATGAGCGCGTCGAGCGCCATCTAGCGGCGCAGACTTCAACGCTTGAGTGATTAATGAGCAGGCAAACATAAGTTGATCAAAAAAGAAGAAGAGAAATAGATAAAAAAAAAAAATCAAACATCGATTGAAAAACGAGAACAAGACATAGGCGATAAATGTTTAACATGATTTTGATACATTTCTTTTTTCGAGGAGTGCGTACGTTTCTAGCCCCGCCCACCACCACTAACTTAGCATGTTGTTCAAATATGCAAATCTACGACTTGTCTTCTATTCACATTTCTTTAATTTGCTTGTGAAACGTCTTGTTTTTTTTTTGGCCAAATAGCCAGAGGTCAATTGGCAAATGTGGCGCCCCCTTTGGGCAAATACAAAAGCAACACAAATTAATCAAAACTATACTGATAAATTGCTGAAAGTTTGCCTAATTTTGTCTTATGGACCCGCATGACATATGATCGGAATTCTTGCAGCTTTTTTGAATAAAAAGCAGCAGTATTAATAAACGATCTAACTTTCCGCCTTAATAACTCCACTCCAAAAGCAACTATCAGATTAAAAATTGATGGAAGTAAGTTTCTTATTATCACATATTTAATCTTTTTTTCTTTTTTTTCTGTGTGATGCTAAGAACCGGGCAGTTTTTGTATGATTATTCGGCTAGGCCGTTTCTCTAAAAATAAAATAGTGAGCATTTTATACATTTTACTGATGTTTTGGTCAGTGAATTCAGACTGCTCTTCTCTTCAGGCGGTTGTTTCTTTTTTTTCTTCTACCAGAATTCCACAAATTTCACAGGAGTTTGAAAGTGACGCTTCTCAGGTGAAATAAACCATTTAGTTGTTATTTTTAACGTGGCAACATTTCAATATTCTCCAGAAACGAAAACGATAGAAATGATGGCAGTGGGAAAGGGGTACAAGAAAATTAAGCATTAATTAAGCTGTAAAATGTCTACTCGAATCCATACAATAGAAGATAAGCCTATTTTTCAGTTAATAATTATAATGTTATTAATAGCTTCCAATAGCTGGACGCTTCCTCATCGTGGAAAAAACTGTCCAATATTTTTTTTATTTTTATACACTTGATAACAGCATTATAATTCTGCCCAGAAGCAATCTTCATATTATTAGAAGGAATAATCTCCGACCACATAAAGAATAAGTAGTATTGATCAGTAGGACGAGCTTAGTCGATTGAGCTTCGTCCGTCCATCTGTTTCTACTTAAACTAGTTCCTCTGTTAAGAAGCTATCGAGGTGAAATTTTTGAACAGAGTCTTCTTTCTGTTTATATGTAGGAACCGCTGGGATCGGATGACTATTTGTAGTAGCTGGTCTGTCTCGATTTTTTTGTAAGCTTCGTTTGACCACAAATAGATGAAAACAAAAATATTTCTAAATTATTATCTATCTTATTACTGTAATATGGTTTTACGATAATCGAAAAAAATGTTGTTGAAACCTTAACTGAAATTCTAAAGAGTTCTACAGAAGATTCGCTGCAGAGTCCGATTCCGTTTGAGGCCTAAGTAAAACAGTAAAAACTTTTCGAAACTTGGTTGTTACATTTATTGTTTGCTGAGAGGTTTGTCTCTATTATCTGGGAATTTTAGAATATTGGTAAGAGGATGCATCCAACCTTATAAGCATGTTGTTTCGAGGGACTTAAAAACCAGTTTGCTTCTGTACCGGCTTAGAGCCTTGAGACCGGTAAACCTGAAATAGCCTTGCCCAGCCTTGTCTTTGGTGGGGTCAGCGGGTGTCTTCTAAAGATTTGCGTTATTTACGTCAGGAACGAAAGTTCTTAGTGCTTATTTGAAGGAATGTAAATATCTCTCGGCTTAAGAACTAGAACCGACACTTGCGCTCCAACAGCTTACGCTCACACTCCAGGAACTTCAATTATAATTTAATTTGTCCACTCACTGTGTTAAATTATCATGTTTACTCTGCGACTTTGGTGGGATTTTCTTTTCAGTCTTATCTTAATTTGAATAATTAAGTCACAGAGGGAAGAAAAACATTAGACAAAACGAAAGACTTAGGCAACGAACTTGTTGTTAATAATTAAGCATTGATATTTTTGTTCAATGCAAATGAATTTGAATTGCTTATTTAAATTGCACTCACTTTAAATGGCAAAATACGGCCAGCTGGTTTGTTGGCTGATTGTATAATTGTTATTTCCTCAGAAATAATAAGTACGAAAGTGTCCTTCAGATGTTTATCTTGATAAATTATGGAATGTTGAATGCGCACGAGTTGTAAATATATCTTTGTTTTTCACATTTTCATTACAGCCATTGTTTTTGAGCTCGATTTGGTTTTAGTTTTGAAAATGCATTTAGCGCTCGACTTTTAAACGTTGTGAACGCCTCGAAGAGCGGCGAATAAATGAGATCTGCGGACGGTTTGAAATTTGTTTTTTTTTTTTTACGCTGCCGGCTACCGAAGCGACGTCATCGAGCGTCGGAGCGTTCACTTGCCCCTCGCAACTTTTATTGTTGTGTGTGAGGTCCAACTGGTAGTTGACTCCGGACAGCCGGCGAATGGCAAATGATTTTGAGAAATGATGAGCGCGGCATAAATTTGTCCAGTTTAGTGTTTGCCTTAGCCATCTGGAACTGCTACAATTTGCCGTGCCACTTGACAAGTTCTGCTTTTCCCATTTACTTGGCAAATTCAATGGACCCGCGAATTGATACATCACCTCTTTATCCCAGAGTCTGGACATGGAAATTCAATCCCATTCGGCTGGCCAGCTACAATTACGCTTAACTGTGCCAGGGGAGAGTCTTTGTCTTTCCGATTTTGTGCACAAATTAGTTACAAATGAACCTACAGCAACAAAAGGTGCTTCTGGTAACACGAAACGGCAGTTGAGGTAGGGCTTATGGTATGTTATTTATTGACAGGCCAACTCACGACAGCGAGCGAGTGGCGCTCTAAGGGACAGTTTTCGCTCTCGCTTGTCTCAATTAAATTGGTTTGGGCATGTGGTATTTTCTCAGAGCATTTGCGTGATGTGTCAAAGTTTAAGTTGATCTTCCATTTTTAAATTTGTACATTCAACCTTGTGCCAAATAAATTAAAAATTCGATATTTAAGTATTAAATTTAAATTTAAACTATCTTATAAAATGGATATGATTAAGCAAGTGTAAAGACGGTTTATCGAAAAATTATGTTATGGCCACCCTCTTCTGAAAGAACGAAAGAACCGGAAAATATCCAGTGCTGCAGCGAACTTTCTTTTGCTCATAATAAAGTTTCTGTGCCCGCAAGTAAGAAGAAAATTTCCCATAGATGTCGAACCTCTTTACACCCTTGAGATCTGTTTGATCATATGGAAGGAGAGTCGGAGTCGTCCATATCGACTCGGCTGTTACTTCATAGGGTCGGAGATGCTTCCTTCTGGCTGTTACAAACTTTTGCACAAACTTAATATGCTCTGTGTACCTTTGGTACAGAGTATACAAATAATTAAAATAAACATTTACCATGGGAAGCTATAAACCTCAGTTAAAGCATTATGTAAAACCTATTTTCACTTTCCCATCTGGCATCTTTCACCAAGAAACTAAATAAAATTGGCCTGCTTTTAATTCCATTTGCCTCATTTTTCCTCTCTGGTCCCACCAAAATGACCTAACCGCATATTTATCTGACAAATGGCTATGTACAACGGACAAGTACACTGCTGCTCACAAGTCGGTGGCAATCAAAACACCTTTAAATATTAATTAGGCATGATACCAGCGAACAAACAGAATTGAAGTTTGCCCCCCTCTGGGCAATTAAGCCTACCACAAGGCAACAACAATCGTAAAATGTTGTGTTGAAGTGCGTAAACTCTCGCTGGGATCTGACAGATAGCAAACACACACATGTTAACTAACTGCACGCATCTATTACAAGAACTCTGGCATAATTGTGGACGATTAGACAACACAAATCACGAACAAGTATCTTGGTTCTTGGATCTCGCATCTCGTGTGTGTGAACCGAGATTTGGAATTATTAAGAGTAATATGTTGAATTCTGACGGAAGCAATATAGATAGATGGCACAAACTCCATCATCAGCTTGCCGGCTCCAGCACCTGACGGGGAGCGAATGACAGACAGGCAGACAGAGTTGGCACCGGCGCTTGCGTGTTTGGCTACTGAATTTCGAGAAGTCTGTCGGGGGGTCCTCCGTTTACATGGCTAACGTTTTAATTAGCTGCTTAGATTTTGAGTTTCAGCTAGATTAATGACATTTGGTGCTGGAATGATAAGGCAGTTACCCCCTTCTCAAATGTTTATCATTTTAAACACATTGCCTAATTATGGCAAGTCTTTTATTGTCGATAAATTCGCAAGTTCATTAAACCCGTTTTTGCCGCAGAAAAAGCTGACTCAAGTGAGCCGCGTGCCTTGGCCGGCCTTTTGTCTTTTGCATGTTGGCATTGCCTTATCATCAGCGAGCCTTATGCAATTCCAGAAATCTCAAACCCACTTGGCTTGGCTGTGATTGAGGTCATGTCTGCAGACTTTCATCGAAAGTCAAATATTTATGGATCACATCAAACGAAAATGTGTAACGAAAGGAAAAGACTCAATATTTGCTCATCGAGATTTGTGAAAGTGCCAAAAAGTGACCGCAAGGAAAAAGGTTAAGCTGGTCAAAATGAATTGGGGGCGACTTGGTTAGACTGGACTGGTCTGGAAATTGAATTCAAGAGGGAATCTAGAATTATAAGTAAAATTTTCCAGATTTGATTTCACCCATCCCACATCGACATTGGATATTTTTAACGATTTCAGCTCTATGCCAGCAATTATCCCATAAAAACTTTCCAATTGACTGACAATTGGAGCAAACGATTGAGTTGCTTCTTTAATGATTGCTTTTACGGCTATTTTCAGTGGCAGGAAGATTTTAACACGTCGTCACAGCCACAGAAATTCTGCAAACAAAAATCAGTTTTGATTAATTGAAAACCTGTTGGCTAGTAAAACTGAAAATACGAGGGAAGTTTGAAGGATCAGCAATTTTTCGAATAAAAGTCCAAATTTATTTTGACCCGCCTCTTACTAAATTGAGCCAAGAACTCGAGTAATACCCCTAAAAAATAAAATTGCCTTAGAGGTCTTATATGAGGCCCGCGCCACATATAAAATAAAATAGGTTTCCTTACAAAACTGTCACATAACAATATCAGCAGTTCCAGATATTGGCGCTTAAATTGAATTACACAAAAACTATAAGACATTGACAAAGGGTTTGTATACCCTTGCAGAAGGTATATTAAAACTGTCCAGATGTTTGTTAGGTATAGAAGGAAGCATTTCAGACCACAAAAAGTATAAATATTCTTGATCAGCATGACGAGATAAGTTGATTTAGCCTCCTCTGTCAGTTTTAGAGCTATCGCGACCAAACTTTGCACGAAGTCTTCTGGTATAAATACGCTGCACATTTGTCGGAAGCGGCCGGATCGGATTACAATAGCATGCAGCTGCCATAGGATCGATCGGTCGAAAAATGTGTTTTAGTGAAAAAAAAAACTATTTTGTTTTCAATGCAAAACGTCTCCGAACTCCGTATTTACAAGTTTTCTATGCTTTTATATGATTCTGACAAGTTTGGTCGAAATCGGACATCTATGTATATAGTATAGCTGCTATACAAAGGTAAGGTTAGAAAAATAGTCTGTAAACCTCTTTAAAATTGGCATAAGTTTATTTTATAAGCTTTCACACAATTCTTCAATGTTTTGTCAAAATCGGATGACTATGGGTTATAGCTGCCTTAGGAATGATAATGGTCAAAAAACTAGTTTTAGTGAGAAAACCTTTTTTGTTTTCAAAAAAAAAAAAACACCTCCTAACCTTGAATTTCTTAGTTTGCTATGCATTCCCATGATAAGTTTGGTCGAAATCGTACTTCAATACAGTATAGCTGCCATAGAAAAGTAAAGTCAGAAAAGTAGACTTAGTGAGAAAACTTGTTTTTTTTTCAGTCAAAATGTCCTTCAAATTAGTTACACGAACCTGCTGCAAGGGTATACAAACTGCTCGGTTAATTGAATAAATGACTCGCCCCAATTCTAAAATTCTTCTTTGGTAACAGGAATTGCTTGCCATAATATATCAAACTACCCCCGCAAAATAAAACTGGAAAAAAGATTTCAATTGTATTAAATGCATTAATTAGTCTGCAAAATGGTTAAAAAAAAGAAATCATCATTTCAAATGGAAGTTAATTGCTCTCGGCTGGCTTTTATTGTGGTTGTTGTTGTTACTTTTGCTGCTTTGGCCATTATTTCAATTGACTTTTAATTTTTGCTGGCTTAAATACTTAGGCCTACGGCCACGAATTCGCAAATGTGTTGACCATTATTCTGCTCGGTCGACCTTGACAGGCAGCATCATCAGCAGCCGAGGCATCTGTTCGAGATCCATAAAGTCAACAAACTTAAATTCTGCAGAAATCATCTGGCTGCAGTCATCGCCACACACCCAGAGATCGTTTTCAATGTAACTACTTTCAATTCGTTTATATTGCTCTTAAATGGCCCTTATTGTCTCGCAGTCGTAAAACTTTTAATTCATTTGAAATCTGATAAGGGCGCCAGTCTGCACACCCATAAAAATGAATTTAACGGCCTGAAGTTGTAGAAAAAAATTTGATTTGTTCTAAAGAACAAAAAAATTATTCGACGAGGATGGGATTCGAACCCACGCGTGCAGAGCACATTGGATTAGCAGTCCAACGCCTTAACCACTCGGCCACCTCGTCATGTGCCTGGGGTAGCGCTAAGTTCGTATTTGGTACAAGCAGTCAGCCAGCACACTCTTATCGATAGCAAGCAGTGCAAGCAGTGTACAAGATGTTCATTTTAATATTGGAGATGTGGCACATTCGACATTTAGTTCGGGTTTTTAAATACATATTAAATATTTTGAAATAATTGATAGAGTTCATACGCAATTACAATATATATGTAATTGGAATGCCATATCATCTAGAGGCCTCAATTTAAAAATATAGTGTTAAAGATTTGCTTAATTGAATAAGATTCAATTAAGTGAATTTTTAGTTTTGTCTGTTCTTCCATTTGTTTCTAAGCAAATGCTTTGAATGTCTGAGTTGGGTTTTATGTTATTCAATATTTTCTTATCAGCTTGTGCCACAGATAAGAACTAGTTCATCCGATGAGACTGCTTACTGTTCTAAACAAGCGGTGCATAAACTGCGTTTTTGGCTGCCAAGGTCCGCACATGACGAGGTGGCCGAGAGGTTAAGGCGTTGGACTGCTAATCCAATGTGCTCTGCACGCGTGGGTTCGAATCCCATCCTCGTCGAGCAAGAATTTTTTTCTGCATTTTAAAAGCTTTATCATTTTTTTAAATTTATTCTGCGTTAGCTGGTCTAACATTTAAAAGCTTTTGTGGTAGAAGAAGGCACGTGTGTCGGGAACGACTTAAGGAAGTGCGGTGTATCAGGTTTAAATAGGTTAAATTTAAGCCGTGTAAGTTAATGGAATTGTTAACGAAAATGGTGTTTCAATGCGCATCAGATCTCTATCAGTCACCATGAAAATTGGTCTGATGAGTGATAAGTGGAAATCATTAAAATTATATCGGTCTCATAAACTCACAAATAACAAAGTAATTTCTAAGCTCTGTAGGAGATGATGATTGTTACTTTTAAACAAGTAAGCTATTCGGAACCCGATTAGAAAACATATTCTGAATTATTGTGCTGAGTATGTTGTTCTTTTTTCAAGCTTTTCTGATCTTAAAAGAATAATAATTCTTACAAAATTGGAAGTGTTTCGATTTCTTTCATCTTCACAGATAATCGTAGAAACAAGGTAAAGTTCGATTTGCATTTTACGGCTAACAGAACCGAAATATACTTGAACCTATATAGTGACCTTAGGGACGGAGTTGAACTTACAATTAAAGATAAACATCGGGAAGGGTTACAAATAAAATCTTATTTCGGTTCCGGTTTTGGTACGCACCCAAACTAATACGTCGGTAAAAGGTTCTCGCTTGGTTCTAAATTGTTTCGGCACCCGACTTTGTATGTGTTGCTGTTCTAAACAAACCAAAAAAAAAAAAAAATACCACTCGACGAGGATGGGATTCGAACCCACGCGTGCAGAGCACATTGGATTAGCAGTCCAACGCCTTAACCACTCGGCCACCTCGTCATGCTGGCTGCCGGCCGCCAAATGAGCTTTGTGAGCATTGTGTAGTGTTCTACCTATCAATTATTATTTCCCGAATCTCATTAAATTTATTTGCTTAATAACTGTGTCAATGAAAAATGGCGTAAATAATTGCTAACACAACAAATACGGGACACTTGACAAAGTTGTGTTTGCGGTTAAAGAAAGTAGCCAAGTGAAGGCGCGTGTGGGGCGGCTTGTTAAGTGCAGCTTAAGCGCTTGAGATGATGGACTCTCCAGGGTACATTACCTTTGAGCTGAAGACCTACATACACACATCAGTAGGGTATCTCATAGTTCGCCAAGCCTGATACTTACTCTGTGCACTTGTGAAATATTTATAGAATCTTTTGTTTGCTCAGCCGAAAGGGACTTTAATAAATCTGATTCAGGTGGCATTCGTGCAGCGACTGACCCAGTTCTCTCAGTGTCTGTCAAAGTTTGGCTCAGATATAAAAAACAAAAGCGGTTCTGTTCGCTATGACGAGGTAGCTCAATACTTTCGACTGCGTATTAACTTGGCAATAACAAGCCAGTATTAGCATTGGCATTGTCCAACTCGGAGTTAATGAACCCTTGTAGCTCCGACACCCAATGAGATGTGCTTGGGCATCGTTAGGAAAGTGGCCGACGACGAAGGTTTTGATGATCCAAAGGCACGCGCACTCGCACTTTATATTTAGAGTCTACAAATAGCTAAGCTGGCGGCCCAGGTCCGGAGCTAGTCACGTGCACAAGGACATTCCAAGGCTAATTACGTTGGCAGCAGCAGCGACTAGGCTGGGCTTGGTTTGGTTTGGTCTCTGGCTTGGCTTTATTATAACACCAACCGTTCATTATTGTCGCCGTTGCTCCTGCTCCACGTTCTTGTCGGCAATCTGCGGCATGTATCTGTATTTGTATCTGTATATCTGTATATTTTGCATCTGCGTGGTTGTGCAGTTGCAGCAGTCGCTTAATTAGCTGCGTAATTTATTATTGCCCTAATCCCAACGCCGGCGCCAACACCCAACGGCCGTTGGCTTTGACAAATAAACAAATTATTTATATTACAATTATTAATCATGCCTGGGAGCTGACTGGAACAACTTGTAGGTAGTTTATCTGCTCTTCTATAAAATCAACATAATTATGTGTGCCCGCTACTAGGGCTTGGCTACTGATGGTTCCAAAACCGTGTACAGTGCTGATTCGATATGTCAACTAAACTAAATTTCGGTCTCAGGTTCAAACAGTTTCCAAATCTGAAACAAACTTAATCTGCGTACGGCATACATCTACCATTATGCAAAAATTTGAGGATATATCTCTTATAGTCTCTGAGATCGACGCGGTCATACAGACAGACAGACGGACGGACGGACGGACGGACATGGCTATATCGACACGGCTGTTCACTCTGGATATAAAGGATATAAAAAGAGCCAAATTATAAACTAATTATAAGCAGCTTCAAATTGTATTCCAATTATTATCTTAGTAGCAGTAGTAGTAATAGGTAGTAGTAGTAGGTAATAGTATGATGTAGTAGTAGTAGGTAGTAGTGGGTAGTAGTGGGTAGTAGTAGGTAGTAGTAGGTAGTAGTAGGTAGTAGTAGGTAGTAGTAGGTAGTAGTAGGTAGTAGTAGGTAGTAGTAGGTAGTAGTAGGTAGTAGTAGGTAGTAGTAGGTAGTAGTAGGTAGTAGTAGGTAGTAGTAGGTAGTAGTAGGTAGTAGTAGGTAGTAGTAGGTAGTAGTAGGTAGTAGTAGGTAGTAGTAGGTAGTAGTAGGTAGTAGTAGGTAGTAGTAGGTAGTAGTAGGTAGTAGTAGGTAGTAGTAGGTAGTAGTAGGTAGTAGTAGGTAGTAGTAGGTAGTAGTAGGTAGTAGTAGGTAGTAGTAGGTAGTAGTAGGTAGTAGTAGGTAGTAGTAGGTAGTAGTAGGTAGTAGTAGGTAGTAGTAGGTAGTAGTAGGTAGTAGTAGGTAGTAGTAGGTAGTAGTAGGTAGTAGTAGGTAGTAGTAGGTAGTAGTAGGTAGTAGTAGGTAGTAGTAGGTAGTAGTAGGTAGTAGTAGGTAGTAGTAGGTAGTAGTAGGTAGTAGTAGGTAGTAGTAGGTAGTAGTAGGTAGTAGTAGGTAGTAGTAGGTAGTAGTAGGTAGTAGTAGGTAGTAGTAGGTAGTAGTAGGTAGTAGTAGGTAGTAGTAGGTAGTAGTAGGTAGTAGTAGGTAGTAGTAGGTAGTAGTAGGTAGTAGTAGGTAGTAGTAGGTAGTAGTAGGTAGTAGTAGGTAGTAGTAGGTAGTAGTAGGTAGTAGTAGGTAGTAGTAGGTAGTAGTAGGTAGTAGTAGGTAGTAGTAGGTAGTAGTAGGTAGTAGTAGGTAGTAGTAGGTAGTAGTAGGTAGTAGTAGGTAGTAGTAGGTAGTAGTAGGTAGTAGTAGGTAGTAGTAGGTAGTAGTAGGTAGTAGTAGGTAGTAGTAGGTAGTAGTAGGTAGTAGTAGGTAGTAGTAGGTAGTAGTAGGTAGTAGTAGGTAGTAGTAGGTAGTAGTAGTAGGTAGTAGTAGTAGGTAGTAGTAGTAGGTAGTTAGTAGTAGGTAGTTAGTAGTAGGTAGTAGTTGTAGGTAGTAGTAGTAGGTAGTAGTTGTATTTAGTAGTAGTAGGTAGTAGTAGGTAGTAGTAGTAGGTAGTAGTTGTATTTAGTAGTAGTAGGTAGTAGTAGTAGGTAGTAGTAGTAGGTAGTAGTACTAGGTAGTTAGTAGTAGTTGGTAGTAGTAGGTAGAAGTAGTAGAAAGTCAAGATAAAATTAATAGAACTTATAATCGAACGATTTAGAATACATGTGCCAAGATCAGCAAAACAAAAGACCAAAATTCTGTGTGTGTTTGTGGTTGTCTGCAACGAAAATTTGACGCACATTAACAAAAGTTACAAATACAAGCGCATGATAATTTGTAGTTGTGTTCAATTCTGCAGAAAGCATAGAAGAGATACACAGACGAAGTTGTTGTTGCAATTTCACTATAAGCAAGTCGCTTTAAGCACTGAAATGGCTATGCCTTAAGCGACAACAAATGCAGCCGATGCGTGCAGCTTTCGGGAAACCCTGGTATAGAATTTCAACCGATGCTTAAATAATGATAGATTTATGACTTAACGCTCCGTTTGACGAATTGGTCCAGCTCGATATTTTCTGGCTATAGAAGAAACTTGTAGTTTAAAAAATAACAATCAAATTTTAAATATTTATGAATTTAATAGTCCAAAGGTTAAGAAAAATGCATACTTAGTTTAAGTTAATCCATTAATAAATCACTCCTGAATTTCCATCTACAATACTGTGGCAACTACATTGTATTAGTTTCGATAGTCCTTTTCGACTGTTTGCTTGGAGTTAGAGCTGCAGCCTGCAAAATCGTTAACCTAATGACGTCAATTTGACAATGGCTCCCAAATCAATAACAAGCATATCAATTAGTCCACCATATCATGTGTTTACTGTATGCTTCACCTATGACTGGTATTACTTAATAGTTATGCCAGAAAATAAAGATGCATGTAGATGCAATCGCACAATTATGTCCAATTATGTAACAGGGAAAATCTTTATATGAGGGCAGTCAGGCAGGAACTTAGCTTAGGCAGAATACTTGGGTGGATATCATTGACTAATGAGTCAACTCGTGACTCCGTCTCTCACGCTGGGACTGTCATGAAAATTAAAATGTAGAATTGCGGGCGGCAGATACAACCATCGGGGTAATTAACATTGCTCGCTTTTTGCCGGCTTATTGCAGCTTGTGCATGTCGAAAATGTAAAGTTGCCACTTGTGTGCAGCACGGCCATTGACATTTGAGGCTAATTAAGCGGGCGTTTAAGCTGCCAGCAATTAGCCGATTTATCACTTTGCCACAGAGGGGTCCAAACATCTAAAAATCTGTGCACATCATCAGAATGGAATAATGAGAAGTGCTTGGCCAACGCAAACAAACCGCTGTGCAAATTGTTTTTTCTGCGCATGCGCAACCAGGCCGACGCGACGTCAACAGGTCTTTCTTTTCTTAGTCTCTTGGCCAATATATAAAGCTCGGATTCTTGGCGCGCTTAGAGTCATTTTCAGTTCACCGTGTGTGCAAGGCAGTGTACAATTTGTAAGCAGTTAGCTGGTCAGGAGTAGTATCCTACACAAAAAAATTCGTTCAGGTTGCACCGAAGAGGCTTTAAAATGTAAGCAAAAAAGTGTTGACGTTCATGGAAAATATTTTTTAATTATTATTGAACTATTTTAAAATTTTGCTAATATTTGATATTAGTTGTGATTTCAAGTGTCTACTAATCATTTGATTATGCTGTGAGAGTTAGTTTAAGCTTCAATTTTAGGTGGATAAGCTGTCTACCCGAAGTTCAAGTGTTTTTTCGTGTTTATTATGAACATATTAAATTTACTTTTTTGGAAAAAGTAAAAAAGGTTAGAGAGAGCTCTTTGCTTAATGGTATTAGTTAAGTATAATTGTGAAGTTTCGTCAAATTTTTCTGTCAGTTAAAAAAAAGCTAAGTCTACTAATGATAAATATCAATAAGGTCCACACATGATATTATGATCGCTATAAAGGACTGATCTCTTGTTGAATTTAACTAAATCATTAAAAATAAAAGCTTTATTAAGACGCACGGACATGTTCGGAAAATTGGATTAAACAACAATCTTTTTTGTTATAAAAGTGTCATTTATTAACTAGCCCTTCTGCTACCATTTTTGCTGAGTTTAGAGTTTACGCTTAACAGCATACACGTAGTAATGCTTACCAAAAATCACAAGTATGACATATATAACAATTATATATTTAAATGCAACTATGGCCAAGCTATGAGTCAAGCCTTGTCCACACTGTACATTCACTTAGATTGTCGGACCAGTTTTAGGTGAAATAAATTATTGAGGTTTACGGAAAATATAAAATAAATTATTTCTTTAATTCTATATATTAATAGAACATACTTTGAGGGTCAAAAATCAATATTTTTAATTTGAGGCATAAAAATGTTGTTTGGCTCTGTTTTTCTTCAAATAAAACTACTGTGCAATCAGATTTTAAAACATTTTCAAAGTGTTTCTATTCATGTGAAGTTCGACATTATTATTTATTTTCGTGCCTTACAATTTATATAATTTTTTTTAATAAAGGTTTTATTCTAGTTGAGTGATTTATTTATAATATAAGAATATAATTCATATACACTTTATGTGGTCAGATTTGCTTTTTTAATACGTTTCAAAAATCTGGAAAATTCTGGACAGGGGTCCTGCAAGGATATAAAAACCTTACGAAAACACGAAAACAAACTAAGACTAATTATTAAAGTTTATTATTCCAAATGCAAGCCGAGATCGTTTACCTGGGCTGAACACGAACTATCAGGCCCGGTTATATGCTGATACCGGAAATCTTATACCATGTGGTGCTGCCTGAGTTTTACTGAACTCTGTTGGCTTAAATGCTCTTGTATTTTGAAAGTTAAAAGTTGAAGCTAAAGTTAAAAAGTTAAAACCCCCAACTAAAAATATGTTTACATACTAAATACTATACTAAGAAAGAAGATATAAGAGAAACTTACAATGCTTAGACTGGAAAAATATCAATCTAAGTCCAAGGGCAAGACGAATGTCAAAAGTAAATCTTAAACCAAGAATGTGGTCTTTGTTAAAGTCTTAACTTAAAAATACTGTGTAAAAGTCGTTTATGGTCGACATAATCTCATTTTTTTAAACTTTGGGCAAAAGAATATAACAACTCAATTGTTTATACATACCATATATAAGCATACATACATATAAGACCAATCCTCTAGCTTTAACTATCTGCATCTGAATATTCTTGTTTCTGAAAAAGAGCTTATAAGAATGTAAATTTTAAATTTTACTTTTCTGGGGCGTGAATTCGAACTTGCATGGAAATTTAGCTCACTGGGCCATCGGCCACTTGCAAAAAGGCGCTGCGAAACTCGGTGTTAGAGATGCTGATACCGCTGCCGTTGAAACTGTGAGGTTTAGAGTTCAAGCCACATTGCAAGCACATTTATGATTTTATTTTTCACTTTTTATTTTTGATTTTCAATCAGCTTCTAGTTTTACAATTTTGTTGTTTTTTTAAATAGTCGAATCTTTTTGAGCATGAAATTTTTAATCTTAGTTATAAATTTAATTTATTCTCCTGTGGTGAATCTTTTAAATGACTTTTGCAAAATATTTAATGAAGCCAATTCTCCTATTAAGCATCTAGGTGGAAAGTCCGTTCGCTTGTGCACATTGCTGCATTGGAGTGTGAGAAAGATTTAATGAGATCTCATTGCTTATGTTCATTTTACAGCGTTGGTCATGCAGATTTGGAGCATTCTGCTGACCCTGCTATGGCTGGACCAGTTGTTGATCTTTTCCCAGGCGGCCAATCTTTCGCAGCTGGTGAAGAACAAAGCCCCACAAAAGCAAGCTCAGGCTTCGGCTTCCACCCAGCAACAAGTGCATACCCAATCATATGCCCAAGATACGGAGTCTCTGTCTGATCAGCAGCCAGACATTAAACGCGAGGGCGAGGAAGAGGATCATGATCCGTATCAAATGCTGCAAGACCTAAAAGAAGACACAAGAATGCCGGTCTGGAATCCGTATATGTCTTCCCCTAATCCCTATGAGAGTATGTCGCACCAGCCTATGCCCAAGATGCTGCCCTTCATTGGATATGCCCAACCTGTGCTTATACCATTCCCACTCTACATAGCCCCCGATATGTTCTATCCCGCCTATCCGGGAGCCAGCAATGATCTGGAGGATGTGGTAATGTCTCGAGCAGCAAGTGGACGTCGACCGACTGGTAGTCATCACTCACAGTCTCGCAACTCGCCCATCTATTACGTTCGGCTGCCACCTGCTCCGTACATGTTTGTCCCCAACATGCCACCGGGTGCATTTAGCAGTGGTTTTTCACCGCTGCTCACCTACCAGCCCATGCCCTCGTTTTCCACGTTTGGTTCAGTGTTCAATTTGCCGGTTAACTTTCTGGCTAATGGCAAACCTTCAGGAATTTATCAAATGAACAGTTCACCAGGTGAATTGAACCCATTTGCAGCAGGCGGGTTTGGTATGCGTCCGCCCACGCCTAGCAATCCCTACAGACCCATACCGATGCCACCAGCCCCAGGCTATGGACCCGCTCAGCAAGGCTTTGGCCTAGCAACCATGCCAGCTCCGCATCAGGATTCAAAGCTGACCTCCCTGAAACGTCCGTTCGTCTTCAATGGACGCCCAGAGGATATCTACATTTTACCCAATACTCTAAATCCGCTCTATAATGAGCCAAGTTACTACTGAGGAGTGCTTGAGGCAGGGACCAACGGAAAGTATTACTGATCGCAGTTATTAGATTTAAAGACGCAATCAACGTACATTTAATTAAATATAGCACTTAATATTATTCTTAATAAAATGTGGTCGACGAATTGAAATTGTCTTGAAATCTTTGGTAAGTCGAAGTTCAAGTTCTAGGATAAAATACCCGTATTTTCCAGAAATCTATATTTTTTACCACTTTTCCCAAATCCTTTTCCATTAAGTTTTTTTTTTGGTTTACTCACCGATCAAAACGACGTTAAAATGGCAAATTTTAAGTTTAAAAAGTATGTAAAAGTAAAATCATCCAGAATCACCACCAACTCTTAAAAATACTGAAAGAACCCTAATTTTGTGGCCTTGTGTAACTAAATCCATAGATAATGTTTATGTCAATCGAAAAAATATAAAATAACATAAAAAAATATCGGACAAGTGTTAAGCTAGTGTAGATAGATTTATAAGTTGGAAACGGCAAATTAGACTTCCGCCCCGTGCGGCAGAACCCCACGATACGCCACTGGCAGAATTATTCCTCCAAATAAATTCTGTTTCACTCTTACTCGCACCCAATTTTTAATATTCAAATGTTTTTCTAGCCACAAAAGATAGAAAAAAATATGTATGTAAATCACTATAATTATATCAAGTACAATATGTAAATTCTTCGATAATACGTTTCATATTTCAGTTACAGTTGCAGTTAATCGCCAATGGCCATAGCCTGGGCTGTCTTTTTCTTAATATACTCCGGATCACCGAGGTGGATGGCCCCTCCCAATAGCTCCCCGGTTTTCAAATCGTACTCATACACACGAGGCACGCTATTCGGAATGTTGATTTTTTGTATAGCTTCGTCGGACACAGCTGTGGGAAAAAATAGCTGTTTAACCGTACCATTCATTTAATTTTTAGACGCCACTCACCTTCAATATGCCTGACAAGTGCGCGAGCCACAGTGCCATGGGTGCAGATCAATACTCTGGTGCCCTTAAGTACTTCCAGCTTGATTTCATCCCAAACGGGCTTCACTCGATCCGCACACATGCGCAATGACTCTGCGAGCGGAAACTGGCCGGCAGGCACATCTTTAAAGATGGGATTGTTGCCAATGGAGTAGAAGTACCGATTACTCGGCTCAATCGGGGGCGGTAGGCCATCAATAGCACGTCGCCAGATTTGCACTTGTTCCTCGCCATATCTATCGGCTATGACACGCTTATTGTATCCCGTCAGATTTCCATAATGTCGCTCACTCAGACGCCAATCAGCCTTTCTGGGCAGGTAAGCACATTGGAGTTTGCTTAAGATGAGATCGGCACTATGTTGAGACCGGCTTAATACCGAGGTGTAGACAATATCGAATTCAAGTTTGGCAGAAGCCAATGCAGGAACAGCAATGGAGCAAGCCTCGTCTACACCTGGTGGATAAAATGTTGGATATTCAGTAGAAAGGAGGGCAATGATGAATGCGATGTACTTACCGCCCTCGCTGAGCGGTGCATCATGCCATCCGCAAAATTTATTCTCCAGATTGAATTCACTTTCACCATGGCGAATCAGTACCAAACGATTTGTTTTCATCATAAACTGGGAGCTGAAATGTAGATAGAAAATGTTGATTAGATAAGTAGGAGTGTTAGAGCTTTATCTTGTGGATAAGATTTTTGAGTGTAAAACAACATTTAAAAGTTTCCGTTTGATCTATCTTCTGCTTCCTGCTAACGGGTTGTCCGTCGCTTTCGATCGTTGTTGATACAATGTTCACCTTCAGAGACTCTGGGTGCGACAACAAATAGTTTTTGGAACGCACATTCCACAACATAGCGTGTAAAAAGGAGAATAACGTGCGCGCTCACCTAACATAGAAAAACAAAATACTTAAGTATAATTGTCTCTTTGTATCTGTACGCTGTATCTTGTGTCCAGACGGTCGCGCACGTTTTGGCTATGCTTTGTAATACTCTGTACCAAAGCTACACAGAGTATACTACGTTTGTTTAAAAGAATGTAACAGCGGAAAGGAAGCATTTTCGACACTATAAAGTATATATATATTCTTGATCAGTCGAGTCAACATGCACTTAAAAAGTTATTTCTAGTTTTTAGAAATTAATTCAAAGAAGATTTCTTGTTTTTTCTTAAACCTAGAAGGGACAACCCGAAAATGGGCCTTGTAAGAAAATATTTTCTTAATTTTAGAAACTAGGCAATTTTTCCTTAAGTGTAGGATAATTTTCGCCGTAAACGATAAATAATTAATCTACTGTACTAAGCTTTTTGTACTAAGCGTTAGAAAAAAATTTAGAAAAGAACACTGCTTGTAATTCTCAGGTAAGATTCTCCTGCATTCGGAATAAACAAGGAGCAGCCGATATTCGTCTTGGTAAGTGTTTGAGAAATTTTGAGGTATCTACGAGGTCGCGAGTTCAAGTCCAAGACAAGATAAAATAATTATTACTAATATGTATGGAAATTTCAAAGATTCAGTGAATAATATATAAGGTTTATTTCATTTAAGAGAGAAGAGGTTACTACGCGTGTTAGTGGTGTTCCTTTCTCTTCTCCATACTTAGACTGTAATTCTGCCTTTCTAAAATCTAGAAATATTTGTTTTAAAACTAAGAAAATACTATCTGGCTTATAGGAAATGGTTTCTTAAGAATATAAATTGTTTTTCTAAAATATATGGTGAATCGCCACTGACTCCCTTTTTAAGTAGAATTTCGTAGTCTTAGGGCGATTCAAATACGTTTTTTTTTGAGTGATGACATGGCGTGTATACGTCTATCTGTCAGTCTGTCTGTGCATGTAGATACGATGTCTCTCTCATATCTCCCACAGTTTAATATAGGTAGATAGGTTCGCGTCTGGATATGATTACTTGTCAGGATTATTTAATGACCCGCCAAAGCACTGCTAAGGATCTGATAAACGATAGACAAGTTATGAGCAAAGTATTGTTCGCTGCTGCAGCGCAGTAGCAGCTTCAACATACAAAGCATACATCTCGTTGGCGCAGAGTACATTTTAGTCGGGCTTGCCCGAAGTTTCTTACTTGTTTTGTTTTCTGTGTTTTGCTCGGCTCTTTCTTGCGCCGAGTTTCCCCTAGTCTTGTGTGGTTGAAGGTATCAAATTGTTGGCACATTTTTTTGTCACTGTTTAACCGTGTCTCTGCTTAATAGCGACCCCTCAAAAAATAAGGCCCTGATACTTACGCCTTTCCAAGCGCGCGCATTGTTGTTTTAATTTATGATTTTATAGATTTTGTTTTGTGTTTGCTTTTGTTTATGTTTATGTTGCTTTTATGCAGAATATACTTTACAGTTTGCTTCTCAAAAACTTGAAGAGAACCATGACGCTCGCTTGACGGCTTCTGCTGCTGCAGCTGCTGCGCTTGCCTTTGATTTTCTCTTAACTGCCTGCCACTTCGTACTGCGCAAAATTCTTATGGGCACTCAAATATCTCGCTGTTTTGCTATTTGACGTTGCGTCGTTGTCGTCTCAGTCTCAAATCTCACACAAGTACATACATTTTGCCAACAGCTGATGCTTGGTGTGTTGCTCCGCTACTGTTTGGCCTGGAGTGGAAAATCAATACTTGAATTTTGAATTCGAAAATTTGTTTAAATATGATTGCTTTAAGTGCGACAGCCAACTGAGAACGTCAATGTATAAAGAAAGGGAGTTTGTTGCATTGCCTGCAGCTTTATAGGTGGTTGGTGGGTGAATTCAACAGCTGAAAGCTGTACCAAGCAGTGTCATCTGGCAATTCGCCCATAAACGAATTTAGCAGGTGTCGGCTGTACACAATCGGATATTACTTATATATACAACCAATTATATTGTATACAAAAAAACAAAAAACAAAACCAATTTATTATTGTTGAAAACAGCAGTATAAGTAGCACTAGCGACAGCTCCTGAAATCTGCATAGAGCTCTGAGTAAGATGACGAATTGAGATTGAGCCCTAACTGAGGCAATCAAGTACATTCAGACAGATATTTAATTTTGAAAATGAAAATAAACGCGATTTGGTCGGTCTTTTCCTGAGCTTAATATAGAGGTTAATTTTTTTTCAAATATAAAGCAAAACGAGAAAGCTAAGCTAACTTCGGCACAGCCCTTGCAAATACTCGCTTAAATATTTTCAAAAATTTGTAAAATTATGTAATTGTAACAAATACAAAATTGCAGGATGCTACCATTAAAAACAAAGAAGTTTTTCTAACTAAAACTGTTTTTCAGACCTATCTTTTGTATGGCAGCTATACCATATAGTTGTCCGATTTTAATAAAACTTGGTAGAATTATAAAAAAAAACATAGTAAACCTACGACTACAAAGTTTGGAGACGTTTCCGTTGAAAAGAAAAAAAATTTATCACTAAAACTAGTTTTCCGACCGATTATTCCTCTGGGAGCTATGGGATATAGACATCTTCTCTGTGCAAAATTTCAGCTCGAAGGCTTCAAAACTAGTCTCTCTAGTTCGCGTAGAAACAGACAGACATACGGACTGACGGACAGACGGACGGACGGACAAAGCTCAATCGACTCAGCTCGTCACCCTGATCGAGAATATATATGGTTTATGGGGTCGGAAATGAATATTTCTATGCGTTGCAAACTTCTGGGCAAAATTAAAATACCCATTGCAAGGGTATAATAAGGAAAGAAAGTATATATAAATAAATGTTTGTGTGTCTTTCCCTTATGCCTGTCTAATTCGTTGATCCGATTGTGATGAAACTTAAGAGAATAGTTAAAAGCTTGCCCAAGATGGCATCTAGTTTAAAATCTGATTAAAATTAAAGCGTTGGTAAATGAAAACTGAACCTTAAACTGTCCAAAAATTCCAAAATTTTAACATATTTATTTTGAGCCTAGATAATAAGACCCGGGTGACTCCAGGTGTTTTCTCACAACAATTGAATTTACGCGTTGAACACAGCATGTTAAATGATTTTTCAAATTTTGGCCATTTGGTTGACCAGTTTATTTTTATCAGGGCTGCAAACCAGGTTGAATTTATGGGAAGTCCGAACCGCATCTTAGCCGGAGTACATATATTTTAACCCAACCTGAGCCGGAGCAAAATAAATCGTTACGCGAGGCCTACGCCCAAGTATACAATGCAGCACCGGCTGAAGGAGCGGTGGGCAGCACTTAAAAACTTTGGGCGGTACAGAGTATGTTGTAGTCGGGCTTGACCGACTTTCTTACTTGTTTGGTTGGAAAAATGTCCGATAGTATTTCTCTGGGCCACCAAAAAAAAGAAAAGAAAAAGAACGGACTCACAAAAAATGTAGTTTATTTTATAAACAATTTCTTTTAAAATTTGTAATATGTTAATTAAAATTTCTGGAGGACCTAAAAATGTGAAGAGACCTCGATCAACGCACGTTTATGTAAAAATATCTTCAACCTGACGTGCTGGGGGATATCGACAAAAAAATTTAAAAGAAAATTTATAAAGAACATTTTCTATCTTCTCCGGTCCACAAGATGGCCTAAATTTGTAAGCCTGAGCAATTTCTTATATATTTTGTGTTGACTTTAATTATATATAATTTATATCAAAACGAATGTTGGTATGTTGTAAATAGGCCGCTGAACCGATCTTCACTGAATTTTCACGTCGATCAGGAAAGAGTCATAGGCTCGTTATATAGGTTGGTAACTTGTACTCGGATGTTTTCCTGATTTAAACCGGATGAAAATTGGTTTAGCAACATATTTCAGAAATTATTTTCCAGGCTCAGAACAGGTCTCGAATCGTATATTTTTAGAACGAGAGAAGAAGAAAATTCTAGATTCTATAACTTAACCTAGAATTATGCTCTGAAAGGTCTTCAAATAGTCCCAACTGTACTTAAAATATTCAAAAGCAGTCTTAAATTGAATCGGGAGTAAAAAAATTTCAAACTAAAATAAGTGCTTTCAAATTTTTTCTCAGTGTACGTGTTTAATCAGAATACTAGGTTACAGAAATGCAGCAAGCTTTGTCAGCAACGTTTGGATGGCGCACACTGCAGTATGTCTGCATTTCCGATATGGTAAGCTATAAAAGCAGTTGGGAAAATCTCTTTCGCACTTTTTGCGAAAAACTTGTTAGGTAGTAAGCTTGATTTGCCCTTTAAATGTTACAGAGACTATAAACAATTCAAAAAATTATAATTTTGCTTTTTATTACTTAAAGAGCAGCCAGCCTCAATCAATTACGGTCGGTTAAATAACCTTTTTATTACACTTGAAAAACTTTCATTTAACAAAACGTATCCTCCAATCGGAAAGGTAATCTCGCATTGTCTTTCCTCAGCAGCTGATAAGTCTTACTAAATGAATTGATAATCTCTGCTCGGGCTAATGTTGCGTGGTGTAGAGTACGTCTGGAGGCCCTTTGTGGCCAAAACCACCGTTAGAGCTAGAGCCAAAGGTATAAAGGTCTCCCCCAAAGCGACGCTTGGCTCAGTCTGGCTCAGAGCAACGTGCGTGGATCTTTTTCGCGGCGTATCAAATTATTCGCTTTGTTTTGGGTCTTGTGCGTGGCTGGTGGAAAATGCATTTTCCTGTACTTGGTGACTTCTATCAACGATTTCTATTTCTGCTGCCGTTCGCTGCAAGTGGGTATTATTAAGTACGATTGGCAAAAAGATACAAATGTATCTGCAAATCAACCAAGTGTATCAATTGAGTTGTCAGTTAAGTTGTACAGATTTGACAAGCGGTTTCCCGATATTGAGCCATCAGACACCAGTTGCGGTTTTCGTTTTGAGAATTTATGAGCCATCTCCGACCACAATCTCACTTTACATGATACACTCAACGCCCATAAAACCGTCAAATGGGAGAGGCGGCGCTGTCGTTTAATGGATAGCAAACAAATTTGGTGTCTTGTAAATAATAACAATAATTAAATTTGCATGCACAATTGCTCCACAGAAGTCAATGGGCGCATCAATTTTTAAGACAGAGATTATTTCGTCGCGGCCATGGTAATCATTATATAAGTTAAAACAATGTAACCAATTTGTACCCGAACTAAAACAATTACGAATCATTGGGAAACTTTTCAGCTGCAATTTGAAATGAGTGCTGGGAATGGGGAGGCTGTTGCTATTGTGTCCACATTTGACCCACTGTCCACCTGATAATACCACTTAACCAAAACAAAGCCAAATCATTTTGTTGTCATTCAACTATCTCACTGAAATATTTTTCCCAGATTTTGCGCCACACGATCGACACTTTAACTATGACGCACCCGATCAATGGCAATACATTTTCCCCCAATGCGGTGGTGGGGAACAGTCGCCCATTGCAATCAGTAGCCATAAAGTGATACCTATTGGACTGCCTCCACTACATTTCGGGCGGTACGATGAGCCCTTCGATCAGCTGTTGAACATTAGAAACACTGGACACACAGGTTTGTGCTAACATTTAAGTGGTTAGAAAAATACAACCCTCCCTTTAGTGCCTACACTGAACCAAAAAATGAAGCGATTCACGATCAACTCAAGCCAAAGCGGTGATAATAATGGGTTGAATGAAAATCACTTTTAATCTTCTAACAGAATCGTTTTGTGTTTCCCTCCAGTTGAATTCAATGTGCCTTCCACGGTCTTTGGCGAACGTCCCTATGTAAGCGGTGGTCTTCTGCGCGACTTCTACGAGGCCATTGCTGTGCATTTTCATTGGGGCTCTTCGCAGCACAAGGGTTCAGAACATTTGCTGAATAATCGTCGTTACGATTTGGAAATGCATATTGTTCATCGGAATACCAAGTATCTGAGCATTGAGGAGGCGCGAAATCACAGCGATGGCCTGGCCGTCTTGGCGGTGCTCTTCAAGGTGGTGCGCGTAAGTGTAAACTAAAATGCAATCTTTTCAGATTTTAACTGCCGAAATTACTTACAGACCAGTCACTCGTATTACCAACCCGGTCTGAATGAGATCTTTGATGCTCTGTTGCATCTGACTGAATTCAATAGTACCTACACGCCTCCAGTCCTACTTACGCTCGGCTTTCTGCTTGGGACCTTGGATAGGGGACACTTTTACGCCTATCAGGGCTCACTGACCACACCGCCGTGCTCACCGGCTGTGCTGTGGCATGTCTTTGCCGAAGTCTTGCCCATTTCACATCTGGAACTACCCAAGTTTTGGCAGCTACGAGATCAACGTGGTCGGCCGTTGGTAAACAATTATCGTCCACTTCAATCGCTGGAGGCGAGACAGATCTTTCACCGACGGCCGCTGGAAAAGTACCTCTGGATATAGCAAAGATCAGTTTTGTTTTTTATTTAAAGAGATTTATTACGGGGAAATTTTGAGGGGGGCAAATAGATGAGGCTAAAATTGAATCCAACCTGGACACCTCTCTCTCTCTCTCTTTTAATTACTTGTCCCGCTGACTGTAGCGAGCAAAGAAGGAAGCCAGTAACCCCATCTGAACGGCGCACAGTACCTTGGCCAGCGAGGGGGAGCGCATCATTGAGGGTATTTGCGCTGAGGGTCGCTTCAGCACCGGCAATTTAATGGTTGAGGTGGCCAACGGCTTGGAGTGTGCGAGGGACAACATGCCGGTGGTCTGCGGCTTCCGAATTTTGGGTAATGTGTACGAACGGGTTAGGTCTGGAGGGGCACGAAAGTTCATGGCCAGGGTGTGGTACTCGTGTTCCCGTGCATCAAAAGGTGGTCGCGGTGTTCGTATGCGCGGATTGAAAGGCGGATTGTAAGGTGGCTTAACGACCACCTTTCGACGTGGAGGAGCACCTTGATTCGCCGTGTTTGGTTCCGGTGGCAAGCTGGTTTTCGGGGCCCGAAATTCGGGCTCTCGGTTTGGAACCATAGTCTTAGCTTCTGGTTCGGTTTGGTTGGACTTTTTTTGATCCTGGGGTAAGCTATCCACAGGTCTCTTCCTTTTTCTATTATCTACACGCTTCTTATGCTCTTTGTTCTCCCCTTGTGGCTCCTGTACTGCTTCATTCACGGCCTTAACCGGCGTCTCTTTCGAATCCGTTAACCGAAACTGACCTTTGCGCATGATGCGATTAAGCTTCTGGGCCATTCGAGCAATCTGGCTATCCTTGTTAGATGAACCGGAACTCTTCTTCCGCTTGGCGGGTGGAGTAGACTTAACTGGTGATGGGATTTTAGGGACTGATGGGTCTACCGTAGATTCTACATACGGATCAATGACAGGTTTAGTGGGCTCAGTACGAGCAGACCGGACAGGTAAGGAGGTCTTACGGTCTGATGGAACTTCCGTTGTCTCTGCATACGGATCAATGGCAGGTTTAGTGGGTTCTGTACGAGCAGATATGACTGCTGAGGGGGTCTTACGCTCTGATGGATCTTCCGTTGTCTCTGGTTTAGTGGGTTTTGTACGAGCAGAGCGGCTTGCAGGAATCTTCGTTATTAACTTTTTACGAGATTTTGTATTCTTGGGCTCTTCAGTAGCCTCAGAATAAGGCTCAGAGGCACGTTCTGTTCGGATTTCTACAGGAGTATCATGTAATCTCTCTGTGGTAGTCTGAGATTTCGAGATTTTGTTTGATCCGTCAAATGGCTTAGGTGGAAGCTCAGCCGTAATGCTACCGGTGGATCTTAAAGGGGTAGATTCAACATTTTTTGGCTCCGGTACGGTGGGCTGTTTCGAATCGATGGCTTGTATGGGAAAGTCTTTGCGCCTTGGGGGCTGCTGTTGTGGACTCAACGGCGCGGTCTGCGGCGAAGGTGGTGGAACCGAACGTGGAGTAAAATGCAAGGGCATTGGTTCCTTGAGCGGTGTGGGCTTGGTAATAGGTGCGGCAGGTGTACGTGGCGTTTGAACGTTCCGTTTCTTTTGGTCCTCGACGGGAACGACTGGGGTTTGCAGCTCTGAACTCTTATCCACTTGCTGCAATGGCTCTGGCTGTAACTCCTCTTGAAGCTTGTTCTGATCTGTATCCTGTATCTGAGCAGATATTTCTTGCTCGTTCAAATAGAACTCTGATGATCGGTCGTCAGTGGAATTTCCGTCGTAGTCGATTTTCTCGTTAGTATGCAACCAATCCCATTCATCCCCCTCCACTTTTTTGCTGTTGGTCTCTTTATCCCTTTTGTCAAAGCTGAAAACACGTAAATCGGGCGCATTAAAACTCTGATGCGGCATCTTGTTTCCCATTTTGGCGGAACGAGTGTCGTCTTCAGTACCATGTCGAACCCAGTCGGATTCAACTTGAACTCTCACATTCTCAAGATCAGGCTGGCTCCCGGAGAGCTCAAAATTTGGCTCAGATCCTTTGATTTTGGCGCGAATTCTCTGTTTATATGGCGCCTCCTCATTTTCAAACTGAGTATCGTGGGTCTTGGGCTTCTCTGTTTCCAACTGATCCAACCTTATAGTCTTCAACTGCTCTAACTTTTGGGCTTCCTCATGAAGCACGTTTTCAAGCTGCTCAAATTGGCGTCGATTCTTGAGTTCACACCTACGATCTTTTATAGGTTCATCCTCAAGTGCAGCTTTCGATTTAAGCTCCTCCTTGATTTGGTCGGAAGGGTGTTCATTCTTCGGGTCAGTTGTGAACAGTTCCTGAACCCGCTGCTTCTCAGCTGTCTCGGAGTGTTGATGGTCAGCTCCAGCCGTATTTTCTTCAATATGTGCATATGAAATTTCCTCCAGCTCTGCTGTCTCCGTCAACAAATCGTGATCACGCTGGGAGTACGAAAGCAATTGCTTCCTAGCCAACAGCATCTCTTCCAGCAGCGGTTCGTCGACAGATATGACCTCCTCCAGAGTTTCCGTCTTGTTTGTTTTATCTTCATGCTTCTTGCTTTGTTTGGGTCTGACCTCCTCCAGACTTTCCATCCTGGCAGTATTTTTTTCGCGCTTCCGACCATGAGTGACCTCCTCCTGACTTTCCAACTTGTTAGTTATGTAATCGTGATCCTCTAACAGCGACTCGTGAGTGTTATGTGTGGGCCAGACGTCCTCCAGACTTTCCATTTTTGAAGTTTTCTTTTCGCGCTTTTGACCATGCGTGACCTCATCCACACTTTCCAACTTGGTAGTTCTGTCATCGTGATCCTTTGACTCGTAAGCGATTTGTGTGGGCCAGACCTCCTCTAGACTCTCCATCTTGGCGGTTTTTTTGTTGTCCCTCTGACCATGTGTGATCCCCTCCTGACTTTCCAACTTGTTAGTTATGTCATCGTGATCCTTTAACAGCGACTCATGAGCGTTATGTGTGGGCCAGACCTCATCCAGACTTTCCATGGCACTTTTTTCTTCGCTATTCTGGCTATGTGTGGGCGAGAAATCTTCTAGACTTTCTATCTTGGTGTTTTTTTCTTCGTGCTCTTCTGGTAAAGATTCGTAAGTGCTTTGTGTGGGCCAGACCTCTTCCACACTATCCAACTTGGTAGTTCTGTCATCGTGATCCTTCGACTCGTAAGCGATTTGTGTCGGCCAGACATCCTCCAGACTCTCCATTTTGGCAGTTTTCTTTTCGTCCCTCTGACCATGAGTGACCTCCTCCAGATTTTCCAACTTAGTAGTTTTGTCATCATTATCCTTTAACAGCGACTCGTGAGCAATTTGTGCGGGCCAGAACTCCTCCAGACTCTCCAACTTTGCACTTTTTTTTTCGCTCTTCTTGCTTTGTGTTGGCGAGAAATCTTCTAGACTTTCCATCTTGGAGTTTTTTTCTTCGTGCTCTTCTGGTAAAGATTCGTAAGTGCTTTGTGTGGGCCAGACCTCCTCCACACTTTCCAACTTTGTAGTTCTGTCATCGTGATCATTTGACTCGTGAGCGATTTGTGTGGGCCAGACCTCCAGACTGTCCATCTTGGCAGATTTCTTTTCGTCCCTCTGACCATGTGTGACCTCCTCCACATTTTCCATCTTAGTAGTTTTGTCATCGTGTTCCTTCAACAGCGACTCGTGAGCGATTTGTGTGGGCCGGACCTCCTCCAGACGCTCCATCCTGGCAGTTTGCTTTTCGCGCTTCTGACCATGTGGAACATCCTCCAGACTTTCCACCTTGGTCATTTTATCTTCGTGATCCTCTAGCATTGATTCGAAAGCGCTTTGATTGGACCAGACTTCCTCCAGGCTTTCTATCTCGGTAATTTTTTCCTTGTGCTGCTTGCTATGTGTAGGCCAAACATCCTCTAGACTTTCCTTCTTGGTGTTTTTTTCTTCGTTCTTTTCTGCCAAAGATTCGTAAGCGCATTGTGTGGGCCAGACCTCATTTAGACATTCTGCCTTAGTAGCTGTCACTTCGTGTTGCTTGCTTTGTGGGAACGAGACCTGTTCAAGACTTTCCAGCTTGGTAATTTTCTCTTCATGCTCCTCTGGCATGGATTCGTAGGCGCTTTGTGTAGGCCACACCTCCTCCAGACTTTCTATCTTGGCAGTTTTCTCCTCGAGCTCCTTGTCATGTGTGGGCCAGAAATCTTCTAAGCCTTCAATATTGGCCGTTTTCTCTTCGTGCTCCTTTGCCTGCGGCTCGTAAGCACTTTGTGGGGTCCAATCCTCTTCTAATCTTTCTGTCTTGGCAGATTTCTCTACATGCTCCTCTGGTAATGCTTCGTCAACGGTTTGGATGGGCCAAACATCCTCCAGGCTTTCCAACTTTGTAGTCTCCTCGTCGAGCTTTCCTGGCAGTGATTCGTAAGCGTTGTGTGTGGGCAGGACATTCTCCAGAGCTTCCGTTTTTGTAGTTTTCTTGCTGTGCTTAGACTTTTGATCGTTTTCGGCTCGCAACTCTAGGTTATCCAGTTTATCGTCCTCACCGACTAAATGTGACTTCAACTTTAAAGATTCAGTATCTGTTAAATACACGCCATCTCTTAAGCTATGAATCTGTGGCTCGTAATCGTTTACATTCACGCCGAACATGGAATCCTGTTCGTGAATCATCTGCATTCCCTTTTTGGTTAGCGAGTCACTGAAAGCGTCCGCCTTGGGGTGTTCCGGTTGGTTCTCCGATTTAGTCTTTTCTATAGCCTTGAGCTCTAACTGCGGTTGATCTTCATCAACTGGTCCTGCTTTTATCTGAGTGTCTTCGATTGGCACGAAAAGGTCCTCTGTGAATTTTGGGTCTGAGGCTGTGGGCTGTACCGTCGTTTGCTCCTCGGTAGCTTTCCGTACTTTCAAGGCTTGAAATTCATTGTTGTAGGGCCTCGTATGCATCTCAATAAATTCACTGAAATCGACATCTGAGCCTTGGCCTTCGGTGGCTTTCTTGTCATCGCTATCTAAGATCTTAGGTGGCTTCTTATCTGACAACCAATCATTCTCTGTCAACCAATTTTGCGAGGTTTTTGTATCGGCGCTTAGATCCAGGGAATCCGTGCTGTCACCACACAGAGGACCCTGACCCTGCATGCCTATCTCTGAACTCTTTTCGGGAGTCTTGGGAGGATAGTTAGATGATGCTGGTAGTCCCTTATTATCGGTGCTTAGCTGTTTGGTGACAATACGCATTTCATTGCACCCGGGCGGAGGGCTAGCGGTGACACTTTTTACTGGCGTGGTGCCAGATGCAATCATGGACATGACCTGCTCATTGTGCCCAGGGTTGAGATCCTCTAGTAACAGACACACCTGTCGCTCCTCGTCGTTGCACTCCATTCTGAAGGCCAATTGCATGTCACCGGGCTCAACTGCAGTTTCAAATGTTTTTACAGGCTGGGTCTCTGCCGCATTTTGGTAGAACGGTATCCAATTGTCTTGCTCCTTTAGATCTCGTAAGCATTTCTTTTCAGCTTCCACGAGTTGCTTTTGCAACAAAAGGTCACTGGGCTCATTTGCTGGTCCAGATGCTTGCACACTCACTTGACTTGGTTTGGGCTCTTCCGCCTTTCGCACATCACCCAGTGTCTTTAAATAACGATCAAAAAGTGTCCCATCGACGTATTTGTTCTGATCAGCCAAATTTATGTCTTTGCTTTGATCCAGAGATGCGAGATTCATTTTTAAATCCAACTGCACATCTCCAGGCTGTTCTACAGATCCGGTGGCCGCTGTCACACTCACTTGCTGTAGTTCTTTAACCAATGGTTCAGTCTTGTCTACTCTTAGATCGTCATTGGACTGAAAATATTGAGAGAAGGGCAACCACTGCTCTTGCTCCTTTAGGTCTATTACGCATAGGGTATCAGCCTTTGCATCAACCTGCTTTTGGTTCGGAGTGATGGTTTCGGGAGATGTATCGGCTAGGTTTTCTAAAACGAAATCAGTGGGGTCTGTGGCCAGTTGCTGTTCTTTTTTTAATAGCTGAGATATGGACGAGTTGCTGACGAAGAAAAGCAATTGCAAATAAAGTGGAACTATCTATATATCTTCGCTGGTGCTACTTACTTTAAGTCCGGATGATTCCGCAAGGCATCTACAATTGCATTCGGAGACACTTCATTCTGACATATTCGATGGATAGTCGTAAATAGTGGATACCTACGGAAAAATGGCACACAAAATATTTTTTTTATCGTAAAAGCGAGTTTCAAAATATTTAATTTGTAGTACTTGAATTGAATACTTTTTTAAGACTGGTAAGTTGTAGAATATTTCAAGAACACAAAAACTTTCTTCTATATTTTGTTAAATTTAATTCAATAGCTAGGAAAATTTCAGTGGGCTGGTTTAGACTCGAGGTTTTAACTACTCGTTTTATTTACAAGCTAGCTGTGCCTTTACACTGTTCGACACATGAGGAGATGCTGATCAAGAATATATACATATACTTCAAAGGATTGAAGACGCTACCTTCTGGCTGTTGCATATTTTTGCACAATCTTAATACACTCTATGTACCTATGGTACACAGCATAATTAGAAATCTTTTTTTAAGTTCCAACTTTATCTGGTCTGGGACTTGAACTCGGGACCTCTAGGAAACTTCAACACAAAGGCATCTTATCGCATTCGACTACCAAGCACAAGCAAACCAAGCAAATGTTCTACATTAATATCTTTATATTTTAAACGATTTTTCTGAATTTAAGAAATGTTTTTATTCAAACCTAGGGCGTTTTTCTAAAATTAATAGTGGTCACCCTATTTTAAGAATCCGATCTATGCATTTATACCCGTTACTCAAAGAGTGGAAATTAAAAAAGTATATGTATTCTTGATCAGTGTCAATAGCCGAGTCGATATAGCCATGTCCGCCGTCTTTCTGTATGAACAACTAAGTTTGAGAGACTAAAAGACCTGTATTATCCAAAGCGCATCGTGCGGTATTATCCTTAAGCTTATGTTAAGATGAACAACCAAACCCAAAACAAACGAAAATGTATTATCATTCCAAAAGCATAGAATCAGGAGAAATTTCATTTTTGGTTTTGAGTACTTTGACGGTAGCAACCGATAAATGGGGGTTGTCCTCTTCTCAGTTCGAATGAATACTATCTCTAATATTGGATATCATAGACGGACAGACAGTATACAATATCCCTATAAACAATTTAACACTTTGAAAGCGCTCTGCTTACTTATCTTGCATCTGCATTTTCTCCAGAAATGCATTTACCTCAGCAACCAGCATGGGACCCAGTAGCTTGCGACCGTTCAATAGATTCGCCTCAATCTCCTGAATTGTCTTTCCAGAGGTGACAAAACTCTTAGCAAAGGTCACATTCTTGTCGACTGAGATTAAGAACAAGGTAGTTTAATTAATTTCCAAGATTCAGTTCAAATAACATAAGCACAAACCATAAGAGGAGGCCACGGAATTGGCCACTCCGCAGCTTTCATAGAAGGTGGACATTTTGGTGGTGGGGTAAAAAGTCTTAGTAAAGCGCATCATTTCCTTCAAGCCCAAATGCAAGGCAGCCACACGAGCATTGTCACCCAAATGCAGGCCATCTATGAAGCCCGCGCCCAAGGCTATTATGTCCTTGAGTGTGCCACACAACTCCACGCCATGCACATCGTCCATGACCACTACTTTGCAATTATCGGTCTGGAACACTGAGCTTAGTGTGCGAGCATGCTCCAAATTGTCACATCCAATGGTAATCTCGCAGAGCTTGCCCTGAGCCATTTCCATTGCACTATTGCCGCACATCATGGAGTAGCAGGGTATGCCCAGCTGCTTGCCAATGGTGTGGGAGTAAAGATCGATTTCGCCATCACTAATATGATCCAAACCCTTGACCATTGAGACTGCATAGGCAGTACTTTTCACATTACCCGCCAATATATTGCAATAGGATTTTACAAAGTTTTGGGGTGTGGCAAATATCAAGATATCGGCATTCCGTGCAGCCACCAGCAGATCATTGACGGCAATCTAAAACAAATGAAATTATGCATTGAAAGGAAAAGAATCCAGTAATCAAAGCGTTTAAAAAAAAAAAAAACGGAAAAAAGATGAATCCTGGTCAAGCCCGACCATAATATGCTTTGTACCTTTCAAAGCTTGTTTGTATATATATCTTATATATCTTGAGTTGTCTACAAGGTACGAACCATCTGTCTACAAAACTGTGGGAGATAGAATGTATTTTTCACATTTTTGACTTGTAAAAAAACTAAAATTTTCCTCAAATTTCGCAACTCCACAGCTCAATTGGGGGCCGTAAACGTCCTATCTACGTTAGTTTGATACAGAGTATTAAAGTATTATCTGAAATGTAAGAGAAACTTTGTATCTGATGCAATGTAGAAAGCCCCTACAATGTTTACAATATTTCAACTAAAGGGTGATTTTTTAGCTATTATCTTTTTGGCAGCACTGGCTTAAACAGCTGACGCACGTTTCGTGTTTTGTTTCACTGTCAAACATCTTCAGTTTGGTCTATAATTTAACCATTAATCGTCTTACAATCGAACAACGCTTGCAAATTATTGAGCTTTATTATCAAAATGCGTGCTCTGTTAAGAAAGTTCATCGCGCGCTTCTTCCATTTTATGTTCAGTTTAATCGACCCACTGAAGCGGCTATTCGGGCTATTGTGACTAAATTTCGCACCAAATTTACATTGTTGGACGTTAAACCTCCAACACGCTTACGTAGAGTGCGAACTGAAGAAAAAATCGCAGCTGTATCGGCCAGTACCTATTTTTTGTGGGGCTATTTTAAAGCCCATGTCTATACAGACAAACCCGCTTCAATTGACGCATGGAAAGACAACATTGAAGCACTTATTCGTGAGATACCGGCCGAAATGTTGGAAAGAGTATGCCAAATTTGGACTAAGCGGATGGACCATTTGAGGCGCAGTCACGGTCAACATTTGCATGAAATAAGAAAGCTCGCACGGCTATATGAGAAAATTTCTTTCTGATGAGAAAATTAATAGTCATACTTAACCATACGAAAAGCTAAATGCTGATCATCTTTGAAAAGCCATCGCCAGATCGCATAGGACCTACCATTAGTCTTTTGCCACCCTTCCACACTGGCGACAGTATATCACTCAGCAAGACAACTCAAAACTTGGGTGGAATTGGCTACGCTAACTGCACCATTTTTCAATTTTCTTTTGCATGTGATTTGATTTTGCCTGGTAACTGTACTAACAGTTAAATTTATCGATGAAGAAAATTTTATCATTGTTAATTTAGCTACAAATTATTTAACATATATTTTGCTATTGTAAAAAGTTAGTTATTTCTGAAAAATTAACCATAGAATTGTTATCTCTCACATTATTTGATCTGACGTGACCAACTTTAATGTTGTAAGGGACGACCGAATCTGAGATGAAAAGATCGGTTTGTTCATACGGACGGACAGATGAATATGGCTATATCGACTCAATTGTTGATGCTGATCAAGAATATAAATACTATAGAGATGTTGGAGATGCTTCCATTTGGCTGTTACATACAAATTATTTACGAAGGAATCTGATTTCTACGAGATTCGGAGGTACCAAAAAAAGTTAAACGAGCAATTTAGTACATATTTTTAAAGCTACAGCTAATCGATTAAAGAAATGGAATCTAGCTCACAGTAATCTGTGTTACTTTTCAGGCCTATAATTTTGTTACTTTGTTACTGAATATTCAGCTTTACTGTGTAAACATCGAGCTAAGTCTCTAGCAAGTAAGAGGGACGACTTGTAATATTTTGTCTGTCAGATAAACTTAGATTTTACTGTTATTTAAATGTGAAATCGGCACTTGGAGATTCATTAGTGTATTGTTGTAGGGCACTGCCTACGCTACGTCAACTACAGATCTGCATGGTCCAGCAGGTGCGCAATCAGTTTAAAATTTAGAAACAAGTCTTGTCTTACTGGTGTTACTTACCAAGTTCTCGGGCAGCCTGACGCCCGGCAAATACTTGATATTTTCATGCCTCTCATTCATCACTTCGGACAGGTAATTGCTGCGCACCAGCTCATCATATACGTAGATGTGCACACGACTATCAAAGTTCTCTTGAAGAACATTATTGCCCACAGAAGTGGCTATCGCAGATCCCCTGGAAGAATGTCGGTAAGATAGCTTGATATAGCATATCAATATCTTTTCCTCAATAGAAACCACCTACCAGCCTTCGGCGCCTATGATGCACACTTTGGGATTCATCTTCACCATCTTTGCCCCTTTTCACATTAATTCAAACTTTGTGTATGCCAGAAATTTAGAGTCGAAACCAGAGTTATGATTGGCCAAAAAAGGAAAAGAGAAATTTAAATAATTTCCAATTTTGGTTTGTTTTGTGTTTTAATGACGGAATTTTGATAAACTAAAACTGACGAAACATACACAAGTCTGATCTCTGACACAGCCAGCTAAAACCTGACCTACTTTTCTCGCATTAAGTACCAAAGGGATGAAATTCATAAACTATGCCAGCTGAAGTGTCCTCCTCATCCACATCCACGATAAACGGTTCAGTATCTGGAAGTCTTTGCGTTCGGAGCTGCTGTTGTTCTTCCTCAGCAGAAATGGCCTTTAGCTCGAACTCAGTGATTATCTGGGAAATGCGACTTTTGGCCTCAGCTGCCATTTTTGGTGGTAGACTCTTAATGCTGATGCAGGCGCTCTCGAAGAACAAGTCATAGCTATCCCTTGGCGGTGTCACCTGCTCATGTGTGGTGGTTTCCTGGCCCTGATGTGTCTTGAGTGTTTGGAAATAGGCTTTGAGCACTTCACGATCTCGCTCTATGCTCTGCAACAGCTGTAGACGATTTTGTGGAGCTGGCTGGGTATAACAATTAAGGCGCTTCCTTTGCATTCTTATTTGCGGCTGCAATTTAAATTGTTTTA
Organism: Lordiphosa andalusiaca; assembly: GCA_035044965.1. NCBI lineage: Eukaryota > Metazoa > Arthropoda > Insecta > Diptera > Drosophilidae > Lordiphosa > Lordiphosa andalusiaca. Next base: position 119,020 of record JAWNNM010002651.1, read on the forward strand.
ATTAGATTTGTGTATTGTTAAGTAGGCATGCATCTAAAATTTTCCTACTCTTATACTTATGTCCTCATCTAAACCATTGATTGTGAAATCAGCACTCCAATCTTCCTCGATTTTAATGGACTTCATCTATATCCTGTCGACGTTCGCTTTTTGTTTACAAACTCTTAGCGATTGGGCAACTTATCGATAAGTACGTGCGATAGCATTGCACAGTGGCTCATTAGCCAAAAAAATGAAGTCACAAACACTACGTGTTGTGAAATTGCGCATAGCTATTGATACACTTCAACTACGGGTTGATCTTGATAATTAAGAATGCAAATTAAATAGTTTAAATTTAGATGTAAAAGCTCCCTAAAGTTGTGATTTTTTTTAAAAAGAAGTGCCTTCATTTTTTTATCCGTTTTAAAGGATAAATTTAAAATTCTTTTACATATGTATCGGTTAACTTCATTAATTTTATTGAATGTCGTATACAAGTGCAACATACCAGTTGTTGAAACTGTAATTGTGCGATAGCTTCGTGAGAGTAGTGCGATATTCCTTTTGGACAGCACTCGGCCCACGGTACGATTGTTATCGGTCGACATACATCATATCGGAAATTGGAAAAACAACAACAAAAGCAGAACAATAGCAACTACAAAATAACTGAAGAATAGTACAATATTACAATGAGTTTTTCCGAAAATACATCTGATTCAGATTGGTAAGTTACTCGAACTCAGGTCTCCCCAGTCAAAAACTAATCTTTCACTGACAGGAAAGAGGCCAAGGTAAAAGTGGCGCGACATATTAATGAAACTGGAGCTGCAGGAGTGGGAGGAGGCAAACAGAAATATAACCAAAGGTTTTGCGACAAGTGGCTTAAAATTTTCGATCCCTGGCTGAAACGATCGGATGATGAACCCAACAAGCCCTACTGCAAGGTCTGCATTTGTAGATTGGACTGCAATCGCTGTCATCTGATGCGACATGAGCGCACCATCAAGCACAAAAGAAATCTGGAGACTTTTCTCACCAACGGTGAGATCGCAGTACGAAAGGAGCTGAAAGTGCGCCAGGAACGAAGTAAATATTATCAGCAACGCAAACGGTCCAAACAGGCGCAAAACCAAAACAAGCCCCCCGTGGAGGTGTTGGTTGTAAAGGAGCAACCCATGCAGACATCGGAAGTGCTGCCAGCTATTGACTCGGCAGACATTTCCAACCTGCAACTTCAAGTCCCACAGTCTGCAATAATCTTACCATTACCAGATGAACCAGCTCCAGCGATGACCCAGGAACAGGAACTAATCGAGCCCAAACGAAGCACTGCCTCATCTAACCAAGAAGGCATCAAGTTGCTCATGCAAATCCACCAAGACAAAAACGAACTGATGGAATCATTTCGTGAACTGATGGGCGCCCCCTTAACTCATCATCCCCCACCCAAAGACAAGAATCATGTAGATCTGTTCTTCGAGAGCGTAAGCTCAAGTGTCAAGGCTCTGTCGCCCAAACTAATTGCCGAGGCGAAGATGCGTGTGTCCCAATTGATATGCGAACTCGAACTTCGTGGTCTTAGGGAGAGTAATAGTACAAATGAGGAGGTTGTGGGAATACCATTGGCAGCGCTGATTAAACAGAGCAGCAGCGAACATAGTCTGAGCTTGGGCAACCACATTTAGGTGGAGTAAGCTAAAAATTCAGTAGAAAGTTATTTAGTTTTATGAACACTAATTGCAATATTTTTGAAACTATATGTACTATGCCACGTTTTGTGAAGTTACCGTTTTTGCAATTCCACCTCAAATGGAAAAAAACAGGAACATGCGAAAATGGCTATTAATTGTTGTTATTTAATAAAGTAGGTGATACAGTGGCTCAGCTTAAATGAACCAATGTAATTTTGTAAACGTGCAAGATTAAAGCTTAATATTGTGACTTAATGTTATGGGGCCGCCCTCTAGTACCAGGACCACCTTAAATATTACAAAATTTCTTTCGGCTTGAGCACTTTGATTAAATAGTTCGACATTTCGACGATGACGATATACTGTCAAAGCAGGTGCAGTGGTATTTGCTATGGCACATGAGAGAAAAATGGTCTTAAGTATATGTATTCTATGATTTTTTCGAAACTGGTGGGGTAACTAATTTCAGTTTACACGTAAAAGGTAAAAGTTTCTGTGTTTCAACCGGTTATTTTCGGTATGCAGTTCCGTTTAGGGTTCCGGTTTGAAGTATAAAAATTGATCAAGCGCTCTGCTAATAGTTCGCTTTCTATGCTGTAATTTAGGTGACGGCTATATTATAATACCAAATTAGGGCATAGTTCAGTTTTTCGACATTATAACCCAACTTTTACCTCTTGAATTTTTTTTCGCAATTTTACATTAAGTCGTTGAACCCAAACTGAATAGGCATAAATAGGAATGCAGAATACAAATGTTGTTTGCAGTTGACAAACAGCCGTAGCAAGTGCAGCTTTGGATTTTTTTCTTTCGCTTAAATTTGAAAATACAAATTTTATTTGTGAAGCAATGGAATCAGAGATTCAAAGTTTCTATAAGGATAAAACAATTTTTCTAACTGGTGGGACTGGATTTTTGGGAAAGGGTTAAGTGAATTTATTTGGGCAATCCTTAAGGATAGGTAAAAGAATGTACAATTTTAGTGATCACTGAGAAGCTGTTGCGAACAACGGAGGTAGGCCGCATATACATTCTGGTCAGACCCAAGCGGGGCCAGGATATACAGGAACGTCTGGCCAAATGGGCGAAAGATTCAGTAAGTATTTATTAAATAAAAATTAAGATATATCTGGCAAAAATCAAATCCAATAAAAGGTATTCGAAGTACTGTTAGCAGCGAGTCCCCACGCACTCGAGCGTGTCAAGCCCATTGCTGGTGATTGCCTGGAACATGATTTGGGTATCAAACAATCGGATCGGGCTCTACTGGCAAATGAAATTCAATTAGTACTTCATGGAGCCGCTACTGTCCGCTTCAACGAACCACTTCATGTTGCCTTGGCCATCAATGCCCGCGCAACTCATTTGATGCTGCAGCTGGCGAAGCAAATGCATCGCCTGGAGGCATTTGTGCATATCTCCACAGCCTTCTCCAACTGTGTGGTTGAGCACGTGAGGGAAAGATTTTATCCTGAGAATTTAACGTGCAGTGCCGCTAAGGTACTGCAACTTGGCGAAGGGCTCAGTAATGAACTGCTAGACAATATGGCACCCGCCTTGCTGGGAAAGTTTCCAAACACTTACACCTACACCAAAGCCTTGGCCGAGGATGTGGTGCTGAGCGAGTCGGGGCAATTACCATTATCCATCTTCCGACCCGGATTTAGTAAGTGACTTCCGCCTTAGTGTTGCGTGCTCAAAACTTGACCTCTCCCGCAGTTATTCCCACCCACAGGGAACCCGTTACAGGTTGGATTGACAATATGTACGGACCCATTGCCCTGCTATACGGAGTCGCCCATGGCGTTCTTCGCATGAATCTTCAAGATCGCAAGTGTCATGCCAGTATAGTGCCTGTCGATTTCTGTGCCAATGTGGTTTTGTGCAGCGCCCGCAAAACGGCTAAGGATTCCGCTCAGGGTCAGAAGCTGCGACCACCGATCTACGCATTTACGCCCAGCGAACGGAATCTCCTGTCTGGTGGTGATTTCAACGATCGAGTGCGTAAATTTGGATATTCATATCCGATAACAAAGATGATTTGGTATCCGTTTATGCACTCTACGTCCATTCCTTGGCTGTATCATTTTGCAGCCTTTTTTTATCACACACTTCCCGGGTTTTTCTTCGATTCGGCTCTTTGGTTGAGCGGCCGGAGACCACGATTGTTAAAGATCTACCGGAGGATGAACAAGAATATTACCATTTTGCAGTATTTTACTACTAAATCCTGGCGATTCGACACACATAATACAATGCGACTGTGGCATGGTTTGACCCAGCAGGATCAGAAATTGTACAACTTCGACATGTCAGTCCTTGACTGGGATGAATACTTTAAAGATGCCCTACTTGGCATGCGACTGTATTTGGCTAAGGAGCCTCCGACTCCTGAATCTTTAGAGAAAGCTCTTAAGTTGTTGAAGCGGTACGTGTTAGAGACTGGGAAACGAGACTTGACTTAAATTTATTTCACTCTATTCTACAGATTTCACATACTGCATCGACTTCTACAGTTCTTCCTCTGCTGCTTTGCCGGTTACGTTTCGTGGTGGATGTTTAAGCTAGGGCGCAGTTTTCTCTAGGAGGCTAATGATTGAAAGCGTGGAGTTGAATAATTAAATTTTGAATAGTCTTACATTCTCAGTCGGCCATGGTCCGATGACAGAGTTTAAGCCTATTAGCAGTAAGCATATCTAACATCCCACATCCTGAGTTAAAATGGTTTTTGCCAACATATGAAAATTTTTGTTTTGTCAAATTATTAAGTGGATTAGTGTCTTAGATATATGCAACAAACCTGAAAAATTTGTCACTTACAAATGTTTAATACTCATAACTATGGTTGTTAATTGTGATCAGTGTGAATAGTCTATTATCCTATCATGTGTTGACCCTGTATGAATCCCAAAACTAATTTCGGTTTCGGTACCAGTTCCGGTACATTCCAAATCTGGATCTTATTTAATTTCGGGTCCAATAATCAGACTTCGAGTTGTTAGTAGTGGAGTTAATACTTTACTGTGGGGTCAATTATTTATTTTATATTGCTTTACAATAAAAAATATTTGGGAACAACAACATTTTGCTCTGAACAAGTTGTAATAAGTAAAAAACACCCAGATATAAAAAAAATGTGTCCATTAAAGTGAGTTTCACAATTATTGATGCACACATCAGGCCAAGTTATGTACTGTGGCATAGTCCGTAAGAATGCCGTAAATATCCTTTTCGTAATCTTGGTTTAAGTTCTACCATCAGCGTTTCCAACTATTCTTGTTATGCAAAATCAACAAAGGGGATTAAAGCCCCTTTGAACAGTCAGCAACGTACTGAAATAGCTCCGATTGCCATTTTGGAGAGATTCATTTACGGTTAGTATTGATATAATCAAAGAAAACAATGTAGTTAAGAAACCAAACAGAGAACTGCTCATGTGCATGGATCCACGCCTGATTGTCATCCTGACAGTAAACTTCTATTTTTCGTAACATTGTGTATTCTTTTTATACTTTGTACCAAAGGTACATAGAGTATAATAAGTTTGTGCAAGAGTATGTAACATCCAGAAGAAAGCATCTCCGACCCCATAAAGTATATATATTCTTGATCAGTCGATATAACCATGTCCGTCTGTCCGTCCGTCCGTCTGTCTGTCCGTATGAACGCACAGATCTCAGAGATGGTAAGAAGTAGAGGTTTGACATGTATGGGACATATGCTTCTTATGTCTGCAGGCAGATCAAGTTTATTTTCAATTTTGGCCACGCCCCCCGCCGCCCCCGCAATTTAGAAAAAACGTCATATCTCCTACAGTTTTAAAGATACGTGGGTTGTTCCTTCTATATATATTTTGTAATAAGGATAACTTATCGATCGATAGTGAAGATTGGATGAACGGTTTTCGAGTTATGATCAAAAGACTGTTCGCTGCTGCAGCACTGCTTTCAGCTGCTACTCCAGCATCAAAATATTTGCTGAGCATATAATTTCGTTGGTACAGAGTATGTTATAGTCGGGCTTGACCGACTTTCTTTCTTGTTTTCAAATGCGTTTTTCTCGAAACGACTTTTATTCAACTTGCGGGAATCCTAGCTTCCGGCGTAAATTGCATCCAAAAATTTAAAAGTGTAGTTCAAAATAGGAATAAACTACCCTCCAAGCTTAAACGAATTCTAATTATTCTTTCTCAGTTCCCCCCTTAAAGCAAATTTAGTGCAATCGATGCATTTTTCAATCCGGCTGTGATTGATTCGTGAATGAATTTTCAAATGATTGATTCATTTACGGCTCTGGTCTCAGATTCCTCCTCGAAGACCTTACTTAAAGATTTCAACTTCAGATTTCTGGAATGTAGGCCTGCGACTGACGAACCAGAGGACGTCTCATACAAGCCTAGCACCCATTATGAATCAAGTGCCACTAAGAGGACTCTAGTAAATCTGCTTGGTATGTTCTAATTGAAGTACACTTCACTCAGGGTCTGCAGATATTCCTAAAAAACGAATTCGATATCTCATAATTCTAAATGTAGATTAAAAATTAGTATAAAAGACACGCAAGTAAACGGATGAGCATTTACTTATATATATATATATATGGACAAACGTTTTCCAAAATCACATTTATTTATCGGCACATGGTTCATTCTCATCCTTAGACCCTTCGGCGCTCTCTTTTGTTTTGACTTGGAAGCTCGCCTGTTGTCCGTTTTTCTTGGCATCAGACTTCATACATTTTGGTTTTGTGAGCCCCCGGTTTGATGGGCATTTGCCAGAGCTTTGCTGGTTTTTACTTTCTGAGTCCACTTTTGTGCGAAGTTGAAGAAACGGTGTCTCTGGATTTTCTTCCTCGGTCTGTTCACATTTTTCAGAATCTTGCCTCATATTCTCTTCAACGGTTTTTTCTTCCTGTTCGTTATCTACATTCTCTTCCTCGGCAATTTCTTCTGTTTTGTCGGCATTATCTTCTGTCTCTTCATCGTCTTCGTCCAAGAGTTTCGTTTTCTCATTCTCTTCATCTTCTTCAGCATGTTCCTCTTTTTTACTTTTTTCAGTGTGTTGGCATTTTTCAGCACCCGTGATATCTTCGTTGGACAAGTCTTGGCCGCTTTCACTCATCTCATTATTTTTCAAATCTTCTTTATTTTTATTTGCGTCTGTTATCGTTATGCATTTGCCGGTTTCAGATTTCTTTGTGTCTTCATCTACTTTCGGACGAGATTCTTCTTTCTTTATCTTTTCTCCTACCATATTCTTTCCTTTCTCAAAGTCTTCCTTCGGTTTATTTTCATCGACCTTGTTTTGGCATTTCTCAGCCTCATCTTTCTTTTCTTTTGCCTGTTTTTTTATCTCCTTATCTTCTGCCATTTTCTTGCATATCTCATCCTCTTCTTTTTTCTTCTTCTCGTCTGCCATTTTCTTTTCAGCCTCTTCCTTCATTTTCTTTTTCTTTTCCTCTGCCATTTTCTTGCATTTCTCAGCCTCTTCTTTCTTCTTTTTCTCTGCTATTTTCTTCTCAGCATCTTCTTTCTTCTTTTTTTCCTCTGCCATCTTCTTCTCAGCCTCTTCTTTCTTCTTTTTGTCCTCTGCCATTTTCTTGCATTTCTCAGCCTCTTCTTTCTTCTTATTTTCCTCTGCCATCTTCTTCTCAGCCTCTTCTTTCTTCTTTTTGTCCTCTGCCATTTTCTTGCATTTCTCAGCCTCTTCTTTCTTCTTATTTTCCTCTGCCATCTTCTTCTCAGCCTCTTCTTTCTTCTTTTTGTCCTCTGCCATTTTCTTGCATTTCTCAGCCTCTTCTTTCTTCTTCTTTTCCTCTGCAATTTTCTTTTCAGCCTCTTCTTTATTTTTCTTTTCCTCGGCCATTTTCTTCTCAGCCTCTTCATTCTTCTTCTTTTCCTCTGCCATTTTTTTGCATTTCGCAGCCTGTTCTTTCTTTTGCTTTTCTTCTGCCATTTTCTTACTTTTCTCAGCCTCTTCTTTCTTCTTCTTTTCTTCGGCCATTTTCTTCTCAGCCTCTTCCTTCTTTTTCTTATCGTCTGCCATTTTTTTGCACATCTCAGCCGCTTCTTTCTTTTTCTTTTCTTCTGCCATTTTCGCTTCCTTTTTTTTCTTTTCTTCGGCTATTTTGGCGCACTTCTCAGCCTCTTGCTTCTTTTTATTTTCTTCGGCCAATTTCTTGCATTTGGCAGCCTCTTCCTTTTTCTTAGTTTCTTCGGCAATTTTCTTTTCGTCGCTTTTTTCTTTGTCCCCATCTTTATTTTTCATTTCTTTTTTACACTTCGGCGCACCTCCATGCATCTTTGCCTTCTTCTCTGCGTCTTTCTCTAACTTCTTACAATTCTGCTCTTCTAGTTTTTTCAAGCAGGCTTCCTGCTCCGCCTGTTTCTTGCACTTTTCCATGAGCTCTCTCTCTGCCTGGCTCTTTTGTTCGATGGACAGAAGTCGAAAGGATATGCGATCAGCCTTTAGGGCATCCACGACCACTATGGACACCTTCTTACCGACTTCAAGAAAGTCCAATTTAGCCATGTCTTTTACTCCTGATTCTAGAATCCGCCTGAAGTCAGTACACCCCCTTGTCATCTCCCCAATGACAAGAGGATAGATTCCTCGGTAGATTACAGACTGCCGGGCATGAACAGGTGATCCAGTAAGCATGATGATGGGACACTTGGCCCGAAATTGACTTACCAACTGGGCAACAAGAGGACACGGACTGGCTACGACTATGGCCTTGGCGTGACCTACGGTGGCGGCTTCCGCAATGGCCAGGGACACCGCAGATATTTGATCTGATGTCATAGTCTTCACGATGTTCTTCACATCGCTTTGAATCGCTTCGTACCACAACACAGCCTCCACCTTGGCGCATATTTGGGCCATGTATTTGACGCATTGTACGGGATATTTACCTTTGGCCGTTTCGCCCGACAACATGACACAGTCCGCTCCATCGAATATGGCATTCGCCACATCAGACGCCTCAGCGCGCGTGGGGGTGGGATTATTCACCATCGACTCCATCATTTGGGTGGCACATATAATGGGCTTGCCCACCTTGTTGCACTTGGCAATGAGAGCCTTCTGGGCCAGGCTCACTTCCTCGATTGGGATCTCTATGCCCAGGTCGCCGCGGGCCACCATTATACCATCAGAGCTGGCAATAATCTCATCGATATTAGCCATTCCCTGTTGACTCTCAATTTTTGAGATGATCTTGATGTGTCGGCCCTGTTCACCCAAAACCTTGCGAACTTCTGTCACAGCTTTACCATCACGTATAAAAGAGGCGAAAATCATGTCAACTTTGTGCTCCACCCCAAACTTCAAGTCCTCCTTATCCTTATCCGAGATAGCAGGCAAGTCCACTGGCAAACCCGGCAGATTCACTCCCTTGTTAGAGTCCAACTTACCGCCATTCTCCACCTCGCAGGTTATTTCGTTGCCACTTACCGATTTAACCTTCAGCGAGATGAGGCCATCATCGATATACACACGACTGTCGGGCTTGACGATCTTCGGCAGATTTTGGTAGTCGACATAAATCAGTTCTTTGGTGCAATTGTTCTCCAAGTCTTTTTGGGTCGACAACTTTAACTCATCACCCTTTTCCAGATTGACCCCTTCGTTATTGCCATCCGCCAATTTGCCTGTGCGTATCTCTGGTCCTTTGGTATCCAAAGCAATTGCCACTGGTTTATCCACACCTGCTTCCAGGGAGCAGCAAGTAATGGCCTGGCGAGCCGCAATAATCGTCTGGCAATGCTCTTCGTGAGTGCCGTGAGAGAAATTTATACGCGCTACACGCATACCGGCCTTAATGAGCTCAACCATAGTCTCCGGAGTATTCGAGGCGGGGCCAATGGTGCAAACAATACCGCTCAGCGGTAGCTTGGAAGTGGGCGCATTGAACTGCAAGCGCGATTGGTAGTCCAGATATGAGGTGAATGGTCCGCGGTCCAGGGCTACCAAGGGTTTCTCGCTCTAAAAGCAGATGGCAGTGATTAAAACCAGAAATAACTTCTCAGGCTGCTTACCTTTTTGTCGTTCGCTTCATCTGCATAGCCGCTAACGTTCTGACATGACCACGCCGACTGGCCTGAAGGCGTTGCGCAGCGACCCGCGCTGCGCGTTAGAAATCCTATAAAAAGTGAAATTTTGGAAAACAATTTTGAATAATTTTAAATATAAAGTTTTCCGACTAGAATTTCTAGTCTGAAAGTATGAAAAAGTATCTAAATGACCCCACTTGAAGTAAATATCCATGGCCAGTTTGCCTGATATATGCTCCGATGGTTTTCTATATTTTAAGCTGGGCTGCAAACCTGCAAGAATCGGGTTCGAACCCGCAAAATTTGTTAGGTTCGGGCGGTAGCGAATTCAGAAGGTCGCTAAACCCAGGTTCAGGTTTGAACAGGAGCTCAGTCATAATTTTGTTGGTCTATTTGGAAAACATGTAAGTAAAACCAGAAAGGTTTATATATAGTCGGCCAAGCCCGACTATAACGTACTCTGTACCAACGAAATTATACGCTCAGCATACATTTTGATGCTTTAGTAGCAGCTGAAAGCAGTGCTGCTACTGCGCTGCGGCATCGAACAGTCTTTTGATCATAACTCGACAACCGTTCATCCGATCTTCATCATGGCTTTGGCGGATCGATAAGTTATTCTGATTATATATTCATATCTCCCACAGTTTTAAAGATCGATGGTTCGTTCCTTGTGGACATATTTAGTAATAAGGATAACTTATCGATCAGCCAACGGAATGGTGAGTTTCGGATGAACGGTTGTCGAGTTATGATCAAAAGACTGTTCGCTGCTGCAGCGCAGTAGCAGCGCTGCATTCACATGCTACTAAAGCATCAAAATTTATTCTGAGCGTATGATTTCGTTGGTACAGAGTATGTTATAGTCGGGCTTGAACGACTTTCTTTCTTGTTACTTATTTTATTGCTACTTAGCTGAAGATTCCACTTCATCTTCATTAAAAGATGAATACGGTAAAGAATCATTTATGCTTTCATTTCACCTTGTGTGCGAATAGTGTGGCAAGTTAAGCAGAAATGGCTGGGAAACTGCGCTTCTTGTCCCCTCCCATGATAAACCGAACCGGCGCAGTTTTGAGGTTCAGGTTCTGGGTTTCGATTAGAAGGGAAGCGATTGTCGAAAGGTAGCAGTTTCTTTTAAATGTCCAAATCCAATCCGAAAAACAATAGAAAATCCCAAAAAGCACAATAAGGCGAACTCCGAACACTTCCTATGTTTACAGCTTGATAACAACATATTTAAATAGTCCTTCCTAAACCAACCCACTCTCTATGATCCAGAAGTCACTACAGCCGCCGACATACATTAAATAAATGGTTTTTATTATTCTCTGAGAAGAACTCTATGTTAAACAATGATAAATATTATAATTGTGTGTGCTTATGTGTGCGGTTCCGTGATCCTGGATAACCAGACAACGGAATTACTCAATTTCGATTTCCAATATTTATAATAAATTAACTTGGTTAATAACAGTATATAATGCGACGTCGCATCAAATGGGTGATCCCAATAGCGGTAATGTTTATTCGACAGTGCTGCGGGGAATAAAGATAAGTAAGGATTAGTCAGGGACCGACCTCAGATATGCCTTCTGCTACTTACACAATGCGAATGGTGTTGGTGAAGCCGGAGCCCTGCTTCCAGCCCGTGACAATAACCACAGAATCGCCGGTCTTGATGAAACCGTTCTTCTTGCCCACCTGCACACCAAATTGAACGCGGACATCGACATCCTTTAACCAATCGCTAAGAGCAGGCTCTGAAAAAGATTTATGGTTAACACTTATCACAATGGGTTCACTTGAAACCTACCCTTGTAAATGAGCGGCACCAGACCGCGGTACAGATGAGCCTGACGCGCTGTCTGCGGGAAACGGGTGACCGCAATGATGGGGCAGCGTGGGCGATACTTGCTTACTTGGAAAGCGGACTTGCCGCTGGTGGTAATGACCACAATGGCCGCTGCCTTGGCCTTGTGCGCAGCCTCAACGGCGGCTATGGCCACTGCATGAGCAGCATCCAACGTGGAGGCAGTACGCACCAAGTCGGCAAACAGATTTTGATGCCACAGAGCAGCCTCGGCCTCCTTGCAGGTCTTGGCCATGGTCAGGACGCACTCGAGAGGATATTCTCCCTTGGCTGTCTCACCTGACAACATGACACAGTCAGCGCCATCGAGAACAGCATTGGCCACATCGGAGATTTCAGCACGAGTGGGTCGTGGCTTCTTTACCATAGACTCCAACATCTGGGTGGCACAGATCACAGGTTTGCCGGCCTTGTTGCAACGGGCAATCATCGCCTTCTGGGCCAAAAATACCTTCTCGGCGGGAATCTCAATGCCCAAATCACCGCGGGCCACCATAATACCATCACCGGCCTCAATGATCTCATCCAGATTGTGCATACCCTGTTGATTCTCAATTTTCGAGATAATCTTAATGTTCTTGCCCTTCTCGCCCAAGACCTTGCGAATCTCTGCCAGAGCAGCGGCATTGCGAATGAACGAAGCGAAGACCATGTCCACATCCTGCTCTACACCAAACTGCAGATCCGACTTGTCCTTCTCGGACACAGCAGGCAGATCCACGGGCACACCCGGCAGATTCACACCCTTGCGGGAGCCCAAAGAGCCGCCGTTCTCCACTTCACAGGTGACAGTGTCCTTGGTTACGGCACGTACTACCAGCGAAATGAGACCATCATCGACGAAGACATGATTTCCGGGCTTAACCACATTCACAATGTTCTCGTAATCCACAAAGACCGCCTCCAGCGAGCCTTTCTCCAGGTAGTCCTTGTTGGTGCACAGTTTAATCGTCTCGCCCTTCTTCAATTCAATTTCGGCTGTGCCGCTACCACCGATCAGACCAGTACGGATCTCGGGTCCCTTGGTATCCAAAGCAATGGCCACGGGATGCTCGTAACCCAACTTGGCCGAGTAGTTCTTGACGGCCTGACGCACATTGGCCACTGTCTCGGCGTGGTACTCATGCGAACCGTGCGAGAAGTTCATGCGTGCAATATTCATACCGGTTGCCATCATCTTCTCCAGCATCTCGACGCTGCGCGAGGCCGGGCCAATGGTGCACACAATGCCCGAGAGACGAACATGGGGCACAGGCGAGTCGAACTGCAGGCGGCACATGTGCTCCAATTGGGTATCAGCTCCGGCTGCCATATTTTGTGGTACTTCGTTGGGCTAAAATGGGTGACGGGATGATGAAATTAGAGAAGCCCCGTAATCAAATTAATGCTGACTACAGCGTCTAACGGTTTATTGTTGTATCGATATTCAAGCTGTTTACATAGCGCCAGAGAGTGCCTGGCGATTCGTGGGTGGCAGTGAGCGAGAGAGAAAGGTACTGAGAGAGCCCCTACCGCTATGTGTTCTGCGCCTTGAAAGCGGAAGAAAAATTTCGCATCGGGTAAGCTGCAACGCCGAAGGTCAGTTCTGCGGACCGAAACAACCGAGAGGAAGGCGTTGCAGCACCGTAACCGAGCCAGTTGCATAATTCTCATTTGTTCAAAGTTTCTACTGATATCGGGCCACCCAATTGGTAACTATATATACATATCTTTATGGACCAACAAAAAACAACAACCACATTGACAGTGGTTTCCAGGCGTACTCATGTACCTTAAGTTTGGGTGCCTCATCATAAATAGTTACGTTAACCATTTTGTTTCGAACCAGATGAAATCCCCGACAGATTCTATAGACACGCACAACACAATGAACTGCTACGCGTGGTATGGCCAAAATTCTTATGTCTGAATCTGATGCACTCCTAGGAGGTTTTTCCACTTTCGAGTGACAAACAACGAGAACCAGGCGAAGACAGCGACTGGCGCACCGAACTGTTTTTTGGTTTTTGGCTAGTGGAAAATTTGGCGAGCTTCTGCAGCAGCGTACAAAGTCGGTAAAAAAAAAGCAGCCGACGACTGTCTGGCTCTCTGAGCCGAGAGAGGATGGCCACCAAACAGCAGAGCAACAGGCCGGTAGGCAACCCCTAAAAAGCCAACCGAGAAAAAGTTGTATCCAAAGCAGAGCACCAAAGCTTTAAAGTTGAAAGGCGCACAGTGGACGAAATTTAACATTTTGATTTTCCGAGAGGAGCTGGAAGATTTGAACACAAATTAAAAAAAACTTAAACTTAAGTATTGATTTAATTCATTGATTCCAAGCCAGAATCCTGGGTGAACTTTCCCCATTGAAAACAAGTCTTGACCAAAACTGCATAAAAAATCTAATATTTTGTCAAAAAGTGAAAATAGTGAAATGAATCGATTGCCTCAAATTGTGCTGCAGTAACATATATAAGTCATAAAATCAATCAATTATGGCAGAGTCGCCCGTTGGCCGTTTCGAAAGCGATTCAAAAGTTGTTCAATAATTTTTATTAATATTCGCTGTTACGAATTCCGAGAATTTGGGTTTGGATGCCCTCATCAGCTCAATTGTTTCGCTCCGGTGTTTTTTGTCCGATCTGATTGTACTTTTCAGAATACATGGATATTGAGCCTAGCTTGATGTATACTAAACCACAAGGCCCTAACTTGAAAATTGTGGATCTGACGGATTTTTGGGAATAAGAGGGGGACGGGGGGAACTTTTCAAGTGCGGCATACATCTACCTTCATGCAAAAATTTGTAGCTCTATCTCTTATAGTCTCTGAGATTGACGAGTTCATACAGACAGACAGACGGACGGACGGACGGACATGGCTCGGCTGTTCATGCTGATTAAGAATATATATACTTTATGGGGTCGTAACTGTTTTCGTCCCCCTGTTACATTTATTCACACAACTTCATGATCCCCCTTTTCCCATATTCAATGGGAACAGGGTATGAAAAATGTAATAGGAAATATTTTCAGAAGAAGCCCACTGTTACATAGATTAATAGCAGAGTTCAATGAATCATCGAGAGTAAACAAAAAATAAAACTGATCATCATCAGCTGTTCCGGCGTTTGCAATAGAAATTCTACTTATCAGCCGGCTAAAAAAAGACGCAATAGAGCCAGCCGTTGCAGCCATCAGTTGACCTTCATAAAAAGAGAGAATGCTCTATCTCCCACCATTATGCAAGCGCGTGAGCGTACAAACTTGAGGGGGTGTATTTGTTTGAGTGGCACGCTTAGAAAGCGTGCGTGAAAGCTTTGACAGCTTTTATCGGACAACAACAAACAGCAATACATATGTATCCATGTACATGAAAAAGTTCTAATGGCGAAAGTGAAAGCGTTTCACCGGTCTCAGAGTCAGCGACACCAGTCCTTTGCCCTTGAACTTGTCCCCCAAAAGGACGTTCAGGAGTGTGTTAATCTAGCAGGCACCAAAAACCTAAGCTAACTTAAGAACAGCCGGCAAGCATAGCCAGCAGTTGTTTGCTTTATATTACTCATCTATTGGCCCATTTTAGCGTCATATATACGCACACAACCACCTGTACGTATGTACCCCAGCGATAAGGTCGTTCGATTTGAAAGTTTACAGCATTAGAACCTCAAAGATTATTGCTGCATTTCCCTACAACGTGCTTAATTGTATCGGTATGTGTATGTATGTTCACTGTGTGCGCACTCAGCGTATGGAATGACTTCTATTTCACCTTTACATATTTTTCTGGTCCGATTGGCACAGTGGAGACGGGATTTTGAATTTTATGCGAAGCTGCGTTTGATATGTGGGGAATTTGCCTAATTTTGTTTCTCTACAAAATGTGGAGAAATTTGTATTTACCTGATTGGGTATTGCAAAAAGATGTATTGGGTCTTCCTGTTTTGGAATCAATTCAAATTAAAATGCACAGGCTGCGAATACACCAACACACGATTTTGGTTCAGTTTTGTCGATGACTTTCGTTCGGCAAGCGATCTGTTCTGTGACTACGCGAGTGGAAAGTTTTAAGCGTTTGCCGGCTGGCCAATTTGGGCTTTGTGCTTTTTTCCAGTCAGGTCAGATACCGCAGCCCTGGTAGGGGTTGCAAAAATAAGAAAAAAATACCAGAAACTGAGACATATCAAAAGCGTTAATTTTGAAAGTTGGCAGCTGCAAAGAAATAGTACCCGCCGTAACAAATAAATAGTGATTGCACTCTGCAAAAAAATGACCTAGTTGTGTTGCACTCAGAGTGTTGTTTCGTCGACTTTAGTTTAAGTTAAACGTACTTTATTCATTAAGATTTTAAATTATAAACATGAGTAATGCGTTTCGATTTCAAATCTTTTTCGCGACCGATCAATTCCAAAAACTCTCATGTCTGCCTCCAGAGTGCCCATATGTCTTATTCTCCAAAATAACAAACAAAGACTTAATGTCTCAAAGATATGCATATTTTCGACTACAAATCGATTACATTACTTCTATGGATAGTCAGTAAACTCAAATTCAAATAATTTCAGTTGCCATGGAAATCTTTACACCCCCCTCCAGGTGAATCGATTTGAGATTCACAACTTAGCTTCAGTATTATTAACTTTGATACCGATCGGCGTAAAATCGTACTTGCTGTTTTTACTTCTACATTGCGTATTTGTCCGTTCTTAGCCGCAAATAATTTAACCACTTGTCCCCGCTTCCACTTTTCCCGAACAGCAGTTTCATCAATGATGCCTAAAAATGGTACCTTGCCTGCAAATGGTGCTAAAAAGGGAGTTTTTCACGTAATGCGGACCCAAAAAGCGTGTTTTTCATGCGATTCGGAACCAAAAACGTGTTTTTCATGTCAATGGTGCCTAAAAATGGTACCTTCCGGAAGGCGGCTGCGCCCCTCGTTCGGTTGGGCGGGATGTGGGCTACTATTTTACCTGGGGTTCGCGCGTAACAAGCTTCGGCTTTGTGTCGCATGGGCCACTTGAACGTACTGCGCATTGTACGTCAACGTCCTTTAAAGAAAAAAAAAGTCATCCGTTTAAATTTTAGAAGGAAACTGTCACAATCCCCGGAGAAAATGAAAAAGCTATTACAAATTTCAACTCAAATTTTGACATTGACAAAACATAAGTTTTTCTGAAAACATTTACAGTGGCTTATATATTTTTCCAATTTGATTTAAATTTTATAAACCGTTAACCGATTTAACTCGGTCGCACTATCGGATCGATACTTTTCTCTAGTATGGGATATCGACTAGTTGGCCATCTCTAGCTACAACAAAAAAACGCGCGCACGAATGTGCGAATATTTGCATCGAATTTCTTTGAAATCATTAAATTAACTGTTGCGATTTCTTGCTCCAAATGTCGGCGGCCACCTCCAGCGATGCGTGCAAACTGTTGCTATTGGGCCGCTGCCTGCGCGCCGTCCTGCTCAGCGTGGCCATTCAATTCCTGCTGCTGACCGTCTTTCTGCTGTTCGTCAACTTTCAATTCTGGCATCCGTTCAACTGGGTGACGAGCACTCTGAGCTTGGTGTGCAGCCTCTACACCTGGTTCGCCAGCATACCATTGATAGGTTCAATTGTGGTGTATGGGATTATACTGTGCCAGGAGCATTTGGTGGAGAGACGTTACTGTGCCAGCCGCTACCGGTGGCTGTTGAGTCACGGACCGCGCAAGCTGTTGTTCCTGGGAGCACACTTAATGGTGGGCTACCTCACTGCCTGGCTGTATACTGGCTATTTGCACACAGATTACAGGTGAGGGTGAAATGTCCAAGGAATTCTTCCCTATTAATAAGACTGCGTTCTTTGTAGGCAACTGCTTTACAAATGCTATGGCCAGGACTGCCTGAGTGCAAATCATGTATTTCTTTTGGGCATGGGCATTTCGGCTGGCTGCTATTACTTTGTCGCCGTTCACCTGAGGCAGCAGCCCACCATTGAGTTTCCTATAGTAGAGCAATCCCGTGGCGATAAGTTGCGTGAGCTGCTATATGGCACTCTACTAAGATCTCTGACCCGCTCTCTACTGCCCACACTCACTTATACCTTGATCTTTTGGCTGGGCGGGGCTCTGGTTGCTGTGAAACTAAGCCATATGCTGGGCGTAAATACGGATGAGCGTCTGGAGGGCTTCTTTGGTGTAGTCATCCAAGTGCGCTTGCTATTTTATGCCTGGCTTCTTACCGCCCAGATCTTGAGCAATATGCATTTGATGCAACGCTTCTATTTGATGTTGCTGTCTGAGGACTTGCCTCTGGTGGTGCCCAAAAATCGTGCTGCCTTTGCACAGGATCAGGAGGTTACACTAGTGAATGCAATGGGTGTATACAACGTCTATGTGGTTCAATGTCTGGCTGCGCATTTCCTGTACAAGTTGGCTCAACGCAAGGACTGTAAGCAACGAATCGAAATCTTTCAGCTAACCGAACCAGGAAATCGTCCAGCCAACTGGCGTTCGCTCTGTGATCAATCTCTTGCCTTAATTGACAGCTTCAGCGATGAGCTTATCGAATCCATGCAACAGATGACAGTAATGAAGGGTGGCAGCCAGGCAACCGACAGCACCAATGCCTCTTTAATGGCCGAGAAGGTGCTGCTGCGTCAATATAATCACTTCCATGGCATACGTCCGATAGTATCGCCACCTGAGCCCAACCAACCCATGACGGACAGCGTAAGGCACATGCCCAATTGGTGTGAACGCGCCTCCCTGCAACTGGAGCAGGCCATACAACGTCTCATGCATCGCATACCCGGCATAGTATATTTGTTTAGCGAACCCGAGGGGGCCAAAACTGGTTTCTTGCTGGCCAATTCGCTGCCCATTGTGTGGCTTAGCCAGGGTCTGGCACAAATATGTGTGGCTTCACTCAAGGAGGATCGATATGGTGTGGTCCAAAATGATTTGCCTGCCATTATCAAATCGCTAAATCGTTTGCGGAACCAACTGGATAAGCTAAGCAATGCTGTGGCCAATCTTAAGAGCCATCCCAGTGGCAGTTTCAGTCTGCTGCGTGGAGCGGTGCGTCGCAGTTTGTACAACATTAGCTCCTGCTTCTATGACTATTTGGGCGAACTGGTTCAGCCCGGGGAGGAGCTAAGACAGCTGCAGATGTTCATACACCAGGAGTAAATTATATCTTGTTCTTTAGTTATTTTTTCGGTAACAATAAAAATTAATAAATACAACTAAAAAATTTAGTAGAATTGGAGGTAATCAGCCAGCTTATTTGGTTCATTAAATCAGCTGACTGAATACCCCTAATCAATTACAACTATTGACTTTATACTTAAGATCCGAAGCCATCTGGCGGCCAGCTAGGTTGATGATGAGTGAAATGTATGTACATACAATAAAGGCGATTTGTAACAATTACTACTGCTCCTCCAGGGCCAAAGCAAACATAAGCAATAACACATCCTGCTGCAATTGTCGACTTTGTTGTCATTGCGCCGACAACTTGGACGAAGCCTCTCTAATTGAATGCTCCAATTCGGTGGACACCTCATCAATGTGCTTGGCAGCCTCCTTTTGCTTGTGCTGGCGTCCATCAACAAAGATTTGTGTTTCCAGAAAATTTAAGGCACGAAAAGCCAAGCCACCCTTTGGGTCATATAAGCCCTCAAACGATTTGGGTAGTCGTGCACTAGCACTCTGGTCTGGGGTGCTGGGATCGAAGGGCACATAATCCTGCAGCGGTTCTTTGTGCCAGCGAAAGATGTTGCGTGAATCTGAGAATTGACAAAGATTTATAACATTTTTAATTAGCTGCTCCAAAAAGTAATTCCTACCTAAATCCGCCAGCACTCGGGTCATTTCTCTTATCTGTGCGTCCTGACGCTCTAGACGAAAATTCATTTCAGTCAATGTGTTGGTCAGCTGCATTTTCTCCATCTGCATACTTTCATTCTTCTTGTTCTCCTTGATGGTTTGACTAAAGATTGGTAGATTTAAAAAGGAGTTGCTAAGTTAGTTTTCACCTAATACCTACCGGGAGTACTCGAATATCAGCAGACCGGCTCCTATCGCAAATATGATAAACTCTCCCAGCAGATTTGCGCCCAGCTCAATGGCCATGGCTTCATTTAAAGGTGGCACGTTAACCGGCCTGCCCAGATTTAGAGCCCACATCTTGGTCTTCACCTCTACCCAATTGTAAACTGAAAAGTGTACATCATATGATTAGGCCAACTCATGGATTAGGTGACTTACACTGGGCCGGTGGCATGCAAATGTACTTTCTGAAGAAGGGACTGGACTTGGCATTGGCCTTGATCACATTGGCTATGGGCTTGCTGACCTGCTTGATGGCCAAAACGCCCAATTTGGCTGCCGGGAAAATACCAATAACCATTGGAACTTATTTTTAATTTATTACAAAATATATTTGTAGTGTGACCGTAAGTGGCCAAGGCCAGAAATACCGCAAACTAAATGCAGCTGGTTGGTGGCATGATAGCTATTACTTAAATAAGAATCTATTCGATAACTTAGCTAATCGGATGTTTTTCAGCTTGGAATCCTCATTGCATTTAGCATTTCCAGTGAGTGAAATTTTGCTCAAGAGGGACCAAGTTCAACCCTTTGAATCAATATGTCGCTATATACTATGTAGACTACCAAGACTACTTTGTAGACCAATTTTTTCTATGGAGCCTGAAACATTTTGCAAGGATATTAAAAACTCGGCACAGACGAAATTCGCATATGCTTCTCGTTATATTGACTAAATTATATTTTTCGCCTTAATCAATACCTACGAAAACCAATTGACCGATCGAAATTATTCTGGTTATTATACCTTCGACGATCTTGTACTTTAAAACATTGCCTTTCAAATACACTTAAAAATCTTCCGACCATTGATGTCTTCTTTAAATTTCTCATTTTTATATAATTCATTTATAATTGAAGCGAATCGTAATCGCGAAAGTTTACTAATAAAATAATAGATTATATAGCTTTTGCAAATAAATCCCCAATGCTTTCAAAACCGTCCACAAATAAATAGAACTCTATCCTAGTTCCATATTTTTTGTACAAAGTCGAAGGGCATTTATCGAAGGGCTTATAGTTGTCACTAAATCTTTCTTGCATTATATAAATTAAGAGCCAAATCATTATCTCAAGTTTCTTTTGATGCTTAACTAAGGAAGATGGCTTAGTTTTATTACACTTATTAAATGAGGTGTATGCCAAACAACATCACTAAAACCTCTGCCAGTAGATTGGGTTCCAACTCAGTGGTCAATTTTGGTCAGGGAAAATACGGAAGCCGAAAGTTTTGGGTTTAATGTCCAGACAATTGTGATCTCCCTATATTTAATAGCACTCCTGATCGGGACCTGAATTATAAGGACTAAGCTTGGCTTTGAGATTCCTGATCTCTGTGTTCTGTTCGGTGAGGCGTTCATTTAGAACAACAATCCTTTCGTCCAGATCCTCCCGCTGCTGCATGTAGCTCTCATATTTGCGTCTTTCGTTCCGTGATTGCCTAAACAGCAGGATTATTGAAGTTCTAGCATTTAGTAATTATATAAACTATACCCACCTGGAGAACTCCATCATTACCAGAGTGACGCAAAGGGCAAGTATTACAAATTCCCCCAGGATATCACCTCCCGTTTCTATGGCCATGGCTTTGGTAAGAGGTGGAACAAGTTTTGGCTGACTGATGCCCAGCATGTACATTTTGGAG
The DNA here is from genome assembly GCA_035044965.1 of Lordiphosa andalusiaca. Taxonomy (NCBI): domain Eukaryota; kingdom Metazoa; phylum Arthropoda; class Insecta; order Diptera; family Drosophilidae; genus Lordiphosa; species Lordiphosa andalusiaca. Next base: position 140,344 of record JAWNNM010002651.1, read on the forward strand.
CGCACTTCAATTATGTTGTAAACTATGGACAAGGACCCTTAACAGCAGGTTTGGAACTAGCTTAGCACTCTACTTACCCTGTGCGGGGGGCGATACTATGTAAGCTCTAATGAATTGGTGTTTTGTGGCCAGGCGCTTGATTAGTTTCCCAACCGGCTTGCTTATGTGCTTGACACCCAAAAGGGCAAGTTTTGCTATGGGAAATGTACCCATAGGCATAATTTTGTTTACCTAAAACTGTGAACCAAGTGAAAAAACATGGCTTACTAAGAAATTCAAACTGAGTGCAGAACTTAAATTCCAAGATTTTTAAACAGAAATCAAAATATTTTTTGCAATTTTGAAAAAAAAAATTCTAAGAGACGGTACCTTTTGGAAGGCAGACATCATCCTCCTCCTGCGACAGGCACGAGTGCTGCAAACATTCCGGGCAAATATTTCCGATTTTAGTCTATCCCCACTGAACAAGTAAGCGATTGGGAGGCTATATGGTATTGTTATCTCGGTCCAGTTTTGATGTCACATTATCAAATACTATATTATTTGCAAGCAATTGATTCTTTACCTGTTCTTTTTGTACAGATATAAAAAAGTAAGTCAACAATATTTAAATATTAACCTTCCTTTACCGCCATTTATGGTGCTACCTGATGTTGTTGTCAAAACTGTTCATTCGATATATATTCTTATCGATACTCAGTGTATGACTGTGAAAAGTCGAGTTGGCAGAACCAAAGGCGACTTAACATTTTTTCTGCCCGCTCAACTCCACCTCGGCCATGAAGGCCGAGTTTTTTTTTAATTCAAGTACAACAAGCTCTTTTCGATAATTGGACGTGGACGCAGACGCAGCTGTAGTAGAAACGGACTATTACAGAATACGGCAATCGTTTTCTATCGAAACCAGCTATCGATATATATATATATATATATATATCGATATATTATTTAGTTACGCAGCCACACTGGCGCAGCGGCAAATCAGTCGCCGTCGCTGTGCCCGAAAGAAGCAACGATTTTCTCGCCGTGTAAAATAATAGTTTTTTGTAATTTTGGACCAGTCGAATGGGTTCGAATAAAAGATTCCAAAACAAAAGTTAATTGCTATTAAGTGTAAGAAAAAATGTCAGTGATTTTAGTGGAAATTCCAAGTGTCCACAAAGAAGAAGTGAACAAAAAGTCAATCAAAAAAAGAGAGCGAAAAAGAGAGAGGGAGATAAAGAGAGAGAGAGAAAGAGAGATTCGTGTTGCGTGAATAAAAATTGTTGTAATTAATTCATATTTTTAATTGCCATACAAATGTGTTGCAAAGTGTAAATAAATAGAAAACACAAAAAGCAAATGAGAAATAAAGATAACTGGGCCTGAGTGTCTGTGGTTGCTGTGTGTGCAATGTGTATTGAGGTCACTTTGTACATATTAAAAAGCATAGGCACGCGTTATTTACCCCCACCCCCCTTTAACCAAAGAGTGCGTGTATGTGTGTGTCTGTGTGTGAGATTGCCCAATACCAATACAAATCGCTTTTCCTAGCCAACCAACAATTCATTTTCATCCCATTGCCCAAGGCAAACAGCTGCTGCTGCTGTGTGTGGGTGAGTGTGTGTTTGTATGTTGATCATTAGAGCAGAACTGGACGTGGAGGGCAGGTGGTGTCCACTGCATTAATTATAAAACACGCGTTGTTTTAAATGAGCTATTTAATACACACACACATGTCAAAAATTTTCATAATTTTTTGTGAGAGAGTGAATGCACCTTCCCCATCCCCCATGTCGCTCTGCTTGTCTTCATGCTCCATTCACCTACTTTTACGCTGCGTTGCTTACTTTTGCCTCTCTGCTCTTTGGCTCTTCGGACTATGCGACGATTCGTTTTCTGAATTCCAAATGAAGTCATGAAGCAACAACAATACCAACAACAACCATAAACAACGCAAAAATAAAAATGTCTCGTTGTCGCCTCTATTATAGCCCAACAGCAAATATAAATAAAATTACAATTTAAAAAAAAGTGAAATTAAGTGCTTAAGAACGCGCAACAACAACCACATCACGAACATGAAATGTCCGCGTCTCGTTTACACAATAATTTAAAATTAATTGAATATGCTGACAAATAAGCAAAACGAAACTTACGCCAAAAGGTAAGCTGCAAAAACATACTGAACCAAAAATAAAATGAAAAACGAACCAGAAAATATGCGATCGGATAATTAGAATACAAATTGTAAGCTCTTGGCGTTTATACGGCGGCTATAACACGATGTTCATTTATATTTAAGAATTTGATAGAAGGGTTTTTAACTGATCATGTAAACGTACAGTGTGCATTGCACACTGGTAGGAAAATAATAAATTTTGGAATAAATTACACCAGTAGCGGGCACGAAATTTGAGTTTGGAGAGTCGGGACAAGCCAGACTGTAATATATGTACTCTGTACCAACGACTAAGTTTGAAAATGCAATACCCTCTCAGACGCATAATGATTGTTTCGATAGTCCAAAGGTATGAAAAGAGATGCATCACTATTCTGGTGAAACAAGGAAGCTGTAGTAGTTTTCCCCAGTTAGGTCCGTTGATTTAGACATTATTCAGTGCAGAAATCCGACTGGATCTGTCTGTTGCCAAAGTTGCGAACTCACTATTTTCTACTTGCGATAAGATTCGATGTTCTATTAACCCTGTATCTTGGTTTGGATTTTTCCCCAGAAGCACAACTAGAGAACCGTTACTATTATGGTTTAGTAACTAGTTTGTTTTGGTTTCTTATTCCTTTTCTTCAACTCGTTGTACCCTTCAAAAAACTTAAGAGAGCAAAAGTCAATCGAATCTATGTGACCTTTTTTATACCCGTTACTCGTGGAGTAAAAAGGGTATACTAAAGTTGTGCAAGTGTATGTAACAGGCGGAAGGAAGCATCTCCAATAAACCATATATGAACCTAGATCTCCGAGACTAAAAGTGGAAGAGCCACCAAATTTTAAGTGTAGACCACAATTCAAATTTTTGTTCAGTAAAATCATTCAATAAAATCAGTTTAATATCTCCTCATATGTTGCAGTGTAGTTCGTGTATGTGCCGAATATCTACAATCTCAGCAATTTTCATAAAGATCGGATAATAAATGGCAGAGTTATACAGGTTATAGAAAAACGTTGAATACCTACTAGTATCTGAGCCAATGAGCAGTTTGCTTACGTTATGCTGAAATATTCAAATTAATGTTAATGCTCTGTTATTTAACATAAGGAGAAGTTATTAAACACTTATTCCACTGAGTAACGGCTAAATCGAAGTCGGGCAGGGCCGACTTAAACGTACGTTCCCGTTTTAAAAAAAATTGCAAATTAAGCACCCAACTGAAAAAAATGATGCTTGGGCGATTTCGTTTCGAAAAATCTACTTACCTCGCCAAGAGATGTTACACAAAAAAATAGAGGATAGTTAACTTCGGCTCGGCCGAAGTTTGTATTCCCTTGCAGCACGATTTTTAACTTATTTGATATATCTATATATCCACTGAAAGAAATCAAGTTTTTCTCAATAAGATTACTTTTCTGACTTTACTTTTGACAGCTTTAATATATATCCGATTTTGACAAACTTTGGAGAATTGTGTGAAATCTTATAAAATAAATAAATGCCAATTTTAAAGACGTTTTAATTGAAAACAAAAAAGATTTTCCAACTAAGACTATTTTTCTAACCTTACTTGTTTATGGCAGCTATATATAGATGTCCGTTTTTGACCAAGTTTGGCAGAATCTTGGAGAATCATTGAAAACTAGCAAATACAGAGTTTGGAAACGTTTGCATTAAAAACAAAGTTTTTCTCACTAGAACTAGTTTTTCGACCGATCGTTCCTATGGCTGCTATATGTTATAGTCATCCGATCCGGCCGGTTTCGATAAATGTGCAGCGTATTTGTACCAAAAGACTTCGTGCAAAGTTTGGTCGCGATAGCTTTGAAACTGACGGAGGAGATAGCATAGAAACAGACGGACAGACGGATGAATCAGCTCGTCATGCTGATCAAGATTATATATACTTTATCTGGTTGGAAATGCTTCCTTATATCAGTTACAAACATCTGGACAATTTCAATTTACCCTCTGAATGGTTTGATCGGAGCTTAATGTTCTAACCCCGTACTGCCCTCCCAATTATGCCAACACTTTTCAGTCATACGGCTGTGTTAAGCCAAATCTGATGATGATCCTTTCTCATTGTCCTATTCCCCTAATAGTCTATTCCAAATTAATTTCAACCATTTTATATAATTTTCCGTATTTTAACAAAACTCTCGAATATTTTGCTATAGGTCTGTTAATAATTAATTAATATTAATTAATTTATATCGAACGAAACCTTCGTACGCAGATAAAGTTAATTTTGGGAAACTTTTTATTTTTAAGACAATTGCACAGATAGATTAAAGATTTGGTATCATCTGGTTTCCATTTGGGGTTGTGAAAAATTTGCTTTTGAAGTATTGGCACTTTCTCTTGATAATAATGAGTATAAATTCATACTAAGCCTACTATTATAATCGAACTTGACCGACTTTCTGACTTGTTATTTATATTGCGTCAACCTATAACTATGTTTACATTCACCTCAACTAAGTAAACTTTTATAATCCTTTTGCCGTTTTTGCAGCCCCTAAAGTGAGGAGCTTTATTCAACGGCTGCTTGTTCACTCGCCAACATGGCTGCCGCATCCGCTGGCCAGCAACAGCAGCAACATAAATTGAATATTGTTGCTAATGTGGACGCAATTGCTGGCGAGATGGAACAGCAGCAGCAGCACCAGCACCAGCATCACCAGCAAATCAACATGTTCAAGCAACAGCAGCAAATGTTGCCAATGCAACAGCAGCAGCAGCATCATCAATATTTCCAACAGCAGCAACAAACAAAATTTGTATCGCGGGTCGTTACAAATGCAACCATGCAACCCCAACATCAGCACCAACAACCAATATTACCAGCTGGATTGGTAAATGGCAATGGCAACATGATGCAAGCAACCCATCTGCAGCACCAGCAACAGCAGCGTAATAGCCAGCACGTATTTGTCTGTCCCACAAGCAGCCCACAGTTACTGCTCCAACAACAACAGCAAGCGAAACAGCGCCAAGCGCAAATAAAGCTGCCCGTGAAATCAACATCAGCAGCAACAGTTGCTGCTGCTGTTCCAGTTCCTGCTGCTGCTGTAGCTACGCATTGCATGCCAACAACAATTGCATCGCGTCAAATGAGTCAGAACAATCAGCTTTATGCTAAGAATATAGCCAAAACCAACAATCAGGCCAACAACAACATCAATATCAGGCGCAACACCAGCAACAATGGAAATTTGGCTCCAGGCTGGCGTCGTCTAACAAACAACAATGAAGTGGCCTACATCAGGTGAGTGTGTTCTGGCCTCCCCCTTTGGTTCTAAGCATATCATATAACCAAAGCAGAAAATACATAATTTGATGGAGATTTGAAGGTTGCTAATTGCAATTAACAATTCCGAGAATTGAACTTGAACGCAATTCTTATCAATTTCAATGGAAACTTGAGACATACAAAAGTTCGAAGAGGAGAGGTTAAATTAATTCATTTTTGTAACAGAAATTTTGCTGAATTTGTAAGAATTTATCTCGAACCATTACCATTTAAGTTAAAACTGTTGTCGCTTTGTTGTTGCTAATACAAAAATGCCCATAGAACGCGAACCTAGGGTACAGTTGATAAAGTGAGTATGAGGTGATGATAAAAGAAGTCCCTTCTATCAGAATTTAACCCAAAAAAAGTTCAAAAAGTTTGATTTTGTCTTACTGTGTAATAACGTCCATCTCTACTTCTGATTCTAGAAATAGTCTACACACTGTTGGCAAGTGCGAATTAGCCTTACACGAATCTGCACTTAAAACTCCCAGCTAAGAATGTCTTATCGACATAATCGCTTCCGATTTGTTTAAGTAAAATCAAAGTGTAATTATCAGTTCAATATCTGGTAATTGATCTCAAGATCGTAAAGCAATTTTTTGTCCGATTTCTATAAATAACAATTTGCTTAATGTACAATAATACTTTGAATTTAAACTCTGTCACATAAGAATTTCCCACAGTTTTGATCATCAATGACAAATTTGTGTGGTGGGCGTTGGACCCAAAGGCAACAACAAATAAGCTGGCAAAAAATGCCTAAAAGTAGAAAAATAAACACATTGCAAAGGCCAGAGAGCACACCTCTGACTGTGGAGTGAAGAGGCAGACAAACCGTCAGTCAGTCGAATAGTCAGCTAACTGCTGATGCAACCTACGCGATGAAAGGCAGGCAGGCTGGCAGGTCGGAAGCCTGGCAGGCGGGCGGGTGGAAAACTGAAATCGATTTGAAGCGCTGGACGACTCTCTACTCGCTCTGAGTAAAAACTATTCCGCATTCTTTTGATGCCTGGCGGGGCGCTTTAACTCGCTGATCTCCAGCTGCCGTTTGAGATTTATGATTTATAGGCCTCTGTGGCGCTCAGTGGGCGGCCTCGCGTCTCTTTGACCTGGTCACATTTGTGTCCCACCCTCCGCCAACGTGAGCTCTGCAGCCATTTAGCACTTGAGCAAACAACTGACAAATGCTTGCGCAACAATTATTGATTTACTGGGCAAACGGCCTCGTGCCCCCCCTAGATTCGATTGCGACATTCCTTCCAAGAAATAGCCAAAGTCAAAAACTGAGCAAACTGCACACGGCAAATGGAGGCGGAAGCGAAACAAAAAGTGGTATTCATGTTGGCCCCCTTCTACTGGTTGGTTGGCTGGCTCTAGGTTATCTTTTTGCAGCAAGCTCAAAAATTTGAAGCAGGGGGGAGGCGAACGACCATCCGGCCAGTTTGTTTCAGGCGCCTGGCAGACAAAAAATTTTAAGCACACAACTGCAACAACAGCCAGCCAAACACGCAATGTGGAAGTGAGCAGCAGCAGCTGCTGCTGTTGGTGGACAATGACAATGCTGGGGTACAAGTAAATACAGTGACGGAGTCAGCGTCCGAGTCGATAGCCAGCGGGCCATAACAGCCAGCAGCCCAAAAATGTCCTTGCAAAAGGTAATGGGCTAGTTAGTTGTAAGTAAAATGTGACATTTACCATGGTTGTGAATTGCAAATGGAATGCAAACTTACGACATGGTGTCAACCATTAGATAATGCATTGCTCTGGACTAGCAAAGTCTATAGCATAGTCAGATTCTTAAAATAAGCAAGGGTTTCGCTCCGGGGCCAAGCATTTGAATTCAAAAGATATTCAGCCTGTTATTGAAAAGAGAACAATCGGTCTTGTGTACAGAACATTTCTTACTTACAAGTAGCCCGAAATTTGTAAGAAAAAAAACTTATTTCCCGAACATATTGTAAATGGTTTGAGAATGTTATGGGCTCAACCAAAGAATACTTCGTACTTAGACTCTAAATATTAAAAATGTATGGGTGTCGACCTTAGACTTTATAGACTTTAAGACTTAATCGGATCCAAAAATTATAGCATGAGCAACAAAAATGAAAAATTGTTCTCAATACGTCTTGAAATAGTCTTAAATCAAGAATATAGGGATTGGAAAAGTCGTTCTTGATATACGAATTTTGTTTTTGAATCAATTATTTTCGTACTTACCGTACAATTGATACCGTTTTGTTTACCTCATTTGAATCTATAGCAGTACAATTGTTTTGAGTATACGCTTTCATTATTTGCGTCTTCATTTCGCTTTGCCAAGTGTTTACTTATTTTCAAGCTCAAATCGATGGTACGTATGGCTGCAAAGCAATACGACACTCCAAAACAGCTAAAAAAAAAATGGCAATTGTATAGGTGTGGGAAAAAATTGATTTGAAAGTGTGATCGGTTGCAGGTATTAGAAGAGTTAAATGACAACCCAATTTCATATTTATGTTAACTCCAGACTACATTTAAAGCTAAGTTCCTACAAAAAAAAAACAAGGTTCATTTGGAGTAGATATGATTTTAATATCCTTTTAATAATCCAACAGTGCTGAAAATCCAAAGGAGGCACATATATCTGTTTTACTGAGGAAATTTAGGTACAAAGTTCTAGACTCTTTTGAATGAGTATAGGATCTGTCTAAATAGTTTTCAATCATCAAGAGATCCACCCAAACACTGGCACACAAATCATTAGTAATTCAATGTAAATATAATTTCAAATGAAAAATTCATTACTTCAATTACTTCTAAGACTTCAGCTCCGGAATGGTTTTCTGTCCTGGCCATAATCTCTGCCCCATACCAGCAGCAGTGTTGACTTACTTCGTTTCAGCTTTTGGTTAGGCGGCGGCTTTGGGCATTGTTTTTTCTTCCCCATGGCAAAGCACGCACAAAAAAAAAAAATACCCAACAGCTGCGTACCCAGCCAGTCAGACAGTCAGTCAACCACTCAGAAGTGCCAAGCCACTTATAAAATCAACAATTACCCAACATCAGCAGCAGCCACAATGCCGCAAACTATTTGCACAGAGCTAAAACAGACTGAGACTGAGAGAAGACCCCACCAAAAACCCTGAGGCTATTGGACAGGCAGGAACAATGCCATGAGCCTAGGCAAACGAGAACTACCCAAAGCATTGTTGAAGCTCTTGTTGTTGTTGTTGTCTTTCAACATATTTTGAGTAAATATTGAATTTGGGCTTGTAATTATGTGTGCACGCAGATAATGCCAGGTGTAAATATTTACCTGCAGAAAAAGTATAATTTCTGATTTCTGACAGGCTGACTACACAACGCCCACTCTAGCCCTGGCTGTTCCTCTACAAAACTGACAGTAGCATTTCCTGGCCAAAACATTTTTATGGCCTCTCAAATGCGCTTGCCAGACAATAACCAGATTGACTTTTAGCCCCCAAAGTGTTGTAAATGTCATGTACAACATTCACCCCAACTGCAACAACCGGCAAGAAACCAGAAAAAAAGCATTCACAACGGACAAATAGATTGAGATACTAAGAGATTACTTGCAAAGCAATTAGATCAGTGACTTGCAGAGACAGTAGCGCACCTGTTCGAAATAGCTAGTTTTCGCAATTGTTTTGGAAAACAAATTAATTTTTTTTCAAAATTTTCTTCTTTTTATTCGGTCACTCAATGGCTGCAGATCGTAGAACCACTTTTGAATATTGAATACTACTCAGACAAGGTCTCGGCTCAAAGACTCAATACTTGGGTGTCGAGTAGAGCAAGCCATAGCCTCGAGAACGAACCACAGTTTGTAGTCCAATGGATCCAATGGGCTATACAAGCTTGGAGCTCAGAACAATCCTTAATACTGTTAGAAAGTATTCGACAACGAGAATAATTTGAATAATTTGAACAGCATATGGAAATTGTGGGTTAATATGGTCGAAATTTCATAAAGATTTTTAATAAATACTAAAGGTATAGTTTCACTAGATATTTTGATCAATTTTAATGACATAATATTGTTACAAGCTTAAAATATCTCAAAACGGAAAAATTAATTTTAACGAGAAATCTTTCTTTAAAGCGCGTTAAATCTGGAAATCAAAGTGCAGATCAGATTACGCAAATAATAAAAAAAAAACCTGAAATCCTTTAAATTTCAGAGGAGGTTCCCCTTCACTTCACTAAATATCAATTGAATTATTTTGCCGGATTAGCTGCTTCTTTTCCTTGTCAAGGACACACAAACAAGAACAATGACAACGTATCTTGCTTTCTGGTTGCCAGGCCAGAAAGGATTCCGAGAATGTCCTTGTCTGCCTTTTGTGTAATATTTTTTTTAGAGTTTCATGCGCCACGGAGTTTGCCTCTGGGCCAAGTCAACGTGGTTGCTTTTGGTTGCCAACGTGGCTGTTATTGTGGATGTTGTTGCTGTTGGGGATTATTAATTTAGTAATAGGCTCAGTCAGCTGCTCTGTCTGCACTCAACTCTTTGAGGCTCGAGGGTGCACTCAAGGTCACAGGGGCGTGAACATTTGCTACCTTTTGCGCCCTCAGTCGCCTGGGATGATGGCCACTCTTTGGCACTTGGCGTTTTGTGTGCAATTTATTAAATTATTTTAACTCGTTAGCTTAACGCCCAGTCATTCAGCTCCACTCCACTCCAGGTTATTAGCGCATTTTGTGCAAATAAAAAATTTAATGAGCCAGCGACTCCCTGGTCCGCGTCTTCTTGTGGTGGCAATCGTGAAGCTCTTAAGCTGACTTGCCACGCCAGCTGCATACAAATTGAGCCATAAGCTTTTGGCGTTGATGATTTTCTCAGCCCTCCCCGTCAGAGCCAAATGAACTGGCCATCGATTTTTCCCAATCTCTGTCGCTGGCAGGCTCTGGCAAGTAGTTAAAAATAATTAATAAAACCAAACCAGAACCAGTTTTCCACCATGATGATAATGATGATGGGGGAAACGGCTCTGGACTCATCTCCTGTTTGGCCAGCTGAAAAGGGCTACTCAATTGACAATTCGCATACTCGTTTAACCCGTAACACGATTGTTGCTGTCGCTCAATTATATTGTTGTCTCTGCCCTGCTCCTGTTGCTGTTGCTGTTGTCGTCGTCATTTCATTTAATGCCCTTGCCGCTTTCACACTTCATGCATTATTCAGATTTCCCATACGAGGGTCGACCAGCCTTCAAGTGTTGCTCCTTGCTTGCTTGACTCGACTCGGCTCGACGGCGTCATCACCAGCGCCCTTGATTCCCTTTCAAAACGTGCTCACACTTTACAATTAATAAGCAGCCCCGATTTTTTTGCGTTGTTCTTGAACCTCAGCAACAAAAAACAAAACACAAAAAATATTGTTATGCGACAACAACACTCATTTATGTTGGCAGATTTGCGGTCATGTGAAGGAAACCAGATTCTTTTGATTTTGCTCAAGGGGCTCGGCTTCGTTTTTGCGTTTCGAAATTTTTCATAATTTGATCGAAATGAGGAAAAACTTATGTAAGTAATTACAGATTACTGCGTCGCACGGCGAATACGATTCATAGATTCATGTCAAAACCTGTTTGAATTATGCGCATTTATTTGACCAACCAACCAGGGCCACCAATTCTGATTGAGATTAATTTATGCCAGAGTGTTGTAGTTTTGAAACAGCGCTAAATTGTTCTCCTAAACTTGTCATCTTAGTGTTCATTATGTTAATAAGCTTTAATGGATTGGCTGGGGCTATTTGGGGTGAACTAATTGTTCTGAAGTGAAAAGTAAAATAGTTAAGCTCAGGGATGCAAACCGGTTCTGAACCGAACTGCTTTTAAACCGAAGCGAACAGCTTATTCCAGCTGGCGAGCCGAACCGTAAACCGAACCGGCTTCCTTTCAGAATTGCTGAACCGAACCGAAAACCACAAAGAAAAACGGTTCGGTTCGGTTTAGTTCTCTGACGAGTTTTAACGGAAATCGCTTTCCTTTAGTCCTTTCCTTTAATTTTTATTATCTTGGAAATTTGAATCGTTTCCTGAAGATAATTTTTAAACATTTCGTTCGACCCTCTACATTTTTAGCTTTGTCGGATCGATATAAGTTTGAAGGATGACCTGACGAAAATTTTACAACATTTCTTCGGCAATTGCCCTCCGATCTCCTAATTTACCTGTCATCAATCTCCATTAGACAATATTTTCTTAACCTTAATTCAATCTTAATCTGGCAATAAGTAGGGGCATTCCTCTAGGAACTGATAGACGAGTCATGGGAATCCGACATAATAAACTTTGGACATTGCTCTAAGGATATTAAAGATATTCAAATGGATTATAGGAATCAAATTTCAAAAATGGTCGAAAAGACATATTACTACAAAAATCATAATATTTTATAATGTGCCTTTGTGAACCAAAAACCATGTAATGAACCAAACCGTCGGATTAGAAACTGTGCGAACCACTGAACCGAACCAGTACTTATTTTTGATTGGTTTGCATCCCTGGTTAAAATATTTGTTCTCAAACTTAACCACAGCTCATTTATCAATTCACTTTTCCAATTGCAGTCCCACGGGTAAAACGCTGCGCACGCAATACCAAATCAAGGACTATTTGCTAACACAGGGTACCTGCAAATGCGGTCTACCCTGTCCGCTGCGACCGGAATATATATTCGACTTCAATGCACAGGTAAGATTTTACAATTACAATTGAAATATATTATTTTTATCGAAAGATGTGCAATTTGCATCACACGAGACATAAATTTTTGCTTGCGCAATGGATTTCGACGAATCCGATCTTTATACTGTTCTAGGAACATTCCTACGATTTTTAAAAATTCTAGTCTCGTGATTTGATAGTAAACAGCTTACAATTAGTCCACATTTTGTGACGGCTTTTTAAATAGGTTCTTTTCTGTTCCAGAAATATCAATTCTCGGATAAAATTAATCGTTTTGGATCCGGTCCTATTTCAACTACTTCATACTCAAGTATCATGTACGTTCTTAAGAAAGAGCGGAAATTAAGTTAAGCTAGTTCTTAGATAGTTCTATCCGAACTGGAATCCTTCGTGATGTCTGATTAAGATGACAATTCGAATTGTCGTGATTTACGTGAAGGCGTCCACTTGCTTCCATCTCTGGCGCTCATGGCTCAACTTGTTTGTCTCATAATTGGCTGTAAATACCAGGCGATGAATGAGTCGTTTCGAGGGAAACCAACGCCAAAGCTAAAGCCAGAGCTAAATCTAATTGAATGTGCATTGAGAGCTAACTAGTGAAGGGGTGCGAGGAAGGTTCGGGGTGTAAGTAGGGAAACCGTGCACAGCATTCAACCGACTTTCACTGAGCATTGCAGCCATGCAAGCTGCTGCTACTGCTGTCCACTTCAGCCGTCCCCCGCGCTCTCGGGGCTTCCAGATTAACGCAAAATATTTGTAAAACCAGTTTGACAACAAATCGACTGTGACGACGACGACGACGACGACGTCGATGACTGCGACGTCGACTGCATAATCAGAGAGCCCCAGCCAAGAGTCGGTGACCATCTGCCGCTTTGCTCCAGAGCAACAAGCTCCAATTTGTATGTATGTGCAGTGAAAATCGCAGTGAAATCGCCTGCAATAAGATTAATTTTCAACAACGAAAACTGTTAACGGTAAATCACACCCAGACGTGGCCATGTGCCGTTGTTCTGCTGCCGCTGCTGTTGCTTCTTCTTGCTCTTGGTCTTAGTGGTGTTATTGCTCTTATTGGCTTCTGTCTCGCCTTTCAGCATTCATCTCTTTTGTTGACTCTGCCGCTGCCGCTGCTTCTGCTTGCTGCTTACTGCCGACTGAGGTCATTAATTTAAGTTTATGGTTTCTCTTTGGTTTCTGCGTGACGTTGATGCCAAAACGTCGAGCGCCAACGCCCGCACACACATTCAATGTCCTTTTAATATGATCCCCTTATGACCGGGTACACTGAGAGAACTAGGCACTCGTTTGGGCGATATGCAGTTTATTTCCAATCTGTTTTTTTTCCATTCCGCCCCACTTAATTTGATGAGCAAAATTCTGAATGTATTTATAACGTTGAGTTTGTATTGATTTTGCTTTGCGATTTTCTCAGTGCACACACACACGCATTTTAAGTTGAATGTCTGAACCCTACCGTCAGCCCCGATTGTCGTTGTCGTCATGGTCTTTTGTTGCTGCCTGGCTGCTGGCGCTCGTCAATCGATTTTTCGGTGCAATGTACTTATAACTCCGCCCCACTCCTGCTCCATAAAGCAGAGCTTCATCCCGGGCAGAGTTCAGTTCTTAGTTGCGTATTATCAAAAGACAACCGCAATTTGTTTACTAAACACTTCATTGTGCCACCGTTAGCCTGGATGGTGGATACATAGCCAAGTCGACTTTCTTTAATTTACCCCATCATACCATGGCCTGACCACAAGTCGATGACTGTCTTGTGTGCATTGTTAAGGATTGGAATTGCGATTTTGTGGCCATAGTTTCTTCGGGAGGGGAGCAGAAGGGGGCTTACCTCTCTCTCTCTTTCGTTGGCTCGCATTTCGGTTTTGGCAATGATTGATGTGCCAACATAATGAAGTCTGCGTTCGCTTGCTCGGTTATTTGTTCACATTTCTGTTTTGATTATTGCCATTTTATGCTGTCGCTTTACTGTCTGTCTCTCCTCTGGCCAGGCATTAAGGTGTGGTAGGTTAGGGATTTGTTTTTGTTTTTCGTTCATTTCTTTTTGCTTGTGCTTTGGTGAAAGTCGTAGACAAAGCGACTGTCAGCCACTAACATAAATTGTCATGCGCAAAGTTTTGGGCCTGCAAATTATGATGTCGGCATGAGCAGAGAGGAAGAGGTGGCTAAGATTGGAAAGTTCAAAACCAAAAAGAACCAAAAGCAGCAGAAGAAAACGGTTCGATTATGATGCTTACAATCCTTTTAACTGCTTTCTGTTGGGTTTCTTACAAAGAAACCAGATTGATCCGAAGTGTTGCCGTTATTGCATGATTTGTACGCTCTGATTATGTGGTACTTGGGGTATCTATAGCAGGGATGACGACACAATGCTTATGGTGTAGCCGTAACCTTTTAATTATCTTTAATATTACACACAGTGTAATATGGGATATTTGACACCTAAACTGTATTTATTCATTAACATAGGATTTAGCTGCCTTCTATTTTTCGACTGAATGTATTGAAAAACTTTTTATTTTTTCTAGCTTTCGTTTACCAGATATAACAGGGTTAGTCTTGGTTAGTACTAGTCCTACTCATTATACCTTAGCAGAGTGTATTATAAAATTGTCCAGATGCTTGTAAAGCATCGAAGGAAGCATCTCCGACTACATAAAGTATATATATTCATGATCAGAACGGCGAGCTGAGTTGATTTAGCTATGTCCGTGTGTCCGGCTGTCCGTTCGTCTGTTTCTATGCTATCTCCTCCTTCACAATACTTTGAAGTCTTTATGTGCAAATAGGCTGCACATTTTGAAATCTTTTTTTTAAAGAAAAATGTAATGTAAAATTTTTGCACGTTTCACAATTTCTAAATAAATTTTTCAAAACTTCCACACGGTCAAAGTCGTCCGGGTTTAGGTAGTTACGTATACGTAATATTGGTTGCGTATTCGACTAATCTCTGTGAAAATGGAAATACATGGTAATTATTTCAAATTTTGTATTTGTGCTCCAATCACACACACACACACACACCGATGTTTCTCAAATTAAGTTTATGACTCAGAACCGAGAAATCATTTTATGGCCTTTCAATGACGCAGTCAGCCCGCGAGCCCAACTAAATGAATGCTTTGTTGTCTGCTTGCCTCAATTCTCAGTCAGCTGCAATTGTCGATAATTAAACAATTATTTACAATTGAAATTTCCAATTGCAAAGTGCAAATGAAAAACCAAAAAACAAACAAAACAAAAAGTTTAACTTGATATTTTTCAGTCGATAAGTGCAAGACAATTGAAATTGATTTTTCACAAGCAGCAGCTGACTTTGAGTGTTGCTTGCATGCCCCTTTGGGTCTTCGATTTTGAGAGCAGGCAACCGTCCCCAGCACGTTGAGCAAACAAATGAAACTTTGGCCCCAGTTCGTTTAGTCGCAAAGGCATACGAACAAACAAACAAACTTGAGAAGGTCAGCATCGTCGAAGTCGTTTCAAAATTTACAGCTCACAATAAAAATAAAATGAAAACGCACAACCAGCGAGCCTTAGCTCGTTCGGCTGTATGTGCGTGAAGGTTGCTGACGGGGACAGAAAACGAAAGTGAACCCCGCCATGACCATTGTTTCGTTGTCATTCATTCATTCATGCCAAAATGCAACCAAGCACGTCCTCATCCCCAAACTCGCCCGCTGTCTCTGCTGCACTTTTCGGCCAATTTGCATTTATAAACATTTGCAAAGCGAGGCCAGACAATTTAGCATATTCATGGAACAACAACTAAAACAATTAGGCTGATGGCGACGGGCAGGTTGGTAGGAGATACTCGGTTCGCCTTCTCCCTGCTTTTCGGTGGTAATTTGCACGTCACTTGAAAGTGAGCAGGAAGACTTCACTTCACTTCACTTGGCCGGGGCCAAAAATTGAATTTTGAGAACGTTTCGTTGTTTCTTGTCCAGTCATTTTCTCGCTGTGTTTCCATATAGAAACTTCATTAGTCCAAATTAAATGTTTTACGCGCCATGAGCAGACAGCGTGGCATTGGCACAAGAATAGGGAAGAGGGAGAAGAGTATGAAATAAGCAGACACGTCAAGGGGTCTGCATAAGAGCAATGCCATGTTGAGGAGATGCCGGCAAGGGAATCTAAGCTGTCCATCTAATGTCTCCAGAAGCTAAGTGCTGCATAAGCGTTGACTGACATAGCTAAAAACCAACTTAAGAACTTCAGTTTGATCAAACTTTAGCTGACAGGGGTGCAGCAGTGTTTCAAAATTGTTGCACTTGCTTAAACTCACACAACTCAAGTGAATACAAAAATCTTAGAGAGAAAATAACATAGAATCTTATGATTTAACTGATATAAATATAAGGCCCTATTCCGAATTCCGAGTCGAAAAACTAACGAATCCGAAGTCTAATGAAGTTTCCATTCAAACAAAAAAAAAAAGGTTTTCTCACTACACCGTGGCATCTATATGCCATTGGCAGCGTATTTGTAACACACGACTTCGTGGAAAGTTTCATGAAGATATCTTTCAAACTAACTGGTTCAAACACTTTTCCCTGAATCTTTTCAGATTTAGTTGATAACGAAACACTATCAACTCGAACTTAGCTTTTGTGTACTTAATGTTTTTGGCATGTATTACTCCGCCGAATTAGCTGCCCAAAGCCATTCGGTATTTGGCGTAAAAACTCACCGCAGCGGCGTTGACACTCGACCAAAGCGTGCCGCTAATGAATACGACCATTAGGTACAACAACCAACTGCATATAAATATATAAAAACATATATAGCCATGTATTTGTACACATAACCATGTGTCCATATAGTAAAACATGCATTTTGCATATTTGACGTATTAACTGTTCCTGTTTCTGGCAGGGCAAGGGAGTGGGGCAAAAGGAGCAGGGAAAGCGGGGAGAGACAGCGGACACGCCCGACTGTGTACCACAACGACATGCAATAAAATGCCCAAACGAAAATGCCAGTGAAATACCAACAAACATTGCACTTTTGCATGCATAATTGTGAAAATTAAAACGAACTGCGCCAGACAGCCCTACGAAGGGGGTGGCCGGGCGTGGTCAATGCAGGCGACATGCAAACGAGCTGGTTGAGTGCAGGTGTGAAGCTTGCACAGGTGCCTGTTCGGTGTTGGATTTCATTAACGTCATAATGACTGTCGAGCGAACGCTTTAATCCCAGCCAACCAAATGGGGTGGCTGCTTCGGCTGGGATCTCCGGCTCCTTCGGGCAATTGTGCGCACTCACAATACAGGAACTTGGCTCGCAGCCGGATATGAGTAATCGTTCAGTCACGTCGACGTGCATCAACGTCCTGCAGGTTCTATAAGATTTTTCATTCCGTCTGCACTGGACACCACGCACACTCACGCGAAGAGCTCTGCATTGCATGACGTAACCCACAACGGAAATCGCTCAGCGTTCGCTGCAAGCGCGTGCAATGCTCCTGGTTCTGCTCGGTGGTGGGGTGATGGCAGGAAGGAGTTAGGTTGCCATTTAAACTAAATTGAAATGCAAGAGCGAAGCCTTGCGCAAAATGCTACAAAATGTCGCTGCAGTTGGCAGGAGCCAGAAGTCGATTTAGTAAAGCGAAAACTCAAAGAAATTACATCGATCTGAATGGAGGTATATTCCACTTAATGAGATTTCACAATCCATGTTGAAGCCTGTTAAGTGCATAAGCAGTGCAATATTAAGCTTTAATGCAATAGGATTTCATTTTGCTGTGGTAAACAAAGAATGTGATGGGAGCCACTTAAAACAGTTTTCTAGATATCTGATAACTTTTAAAAGTGCAGCCACACAAACTGTGAAAAGTGCTGCCTTTTGCTGCATTTAGAAAATGAAAATTCTTTCCGGTTTGCTTAGCAATCAACTCGATTTGCAAAATTTCCACTCATTTTCGGAATTGTGAACAAGCCTGCACTTGTATGGTTTTAGAGAATCAGAAAAACGACGAATCAATAATTATAGCCAATTTTCTTTCACGACCCGTTCACGAAATAAGAATTTTCTTACTCACGTCACGAATGCTCCCGCACGATAAAAATAAATCAGTTCAATCCCATATCTTCGGCAAAAACTTGCAGCTGCTATCTCTTTCAGTAAATTTTTACTGCTGTGTAGGTTCGACTTTCCCTCTTTCTTGTTGCATGCACCGGAGTCACAGCGACCCACCTGTGCCACGCTGAGTGGTACATGCTAACCCGAATTTTTTGGGTCTTGTCATAAGTTTCAGGAACTGAGAGCTTATTTCAGGAAGACAGAAAAAGTTGTTTGAATTTTTTTTGAGTGTGCCCGAACCATTTTGTCAGATAAAGCATATTTTCTGCATTTTAGTCCATAAGCCATGTGAGGAATACTAGAAGTATAATACTACCATGTCCAGTAGGTATATGCAGGATTACTCTCAGAGACTTTTAATTTTTGTGCGACTTTTTAGTAACGTGCACAAAAGTTTAAAAAAAAAGAGATATCAAATTGTTTCAAGTTTTTGACACAGCACAAAAAGTATAAAATAAAAGGATTACCAGGCTTCATTTAGTCGAACATTAATTTACAATTCCATAATTTTGGTGGCTGCAACTGTGGTTGCTGTCGTTTCTGTTGCTGCTGTCACTAACAGCCCAGCTTACGCTTAATTATTTGTCCATTTAATGGCAATTAAATTTCGGTAATATATTTTAAAATTCAGCTCAGTCCCCGCTAAGAGGGAATAAAATTGTTGTAAACTCCCCTGCCCCGGCTTTTTTCTCCCCAGAGATGGTTGTGCCATGGCAACGTTTGATTGCAGTTGCAGATTGGTATTTCTATGTGTATATATTTTGCCAAACCAGACTGGAGGATGGAGGAGACAGCTTTGTACCAAACCAAGGATCCGATTGCTGCTGGTACTATAACATATTTTGCATTCATTCATTTATTTGTTCGCCTCTGACTTTGAGGTTATTTTATAAAGTGGCTTCTTGCATTGCAAAAGTTGAAATTATGTTTGCGTTTTGTGGCCAGGAAGCTGTCGCAGTTGCCGCCTTTTTGACTTGGTGCGAATGACTGCAGAGGCAACAACACTTGAAACTTTCACAAAGCCAACTGAAAAGACAGAAATAACAACAAATTAAAGGCTTAGGATTTTATATTGCCTCTTTATTTGTTTGTCGTACAGTCATAAAGTTTAAAATGAGACTGTGAGGAAACGGTTGTGGGTAGGCAGGCAGGTGGGCGTGGCAAATGTACAAACTTGTGACATTAGGAAGCTTAAACCGCAAGTTGTTGTGGGAATCAATTTTTCCTTTTCAATAAAAACGCAATTTAACGCCAAGTCCCTCAGGATTCCTCCTAAAGCATCCGTTGCGAGTTATGGCCTGGTCGCTTGATTGGTCGGTCACTCAGTCAGTCCATTGCTGGAACATCTCAATGCTATAAATTGCTGCCGACAACTAAAAAAAAAAAAGCAACACAGATACATTTTAATGTTTAATAACCAACTTTGGTCAGCGGAATGTTTCTGGGTTCGCCTTGTCAGGAGTGTTTTGTACAAATTGCTGACCCAAAATGGATGCGACACGTTTCCAGCGCTTTGTCAGGCCAATAAAGCAATTGCTATCCACTGATTGAATTGGCAAAAAGTACCAAGTCCCACAAGGGTTCGGCAAACAAGAGGAGTGAGTGAATCGAATACTCAGCAAGCAACTAATTTGCATAATTTCCATGTATAGGTGGGTTGGTGCACCTGCTGCCGCCGTCGGGGATGGGTCATGGCCATGACTTAGGGGGTGGTTGAGTTCATTGCGGTCGCCATGGCAATAATTGGCGTCTCCTTTGATGTGCATTTTTCTCTACCTTAATGTTGAATTGGCTGCATTTGATTATTAAATTACACTCTGATCACTTTGGATATCAATTTGAGCAAAATGCTAATTGGATTGTAACTTGAAGACTTGTGCCATGGTCGCACCACACACTCAAAATGACAAATAACCAAAAAATAACGAAATCGAATAAAAATTGGGATTATTTCGGAAAATGTATGTTAAATAAATATTTTTATTTTAAAACATTTTATGTAAATCCAGAGAAGCAGAGTTAGGTCTTGTCAATAGTGTAACCCACAATAGCATTTTTTTTGGATAATTTTCGATTAGCTCCACTACAAAGAAAGGAAGAATTCTCTTAACTTAATCGGAAGGATTGATCCCCTTAATACCCCCCTTAAGACTATGAAAAAATATATTTAATTGATTTTTATTTTAATTAGATAAAGGTCGTGCGTGTCGTGTCGTGTTGTGGGTTTCGTGTCTTAAACATGTTATTCGTGTTAGAGTCGTGTCGTTTTGAAAGTATTCGACACGCGACCATCTCTTTATTGAATTCGGACAGGGCCGAGCTTAGCTTTCGCTCTCGTTTTATTAAAATTTTGTACGCAGTGCACATTTCCAAGCCATATACTTCATATTTTTCTACACTTTGAAAGACTTCTTCAAAAAAGTGCATAACATTTACCCTTAAATTTAATGAAATCCGGCTTGATCTACAAGCAGCAAGTACTATTTAAAGAGTATGCTAAGAATTGAACACCATTGGCGCTTATCCGACCATTTAAATTTAACGTATGCAACTCACGTTTTGTATGCAAATTAATCGCCACAGTAACCAAATAGGAACCCCACACACACATTCATGTTTGTCGTGTGTATGTGTCCATGTATTTGCCATTCCGGTTCACTGATTAAAATTTCGATTTGAAATTGACAGCCACAGCGATGAGTGGCGGCGCCTAATTTGATTGTTGCATAACATTAATTCTAATTATGGCAATTTGTTTGCAATATGTATGTAAAATTGCAGGTACCCAACATGCCATTGAGAATGTCAACGGAAACGCAAACATCGGTGTCAGCTTCGTCAACACCTTGCTTACATCAGAGGCGGATACTCGAATCTCAGCAGCAGCAGCCCATCAAGGAGGCAACTGGGCCATCGCCAACAGCGGCAGCACCTGTCAGTGATGTGTTCTCAACCCTGATGACAACGAGAACAACAACTACAACAGCAGCTCAAGCGGCACCCGTAATGACAGTGACTACATCACCACAAACAACAGCAACAAAAACAATACCAACACTTGAAATGGCCAATAAAGGTAAGGGATGCCTACAAAGTCGAAAAGAGGACTAGCTTAAATCAATGATACACACGAGGGTCACTTTCCATGAAGTTTCATTTTCTGTGAGATTATGTAGACAAGATAGATTCAGCTTATTTCAAGAATAAGGTTTAGCATTTTGGTACTGTTGAACCGGACCCGGAAGCTCAGAAACTGAAATTGTTTCGAACCTAAAATGTTGGTTCGGTTAAAGATAAATGATAGTCATGAATAAAATTGTCCTGCTGCCCAGCGAGTTCTTCTGTTATCCTGACAGTTTTTGGACGACTAAATAGTATGTCGCAATTCTGTTGCATTCGTCCATTTAAGTTCGAATTATACTCTCTAATTCCTGTTTGTGTAAAATATTTAACTGTCGCCTCTTGAAATTGCCCTTTAGAGCATAACCGCATTCATGCTTATGTCATATGTATGTGCGAACTGACGGCACTATGGCAACTCAAATGTTATGTGCGTGTGTGCACAGCTAAAGCTTCCCAGGGGCGAGCATTTGCCAAGCACAAAAGTATGCTATGGAAAAATGTGAAGCCTGCATTTGCTGCGCAACTGTAAAAAAAGAAGGGAAA
This sequence comes from Lordiphosa andalusiaca, assembly GCA_035044965.1. NCBI lineage: Eukaryota > Metazoa > Arthropoda > Insecta > Diptera > Drosophilidae > Lordiphosa > Lordiphosa andalusiaca. The sequence continues at coordinate 162,245 of JAWNNM010002651.1, forward strand.
GCGACAACGAATGGCGTTGGCAACGACGAACAAGAAGAAGTCGTCGTTGGGCGGAGGAAAAGTAACTAGTGTAGATACGTGCGATAAGTGCAGGCGAGGCCAAAGAATCAGTCAGGCGCAGGGCTAACCGGAACACACCGCAGGAGGAGAAAGACAGATCCTGGGCAAAAGGTGCTCCAAGTTGGCTTCGACTGTGGCTGCTGGCAAGTGAAAAACGATGCCTAGACAATGACAAAGTGAAAATGCTCACAAAGACAGACAGAACACATGCAAACACTACAAAAAAAAAAAAACCCGGCAGAAATGCATACAAGCGCAAGCAACGCAAAACGCAGGAGGGGAGTTCAACAAGCTAAAAGGAGCTGGGAGACAAAGTGGATGCGAGGCTACGCTTTGTATGTTTTTGCTGTTTGTTTGTGCACTCTCTCTCTCTATTGGTTTGCTGGGTTGTTTTGATTTTGTCTTCTATTTCTTTTTATGGCCAGTCAAAGGAACTTAACGCGTTCCTCTAAGCCAAAGCGTCAGTCAAAGACATTGCGGGAATGTTGCTGTAGGCACTTTGTGTAGTGAAACAAAGAGGGTAGAAACATTGTGAATAAATGTTATGTTTATTAAATACCCTCGACTATTTAACATTTCCACTTGAGAACGCCTCGAGTGTTTGGTCAGTGGAGGATTGAAAAGTTGCCAATGTGCAAATGGGGTGGCCATCCGATGTTAGCGATGTGTAGACGTTAGTCTAACTAAACTTCTTACTTACTGAAATGACCTGACTTGATTTGCTCAAAGCCAGCAACCCGTTCCATGCACTATTTAAACGAGGCTGCAGCAGCTCAGCGGCAAAAGAGCTCAATGTTCTTCTCCATTACTGTGCAACTGAACAGGTGATGTGTTTGCCAAAACACACAGGGGCAACACTTGTAAAGAGCTAGACATAGTGATGTACTGCTTAAACCAAATCAAAAATCTACACCTACATTGCTGGCTCAATTGGATAGTGCATGTGCCTTACATTTATGGGGTGCGCTTTGCTTTGCACAAAGATTTGTATTCGAAAGTGTTGAGTCCATTCAAAATCCATGCTTTCCGGCCCCTGAGGGTGAGATTCATCCGTTTTTGAAAGGGTTCTTCCTCGTCTCTCTGGCACAAGTGAAAGCAATTTGATTTCCATTTGAGATATTTGCAAAGAAAAAACATGAGAGCAACTACACAAAACTGTTGCCAATTGAAAAAAAAGGCTTTCCCCATCACCTCATCGAATACGCGTCAGACAGCGGGCGTGTCTGAATGGGGGGAGGCCAACATTTGGCAAACATTGTTAAAAAGTTTCCAATGAAAAGGTTAATTGAAACAAAAGGGTCTTGCCGGCAAAAGTTTAGCCAAGCGCGTCCAATGTGAACTCGCCCACCAGTCCAGCCCTCCGCACAGTGGTCGCAAAACGTTAAATAATGTGTTTCCAGTGTGATTAGCTTTTCTTTCGGGTATCACTATCCAACAATATAACAATAAGAAACATCGATTTAAGATATGTGAATCTTATACTTGCAGGCGGATCAAGTTTGTTTACAATTTTGGCCACGCCCCCTTTCGCCCCGCAATTTGGAAAAATCGTCATATTTCCCACAGTTTTAAAGATAGATGGTTCTTACCTTCTAGACACATTTATGATCTGGATTACTTATCGATCGCCAAAGGAATAGTAAATATCGAGTAAGCGTGCTGCTTCTAGCTGCTATTGCAGCATCAAATTTTATACTGAGCGTATAAATTTCGTTGGTACGGAGTATGCTATAGACAAGATTGACCGACCTTCTTTCTTGTTTACTTGGTTGCTTGGTAAATACCTCATTGAATCCGACCACTGTGCGGCAGTGCGAAAACAGGAAGAGCAGGCAGCTCTGCATTAAAAACGCTGCACAAAGTAAAAGTTTTTCGCGTTTTAGAAATTTCCATTCGGCGGCTGCTGAGCAAGAGGACTTAGGTCAGACTGTGGTTTTTGGGTGCTGGCGGCTGTAAGGCAAATGAATTTAAACAAAAAATACAAAACTTGTTTAAGTTTGATTGTCATTTTTGGTATTATTTTAATTAGGTCTGCAGTTTTACATGGTCTCCAGCTCATAGGTTTTTCTCTGCACGTTTTTCGGTTTTGATTTTATTCGCCGCCTTTGTTGTCCTCCTTTGACCTTTTACGAGTGGCGGGGTGGGGGAGGACACGTTGCGGGCACTTTAAGGACGCGACGCGCTTTGCATAGCCAAACAAACGCACACAAACATGAAAAGGATACTCGACCTTTTACTGACTTTGGCTTTTCAATTTGTTGCTCCATTTACAGATGCTGAATGCCACACATTTGGCAATAACAAATTGTCTGCCAGGGCCACCTTCAACGCCCCTGCCACGCCCACAGCCTCAACTGTCATACAAACTAGTCAAGCAATAGCCGGAGGAACTGGAGCTGGGCCAGGGCCAGGGGCCAAGCGTGCATTAGCCGCCCCCAGCAGTCATGTGATAAAGCAGCCAACGATTCTGCCACCGCCGCCGCCACCACCTGCACTGCAGCCGAATTTTAAGGATGATCCCGCTGGCTATTTGCAGCAGCAGACAACACTATTGCATAACACCTTGGGCATGGGACTGGACACTTCCAAATCAATTACGGCCACGGCACGGGCCTTACCGCAGGAGCCCATTGTGCACAGTTCCCAGTCCCAACAGCAGCAGCAACAACAGCAGCTGCAACGCCAAAGGATTCGCCGCTTGTCAATCTTTGGTAAATGGGATACCGAGACCACCCCCCAACCAACTGCTGCTCCTGTGGCTAGTGCTCCGCCTCGCTCGCTGCAGGTGGAGACGGCCTTTGCCCGCCCTCAAAATCCACAGTTCACCAGCATCACAGTGGTACAGGCCCCCCAAGAGTCGCCCGTGTCCAGTAGTGCACTCGAGTCGATGGAGAAACGTCCCGAGCAGGTGGGAGCCATCTCGACCAGTCATGAGAGTCCGCGTCAGAGCATTCCCTCGCCCACCGACTCGCCCAAGCTACTTCAGATGCGCTCCCAGACACAGCCACAGTCCCAGGCCAATCCGACGACCCAGCTCCGTTTAATGCGTCAGCAAGGTCAAACCATTCCTGGCCAGCAGCGACTGCCAGTGGTCAGTAGCAGTAGCAATGCAGTAGCCACAATGACTCGCACCGCCATAAGTCGGCCCGTCACCACCATGAGCAGTTCAAGCTCTGGAGTGGCGCAACTTCAGTCCATGACTGGAGCCAATGGAGGAGGTCAGCTGATTATGACTTCCTCAGGCCAGTTGTTAGTCATACCCACGCCCAACAAGCAGCAGCAGGCAGCGGCTCAATCGCAGCCCCGTCCTGGACATCAGTCGGCGGAGCTACATCCACAGCCAGGTGGCGGCTACATTGTTAGTCAACCCTCAGCCGGCGCGGCAGTGGTGGCCTCCAGCAGTAGCAGTAGCAGCACCAATACAGTTATCATCAACTCTGGAGGCGCTAAGTTGATGCATCACCAAATAATCAATTCGCAGGCGGCTGCAGGAGGTGGACCCGCTGGCCCATCTCAGACGGTGCTGCTGAATACCCTCCCCAACGGTGGCTATATTGTGCAGCAGCAGCAGCAGACACAATCGGAGCACATTCTGTCGGCTCCTCCTCCCCCAGCCCAGACACTGATTATCAGTTCGCCAGAAGCCAAGCGCAGGCCACGCAAGCGGAAGAGCTCCATCAGCCTGACGCCACCTCCTACCAGCTCGCCGGTAAAAACTCATTCGCCTCAGATCTCGCCCAGCATCCCGAGCCAGGCGCCTGCCCTACTTCATCAGCAGGCAACCTCCGCTGCAGTTTCAGCTACTCAACCGGCGACACAGTTTTCTCCACATTTCCAGCTAAGTCCAGGCATCCAGGGCATTGTGGTCAACAAGCCAACGCAGCCAGCAGCTCCACAAACTCAACAGCTGCTGCTCCAGAATGGACAAATCCTGCAACATGTGAACCTTATTGGTCAGCAGCTACTTATGCCAGCTGGACTGGTCATGGGACCCGATGCTACATTGCTGCAGATCCAGAATATGCCCACCACCAGTCTACTGACCCAGCAGGGTCCTGTGATGCTAAGGACACCATCTCCGCAGAACAAACCCTCCTTTATCTCGCCCAGCGGCGGAGGACAGCAGTATATAGTGGGTGCCAATGGCCAACTGAGTCCCATCGGACAGATCTACTCCACACCCATGGGTCTGATGATGCCCACGGGGCAACAAGGAGGCACATCGTACGTGCAGGCTAGTCCCACCACGGCCACTATACAGATTCAGCAGCAGCAGACGCATCCCCAGACTCAGATCAGTCTACAGCCCACTCACCCGACTAGCTACATGTCGGGAACTACGTCGGCCAGTCCACCGGACACTACCACTTGCAGTCCGCGCAGTCCGGAACGACCGCCCAGCCATCGCAGCAGTGGCAGCGACATGGTAGGACCCATCTCAGCCAACTAAATCGGATATGGTATTAATTTCCTCTATGCTTGTGTAGGTACAATGCGTCTCCAGCTCGGAACCGGATGCGGCCATTTCCCCGCAGAGTGCCGAGAGTCGACAGTCGCCTTCGTCGACGGATTGCGAGCGCAGTGAGTCCTAGGCTTTACTCTAATTAAAGTACAACAACTTTTCAAATCCATCCTTCCCTTCCCATTTTCGTCATGACAGCCGCCATCAACCATATGTTTAGCCAGGCCGGCAGCCTGTATAAGCCCACAGAACCAAAGATTCGTCGCATTCACATCACTTCGCAGGCACCGACCGAGAACGGAATCAGCCTCATAGGCCAAGGTATGCGCCTGGTCAACTCCACATCCACATCCATGTCCATCACATCTTCCTCGACATTAACCACAGCGGCTTCGCGCCCACTAATGCACCACCACCACCCAGCGGCCAATAGCCAACCCAGCGCCGTGCTCCATAACCATAAAGTAGTTAGCGTTGATTACCAGGGTAAGGTCTCGCCACTGTCCATTCACTTACTCTCACCTGTCACTAACTGCACCCAAACCAACTAACCCTAGCTTCTGCTGCATCCATTCATCCACTCGCCCACTTACTGCATGCTGAGCATTCCTCAAGCACTCTCTGTTTTGTGATGGCTTTGTTTTTGTTGTGTTTTAATTTGCTCAATCCTCGACTGGTGTCTGGGTCGTCCTAAGCTAACCAATTGGCCAAACATCTCTATTAGTTTGTGTGTATGAATGTGTGTGCCTTTCGTAGAGTCGCCCTCAACCACACAACTGCAAATTTTGGATGCCTCGGCGCCAGCAACGGGAACGGGAATCCACAGATCACCCACGAAGCGGTCTCGTCGTCCTCAGCGTTGTGCTGTGGCCCGTACATGTGCTCCAGCTGTGCTGCCTCCACGCTCGTTCGCCATTGGCGAACTGATCTGGGGGCCCGCACGTGGCTATCCCGCCTGGCCCGGCAAAATCGTTAAGATGCCCGATGGCGTGTGCACACCGTCGCAGCAGTTCGATCATGTGTGGGTTCAATGGTTTGGAGGCGGAGGTCGTTCCACTTCTGAGCTAATACCAGTCAACTCCCTGCAGAGTCTCTCCGAAGGTCTGGAGGCGCATCACAAGGCGCAAAAGGATACCAGAAAGTGAGCATCGCATAAGTTTGGAAGATCGAAGGGGTGGTCCAAGGGAGAGGGGTGGTCATTGCTAAGACAGAAAGGAGGTGCATTTTTCATATCCGGATCGCTGGATCTAATGGAAATTATCGGCCAAATGGTTTTATGACGAAATTAGGTTTATTTTTCGCCAAATGTAATCGAAATGGAATGACATGAAATCGATCTTTGCTAAATTAGTCTAAATCAGAGATATGATGTGCCAATGGCGAACTCTTAAACCCAAACGTTATATTCTAAATAACTTTTTGTTGTTTACCCTTGCAGAGGGTATTAAATTTCCTGCAAGACTGATAAGCAGTAATTGTTGAATTTTCAAATAGGTCTTTTAAAACATGCAAACATCTTTGAAAGAGCTAAGATGCTCGCACCAAAACCTTAGAAAAAAATCAATCGATTTATTTTGAAATTGCTTGCATTACAAATAGACAGCTCCTTTAAATTACAGCTGACTAGGTCGAATACTTCTTGGGTGGGTAGTTCAGATCGATTTTTCCTTAAACGACTCCAACGCCTTTTATTATGACCTTTTCATAAATACATAGTTAGCTCAATATAGTTGTAACTTTAGTTCATTTTACTTCCATTAGAATTTTTTTGCAATTTTACATTTTACGTATATGATTTCCATAGCAAGATTGATCATTTTGTAATTCTCTCTCCTATTTATTAAGCACCAATTGTTAGAGTTCCCAAAAATTGTATCCTTTTAGCATTGTAAGCATTTTCAATATGCAATGTAGCAATATAAGTACAACAATTGGCATTTAAATGCATTTTTAATTAATTTAATTTTGATTTAACAATTGATTTTTAATTTGCTAATTAATATTCTCGTTTCTTTTTTTTTAATATGTGCGCTGAACCAAAAAAAAAACAAATCCTGTCCACCCCACCGTGTATAACTCTGTGTGTGTGTGTGTGTGTGCATAATCATCATCATCATCATCATTAATGTCAAATCCGAAACCCCAAAAACCAACCCAATCAACCACACATACACCCACACGCACACTTGCCCACCTCCCACTTACCTTCAAACCACAAAGGAGCCGCAAACTGAACTCGCAACTCGAGCGGGCTATACAAGAAGCAATGACTGAGTTGGATAACATTTCAGCCTCGTCGACGCCCGCCACCGCAACTGCAGTTTCTGGAGCTTCAATAATTAACAGCCAGCATCAGCAGCAGCAGCCCTCTTCTTCGAACAGCAACAAAATAAATGGAATGGTGCGGGGCAAACGCCAGGCCCACAATACAAGCAGTGGCGGTGCCGCCAACATGATGCTGGCTGCCAGCACGGCAACCACATTGAGTGGCCTCTTCAATCAGCAGCGAGCCAAACCCATACGCATTGCACCCGCTCCACCGGCGGCAGTGACCTTACCGGCACCATCCGCCGGCAAGGCGGAGATCTTAAAGCTGGCCAAATGACCAGCACTGTCGACGATGTCGTCGACAGTAACCACAGCAAACTATACGCTCGTTATCGGGCCCAAGTAGACACACATATGTGTACATCATACATAGATGAGCATAGCCGATTAGTTAGAACCGTCGCTTTGGAGTTTGTTGTTTTCTATCCCCTGTCCAACTGCTCCTACTTCCGCTCTGCTTAGTTGTGGCATTGCCACGCTCTTGAAATAGACAATAAAAAATATTAACAACATCAACAATGTTACAAAAACAAAGCAAAAGAAAGAAAATGTTCTAACCAATAAGCGATCAATAGTTTTTGTTGCTACTGCGCAGAATTCCCACATTGTTTGGTATATGTATATAGTGCGAGAACACACCACAAAACGCTAATATAATTAATTAATTACAATTATTCTCATTTTGTCGATGATGAACAGATCTAAACATTAAGTATTTATTTATTGAGTGTAAGTTTTAGTTGTCCATAGGTTTTTTGTTTTCGTTGCAATCTGTAGAGTTAACCAATTATTTTTATATCTAGTTAGACTAAGTCAATGATTAGCCATTAAGTTAAACAAGAAAAGCAAAGCAGAATCAATGCAAACCCACTTCAATTGTTAATTACGTTTTGGGCTTTATTATTAAAACCATTTTCAAGTCAAAACCAGCTCTCCACTACAAATGTTATTCAAAAATTAAATCAAAAGCAGAAACCACAAATTATTTATGTCAAAACGGAAGCAGATAAAGAGAAATTATATTTATAAATTGTTATTATTTATTTAGTTGAAACTATTGTAAAACTATAATTAGAAAACATAATACAAATGATATCACACGTAGCGAAACTCCACAAAAAAAAAACAAAAATAGAAAAGCAAAACAAAATAAATGGTAAATTATTCCCGAAACCGTTAAATTCAGTTTAATCTGCTTCATTTGGCGGGAAAGTGAGCCGTACACCCTGGGTTGTTGCATCAATGGTATTAATAATGAAAATTTTTAAATTCGTTGTTGCGAATTAATACCCGAGAAGAAACATTTTATTTATTTACAGAATGGAACCGTTTCTTATCACTAATAAAAAACGATTCACATCTCCCAGGAGAAACTTCTTACTTCCCAGAAGTCTAGCAAACCCGATCATGCCTATCATACCCTATGAATATAAACACTTCTGTCGAGTGTCTGATGAGTGCACCCAATATTATCCATAGCATTCTTTTAGGTGCCAACATATTTTTTGGGACCGATCTTAAATAGAAGAAGTTAGGCGAGATGCAGATGACTGCAGTCTGCACACGGGCACGAAATAGCATAGCATACGTTTAGGTGCCGACATTTTAAATGTTCTTCCGCCAATCTTAAATGGGAGCAGTTGGCAAACACCCAGATGAACTGCATACGAAATTCAATTAAGTAGATGTAAAATATTTTGCAGATTTTCGATGAATCTGATTTCAATTAACCAACCAATGTGCCTCACGATAACATTAAAGTTTCCGCCTCCTGTGGATCACATTAATCAATTTTCTAGATAGGCGAGTTCGGGCTCATCCAGAGTGCAGCTCTATTGAGGTTCCTTTTAATATTAAAATCGGGTTCCAAGTTTAATCTGACTTTTATTTTGATTACAAAATGCCTTACAAAAAGTACATTTCACATCAACTGTGTTTCCCCCACTAATCTCTTTGTGTCTTATACAAAATACAATTTTTTTTAAGATTTATTTCAATTTTTAATAACTTGACAATAATTGTTTTATATTTATATATATATCATCTTATATGCTGATTGATTGGGTTAAATTGCAAATAATGTAATTTATAATTAATATTTATGTAATATTAAACTAACTCACAATCATTTGAATTAAGTATGGGGCAAAGTATATGCATCTATATACTATCCTCTTTTCAATAAGTTGATGGTGGCGTGTTCATGCTACATTTTTGTATGACGTGAAAGTGTTGATTCTTCGATATTCGACAATTACACGAAACTGAACAAACAGACCGACTGGGCGCTAACTCTACACATTTGACAAAAGTAACCTAAGAGAATAATGATTCTGGGGCTGCTAATAATCTACACAAAATGCGCTGCGGTTGCTGTGGTTCTTATAGGATGGTTTAACAATTGCTCTTGACATTTACATTTACATCGTTTTATGCATCGACTGGCGATCTCGAAAACTGCAAACTGGTTGCAGTTCCCACCGAAGGGCGGCCTGCATTTCCACATTCAGCTCTTAATTTACACTTTGTTGGTTTGCTTTCAACTTAGCAGTCGTTTATGTTTTAAAACTGTGCACCTTTACAAATGACATTCTCAAGTTAACGTTCTGGAGGAGGTGACAGAGGTTGGGCGCACTCTATATATCTCAAAATTATACACGATTTGGTTATCATCACGAAACAAAACACAATTGGGTGGGCGATGGATGACGGCATGATGGACAGCAACATGCGCCTGATACTCAGAAGTGAAACAATGGGGCGGAGCGAATTGTGTGTATAGAAGCTATTGTATATGTTCACAAAAGTCAAGTTTTATCGATTTGCAAGTAGTAAGACTTTAGCACTTAAAGTTATAGTTGTTGTTGTATTTATAGTTGCTGCTGTTGCTGTACGATGATGATGATGCTGGGGCAGCAGCACCGTGTCTGTGTTTGTATGGATGTTTGCTTAAAGTTGCCTGTCAACAATAACCAAATCGCTGTAATTCTCATCTGGACAGACTGTGGGAACGCTCGCGGCTGCTGCTGCCCGACGAGAGTGGCTGTTTGCTGCCCATTTCGCCAACGCGTTGATGGGGCGGCAGTCGGTCAAAGAACGGATGTCGCAGTGCCTCACCTGTAGGGAATGTAATTCAATTAAATTTAATTTGATGAAAATTCAATCCGAGCACTCACCTAACGTAATGCGGGAGGATGGCTCGTACTCCAGCATCTTCTTGATAAGGCTGAAGAGCTCGCAGTGATCCTCGCTATCGGTTAACTGACACAGGAACAACGGTTTGCAGTGATCGCGCACATAGCGCCCCGCACTGGACTTCTCATCCCAATCTAACTTACCATGATAGAAGTACTTGGTTTTGGTTTTGCTGTAAAGAGTGTGATTGCTACAGGTTAAACGATTTCGGTGAAGGGAACTGCGCCTTGGGAAATAAAAGCTTGAGCTGCATTGTATTACCGTGCCATGCGATATGGTATTTGTCCCAGGATGCGCTCCATCATGGCTAGATGCTCGCGATTGTCATGCGTTTGGAAGAGGGTGATGCCCAAATACAGCTCGAACAGAATGCAGCTGCAAGTTAAAGAAACGTTAATTGAGACTCGCTCGCTCGCTCGCCGGCGCACACTGCTTACCCAATGGACCAAACATCACAGGGCTGTGACCATCCCAGCTCCAGTATGACCTCCGGCGCGCGATAATGTCGCGTTGAGACGATTGTGCTGTGATGCTCATGATCAAAGGTGGCCGAGCCAAAGTCAATCAGACGCACGTCTGTGTTTTTGACGCGGCGTACCTCGCGGTTCTAAAATAAGAGTAAAAGCAGATCATGAAATCTCCAGTTGGACACAGTCCATCGATTGTCGTTACATACAATCTTATGATTATAGTGAGCCGTGTAATCCGAGTCGACAAACAGTATGTTCTCCGGCTTGAGATCTGTGTGCGTTAATCGATTGTCGTGGAGAAATTTCACAGAGTAGCATAATTGATAGGCCATGTGTCGCACTTGGTCCAACGAATATGGTTCATAGTTGTTCTCACGCTGCGAATAGAAAACCAAGGGATTACAATTGAAGTTGGGCGAAATCATAGTAATAATAATGAAATAAACACGACGGAAATGCAAAGGCCCGAAATGGCAAATTCATTTGTAATAACAATTTTTGGACACTTTGTTGAACCTTCGACTCGCTTACACCACCATCAACACTGTGTGTCAAATTGGTTAACTGTGGGTCAAATTAGTGAAAGACAGGCAATGTGGGCAGAGACGGCAGCAATGTTTAAGTTGCCTCAAATGTTTTGGGCTATCAATAGTCGTGTTTACCCATCTCTATTATAATGTTAAATAAACTTACCAAAAAATCGAAAACACTTAGTCCCAACATTTCAAAAACAATGCACATGTGACCATGATAATCAAACCAGTCAATCATTTTCACGCACAAGCTGTAAGTAGATTTAGATTCAATATTGGCTGACCCAAGGCGAAGTGCAATGAAAAACTCACTGATCACCATGCGGATCCTTTTGTGCAATTTTCTCCAAGGCATTTATCTCCAGTTTGGCTGCCTCGCGATATTTTTCCACATTCTTGATTATCTTCAAGGCCATGCAGTAATCACTAAACAGAGAACAAAAGCCAGTTAATTGTTGTTAAATAACACACCCATTTGCAAGGTTCACTCACCGCCCCATGTCTTTGACCTTCACCACACGTCCGAAAGTACCCTCGCCCAGGGTGGCCATAATCTTATCTGAAATTTGGTAAAAAGGAAGGCCAATTGTAGTAGACTCACGATATTTGTAATGGTGTTTTGGTTTTCGTTATGGCTAAACCTGTAACTAGTGTTCGATGAGAGATTTAAAAGCAAAAGAAACCCAAATATGTGTCGGGTACTAAACCCAACTCTCAGAGCAAAGAGTTCGGAAAGGAAGAGTTTTCATTTTCAATATTATTTCGTTAATTGTGAGAGAAAATTAGGCGTGAATTTGCGAAAGCTGAGGGAATATTGTGTGAAAATTTCGGATAATCGGGTGTTTTGTATTTTCGTGTTGCTACTTTAAGTATCTGAGGGCACGCGACGCGGTGTTGTTTTGGTTTTTTCTTTCTCATTTTTTGAGCTAATTAAGAAATAATAAAGAAAACTGGGAAAGTTGAATCTAAGAAGAGAGTTACATGAATTAGGAGAAGGGTCTTGGTGTTTTTTTCTTTTTGCTTTGCTTTTCTTTTCTTTTCTTTACTAAACATAAATATGGAAAAATTAAAAACAAAAAATTGTCACGAACATCTGTGATGGAGAATGTCTCCGGTGTGGTAAATTAAGTGACCATCGGCATCATCTTGAATGACGGGCTTTGCTGTCTGTTTTGGGTGCGGTTGTCGATGTTGGAGGAGTTGGAGTTGTTGTTGTTGAGGTGTCGGGCGTAGCGATTGCGGGAGGTGCATTTCCGGCATCCGTTGCGAGCGACATGACGACGACGACGACGACGGATTAGCGAGCGACATTTTGTTTGAGCGTTTTTGGTAGTGGGTTGCAAGGCGTTGTAGTAGTAGTAGTAGTAGGGGGGGCGTGGTTGTTGTTGTTGTTGTAGTTGTTGATGGCAGAGACAGACGTACACATAGGGTGCGTGTGTGCGTGTGTGGTAAAAGTATGTAATTTGAAATAGAGAGAAAAAGAAACAAAAAAGAAAGAGAAAAAGAAAAAAAATATATATTTTTCAATGGACCGCCGTGTTGATCCCGGGAGAGGTGGATGGATGGATAATCAAACGAGTCCCACGTTGGCACCATCGCAATCAAATAATCCGCCAATCATTCATAAGCCGTAAATCAACCAAAATCATCATTTCATCATCATCATCATCATCATCATCAAGTTGTTTGTATATCATCATCATCATCATCAACCCATCATTGTGATTTTCATCATCATATTCAGAAAAAACACGAGAAAAATACGTTTCGTTTGTTCGATAAGAAAATTAGTTCGGACAAATTTTTGAGATTTGTGTTTACAAAAATGGTTAATAAATTGTTTCAAAATATAAATATTTATATATATAAAAAAAAACATGTACAACAAATGTATCAATATTTAAAGGCGAATATAAGTAGGAAATGCTCCAAAAAGTGGGCAACAAAAAAATATAAACAATTAGCATTAGCTTACGGTTACTTGGAATCTCTTTTGGCTTTTCTGGTTTTGGTAAAAGATAAATTAAGCTCTGGTCTGTGTCGGGTCAATTCTTACGTTTGTCAATCATGCAAAAGCATTTCAATGTTAGTTAACATCGGCAGATGCTGTTAGCGTTTGCTGTGCTGTGAGTGGTTGGTTGTCGGTGGGGAGAGAGTTAGGGAGCATCAGCGCCAACAAAGCTCGATTATGGAACAGCCCAGAAATACTATTTGGTGGCTTACAAAGGTCGAGAGTGTCTTTGGAATGCGTGACCTATGGAACAGCGCCGACGAGGTGGCGCTCTTCGACAGCAGATAATGATCCTGCTGCTGCTGCATATAATGCGACGACAATTGTGGCTGCTGCTGCTGCTGTGAGCGCTGGTACAGGGAGCTGCTTGGGGGCGCAGCATTGGAGCGACGACTGCTGTAGGAATCGTGCAGATAACTCTGCCCCGAGCTGGGCTTGTAGCGATCAAATTCACTAAGCACGGCAGCAGTGCGTGAGCTGGCGCCCTGATAACGCAACTGCTGCTGCTGCTGGCGACGAGTTGTATCTGCTGCAGCCAGACGTGCCCCAATGCCGCCAAAGGCCAAGGCACCCGAACTGGAGGAGTGCATTAGATTGCCGGGCTTGTACTTGGAGAGGTCATTGTTATTGCGATCTGATTGAAGCAGAAAACGACATTTGTTGCTGGTGGTGGCTGCTGTTGTTGTTGTTGCTGCTGCTGCTGCTGTTGTTGTTGCCGGTGGTGGTGGTGTCGAGTGGTTAGATAGAGCAGAGGTGCTAGTAGTTGAGGTAGTGGAGGTGTTGGGGGGAGTGTTGGCCTTGTCTGTTGTGATGGTTGTGGTTTTGTGAGTGTTTGTGTGGGTTAGTTGCACACCAGTTTCAGTTTCTGTTTCGGCCTCATCGTCAGAGCTACTACTACTCTCTGATGCACTGGAGCCGCTGGCATTGCCATCATCGCTAGTTACTTTTTTGCTGCGTGATTTCTTCTTGGGCACTTCCTTGGGCAGCTCCGTCTTCTGCTGCTCCAGCTTTTCCGCCTCTTCAGTCTTCGCTAATTCTGCCTCTTCTGCTGCTGCTGCGACGGCTGCTGCTGCGATTGCCGCCGCCGCTTCCTCCTGGCGCTTAACTCGCTCTCTCAGCTCTCGACGCTGGCGCATGCGCTCTTCAAACTTCTTTGCTTCCAGATACTGATTATCTTCGCGTAGCAGCATTAATATGGCCGCATTATCTTCGGAGGAACGATCGTCGGCCAATATCTCACGCTCTTCGGCCGTCAGTTCGGGTGGCGGCGGTGGCTCTCTTCGTCGATAGGCAAATCGACTGCGCTCCGTTGCACCGTCCAGTAAGCTCTCCACTGTCTTGGTACGGCCATAGGCTCTGCTTGAACGTCCCGTTGTTGCCTCCTCTTCAACACCTCTGCGGCCATATCGCTGTGATGGATAACCTGTGGCTCCACCCTTACGCAAGGCATCATGGTAGTCATAGCGCTGGCCATAGTCTAGGGGATAGCTTTCGTCTAGCAGACGATTGCTGGCATAATCATTGGTATCACCCACATACCGTTCCCTGTGTGCACGGGCCTTGCGATCGGCTGCACTGAACGAACCCGACGACAGCTTCGATTTGGCCAGCTGATGTGAGGTGGCCGATCGTGATAGACCGCTGCTGGCACCATAATCATCTGGTTCCAGCGTCTTGTCGCGATCCTCCTCATGGCGGCGTCGTCCGTTGGCCCGCTGCTCAAGGATGTCCGAGTATTTGTTCTCCAGCCGCGAGATGGCCGACACAGGTTTGCTGGTGGTGGGTGTTTTGTCTTTGTCCAAAAGCAGATCGCGACGCTAATATGTACGAGTGGAGTGTGTGCGTCACAAAGAGAAACGAGACGAGTTGGGGGTTAATGAAGAAGGAAAGTGCTTAAAAGCTGCGCTCGTGTGAAACCAACGGTAACGACTATGACGACGACTGCGAACTGTTTACGCTCCAGAAGAAGCAGACAGAGACTTAGACCCATTTAAATGGCCTTTTCGGCAACGGCTAATTATGGGGCTTGGAGCTTTTCATTTCGCGCAATTTCACTGCTGCGACCCAACTTTCACCCTGGAGGGGGCGGGGCGGGGCGGGACGGGTGGTAGTGGAGTGGAGCGAGTCTGTGTTTTTATTTAGAATATGCCTAACGGAATCTAAACAAAATAAAATCCACGACGCGCCGCCGACCTTCAAAGTTTATATATAAAATGCTAGAAAATCAAGAAATTTGTGAATAGGTTTTTATATACACACCGAGGAGAGAGACGAGAGGAGAGGGAGAGCGAGAGAAGTGTTGGAATCGAAAATAAACGCACAAACATATAGAATCGCTATAAAATGTTCGTTCGTGTGGGCACAACAGATATACAAGATGCCCCCCGTATATATACACTCAAACTAGGGTTCTCCTTCAGCCAACCAACAGACAGATTTGGGGCAGTGACAGGTAAAAACTGGCATAATCATCTTTCCAAAAATGAGTCACCGTTGGTTTGCACACTGCTCGCTCAACTTTCAGATACTAACATCATCCAGGTCGCGCCTACCGCCGCCCAGGCCACGTATCAATGGCTTATAGTAACCACCCACAGGACTTAGATGCGTGCGCAGTCTGTCCAGCGCATTGGCCGTTGTGGAACTCTTCTGGTAGCGACTCAGAATGGCGGCGCTGCTGCCGCTGTTGCTGCTGCTACTGGGCGGATGATAGCTTCCCAGGCCTACGCCTGCATAGTAACGTCTGTGGCGATCGCTCATTGCGCTCTGTTCCGCTTCCGGGTGTCTTCTGTTGGAAGACAACTTCTCCGAACTGCGGCGACGTTTGCTCTGATTGCCTTTGCTTTTGCTGTTGTTATTATTATTATTGTTGTTGTTGCTGTCATTCGTTGGTGTCTTGGAGCCGCTGCGTCTCTCTTTAGTATCCTCGGCAATGGCCGCCGGCGCACTAAATGGAAAAACAACAAGAATATCTAGTGACGCACTGTTTTGGGAGGTAGATTTTTGTTTTTCGTTTTCACGAGCCTCGCGACGATCGGACGCGCTGCCACGACACGGACCAGAAATTAACTGAAGAAAATTTTCACAAAAATCGTGCGACGCGGCCACAAAATATTGAGGAATCGTTTTTATTTCTGTGAAAAGTGTGTGAAAATATTGCGCACTTTCGGTACGAAGGAGAGCCCGATAGAGAGAGCGAGAGATCGAGAAGGAGAGACGTGTATAGACGAGTGGGTGGATAGAGCAGCATCATCTGTTGTCTGCTTCATTACAATGCAATTTATTTTATAACTTGTTGCACTCATTTCATTTCCGGCAGTTAACCAAAAACGGGGAAATGATCGAAAGTCTTGCTGAAAAAACCTTGAACTCAACCAAAAGAACAAAGCAAAGTAATTTACGTTTAATTTTAAAAGTTAACAAATCAAAATATTGCAGAAGAAAGAAAGGAAGAGGAGAGACCATGCATGGTTGCTGTACGTGCGCATTGAGGAAGCCATTTCAAGAGTTAACTAGAGAGAGGGGGATACAGGGAGCAGCACATAGTAATCAGCTGATCTGCCAGACACTCAGACTGCCATCTAGGAAGGTCTGCGACATGAGTGTTGATCGCTTCTTGAATCAGAGCTAACAAAAGATAAGCTAATACACTTGCGAGTTATTATTATTTTTATACCCTGTTCCCATTGAAAATGGGAAAAGGGGGATCATGAAGTTGTGCGAATGTATGTAACAGGGAGAAGGACCGACCCCATAAAGTATATATATTCTTGATCAGCATGAACAGCCGAGTCGATATAGCCATGTCCGTCTGTCCGTCCGTCCGTCTGTCTGTCTGTATGAACGCGTCGATCTCAGAGACTATAAGAGATAGAGCCACAAATTTTTTCACGAAGGTAGATTTATGCTGTACGCAGATCAAGTTTGTTTCAGATTTGAAAAATTCCACCCATAAAGTATATATATTCTTGATCAGCATCAACAGCCGAGCCGATATAGCCATGTCCGTCTGTCTGTCCGTATGAACGCGCAGATCTCAGAGATGGTAAGAGATAGAGGTTTGACATGTATGGGACATAAGCTTCTTATGTCTGCAGGCAAATCAAGTTTATTTTCAATTTTGGCAACGCCCCCTCCCGCCCCCGCAATTTAGAAAAAACGTCATATCTCCCACAGTTTTGAAGATAGATGGCTTGTTCCTTCTGGACATATTTAGTTATTAGGATAACTTATCGATCCGCCACAGGAATGGAGAAGATCGGATGAACGGGTTTCGAGTTATGATCAAAAGACAAATTTTCTTGGTACAGAGAGAGTATGTTATAGTCGGGCTTGACCGACTTTCTTTCTTGTTTAGTATATTAAAGAACGTACTGAAGAAGACTTAAGATCATGGTTTTTTTTTTTGCGAAACTTGGGGTTTGGCAAGCTATTAAATCAACAGGTGCTGAAACCTAAGAGTAAGCTTGGTAAATCTGACGATTTCTTTTCATCAAAAATAAAACCAAGGACCGTAAAAATTGATCATTTGTAGACTTTCCATCCTCAAAGATCATTACCGTTAGAGTACCTGGATAGGGTGATGGAAATGAGGAAGCTACCACTTCACTTAGTTCACAGACCTTTATAAAAATAATATATAATTTGATAAAAGCTTTTCAGTAAGCTTTCAGCAAAGAACTTTTTTCGCTTATAATCAGAGGGAACTTTGGTTTGGAAAAGTATGAATTGCTTTCTTCGAATCATAATTAAATCTTTTTGACGGCTACTTTTGACCACTTTCGCCACACCAAATGGGCAATTACACTGACTCAGGGAATCAATCAGCTTCCACTTTGAGTCCCTTTACATGGTATTATTATGGTTCATAATCATAGAGATGATTAATCAAAATGCTCAAGGAGTTAATGTATTTCACACACTTTTCGCACACTGAAAGTTGGCGGCTAAAAAACGCACACGAAATTTGTGTTTACATAATTGGCCTTCTCGTCTATAGAAATGCTAATAAAATGTAACGCGCGGTGCTGTTGAAAGGAGCGTGGCAACTGCAACTAAACTAAACTCGTAATTACGCGCTGAACACTTTTTAATTAAATAAAATGAAAATAGAAAAACAAAATAAATGATGATCTCTGAACGCGGCACGGCGCATCGTGGCAACATTTTGACCGAGTTTTTCGTAAACGAAAAAAGAAAGAAACGCAAAATTAAAAATAAATTATAAATCTTTTGCTTCATTTCTTTTTTGCATCGATTACCGATTGCGATGCTGCTGTTGTTGTTGCTGCTGCTGCTGCTGTTGCTGCTGTTGTTGTTGCTGCTGCTGCTGCTGTTTATTATCAGGTCGTTCGCTCGGATTGCGTCGAAATCGCTGCAGCAAACTGTTGCAGCTCTCAGAGAGCAGCTGTGTAACGCTGGCCGCTGTGGCGCTGCGCATGTAGCGTCGCTGAGGACGCGCCTCAGTCTCAGCTGTTTTCTTCGAATTTTCACCATTTGCATTTGGCAAGATCTTTTCGCTTTTCTCACGATGAAAACGATTCAGAAATGTGGCCATTTTTCAAGAAGGAGATGACGACAATTCCGCCAACACTTAAGTCGCCTCGCCTCCTGGGGGTCGCGGTGTTGTTGTTGTTGTTGTTGTGTGTCGTGGTTTCTGGTCTATTTCGTTAATTGTACTAATTTCGGGCTTTTTGTGGTGCTGGTTTTGTAGAGAAATGTTTCTAATGGTTACAAAATATCTTAGTATAGACAGAGTAGTATTTATGTGTACAAATAATTGAAATTGTAAGAGATTTGGCAGCTTCGACAGAAATAGACAGAACACACACACACACACACACACACACACACAACAGGAGCAGCCAGCCAGCGCGCGCTGTCAAAATTCAATTCCATTCACAGATTTCGATTCCCCTTTTTCGTTACACGCACTGTAAGCCATTTGATTTCTTCCTTTTTTATGCCATTTATTGAAAAACACAAACAGAAGCCGAAATCAGCTCAACATTTACGAAAGCGCACGCCACAAATACTAATTATAAAAATTGAAAATATCGCAATGCTGTCGACGACGACGACGACCACGACCAAGACAGAGTTCCCAAAGTAGCTGGCGAGTGTATGCTCAGGGCAGAACAGAACCGTACGGGAGAGCTGAATGTCTGCCACCACCCGTTTGCTATTATTGTTTGCCACTAAACCACAAAAAGCAGCCGTCAAAATAGGTATGAGAGTGTACTCTGCCGCCTGGTTTGGGGTATCGGGAAATACGTGTGCATTGTGGGGAATTTGGTAGAATTGGCATTCTCTTCTAACGAAATAATGAAACTGTCATTAGTATTTGCTGGTTCAACTTGTCCGTATCATTAAACGCTGGCAAAGAATCCTTCCAGAACTAGAAACAATTGACATGAAATTCCGTATTTCTGATCTTTGAGCTAGTACCGAAAGTTTTACAAAAACTGAGAGCTGTGTTGATGTAGCTTCCGGACTGTTCGGGTGCCACTCTATTCCATGTGCGCTTTTGAAATAAATGACTGTTCACTCACAAGTGCACCTTAAATCTAACTACCTATAAGAGGAGTAAAAAATTATTATTTCCATACGTCCCTTTTTTTGTCTTTTAGAAATTAACTGTATTTTCCGAAGTTGTCATTCGAATATAAGCCTGTGTAAGTGCCGGTTGTAATCTCTTTCTTGGTCTTTGAGCAGTAAACAGGGGCTAAAATCGATACGATTTTCGGGTTCCGTCAGAGAACTTACATTAGTCAAAAGCTTTTTGAACTGAACGCGAATTAGAAATCTTCCACTGCTTCCCAAACCGTAGCTGAAATATAGCTATCGACCGAAATGTACACCCTGGTAGTAAGGCATTGGTCAGAATTTCCAAAAGTTTGGCAACAAGCCAACATTTTATGGTTTCAAAATCACATTGGTTTTAATACAAAAAATTTCTGCATAAACCCTTAAACTATATGTGGGAAGTTGGTTTTTCTTAAACAAACAGAAAAACCATTGAAGTAAGAGTATTTGGGAGTCGGGGTATACACTTTTAGTTAATTTCGATAGAGAGAGAAAATGAGAGAGAGAGAGAGAGCAGCAGCTAAGCGTCCTGCTTTTGTTGTTACATATTTTTACCAAGTACTTTTTAGTGATTTTTAATTGTTATTATTAAAAGGAATTACAAACGAACAAACAGCAGGCGGTTCAAAAACAACAAAAAAATAAATTGTTTAATTCTAAAAACTTAAAATAAACAAACATAAATTAAGTGACCAAACGCTATTTTTAGAAAGAGCCCAAAGACAACAGAAAAAAGTACACAAAAATTGACATTGAATTCTTGCAGTTTTGGTTGGGATTGTGCAACGTCAAGAGCAGGCAGGCGGGTTGGCAAGGTTCTGGTTGGGTGAGGGGGATTCACTCGATTACAGGAAGTATTCATCGAGTTAAAGGCATTTTGGAGCAAATGAGTCAGCCAGCTATTTTTGGGCGGCAGCGGCGGCGGAGGGAGGAATTGTGGTTAGTGGGCAACACTTAGTGGCATACGCATATGTTGAGAATAGAATCTACCTCGATGAAATGTAGTCCCAAGGCGGACTTGGACATTTCATTTTGCTGGTGTTGATTTGAGTGATTGAATATGACAGAATTGCTTTGTTGTTGTTGTGATTGTTGTTGTTGCTGTTGTTGTGGTTGTTGTTGCGGTTGCTGTTGCTGCGGTTGTGGCGCGTAATACAATTGCGTATTTGTATTTGGATCGTATTGAAGTCCCGCTGCATTGAGAAACTGCTGCGTATGCGGATGCGGTTGCTGCTGCTGCTGCTGTTGGTACTTAACTTGATTTGGCTTGGGATAGGCATACGGATCGAAGGTCGTTAATGGTTTACGCTCCGGCTGTTGTTTAGGCAAGTTATAATAGTTGCGACTCATCATACCGCCAATTCCGAAATTGGGATGATGAAGCTGAGGTTGCTGGTGTTGTTGTGGTTGCTGCTGGAACTGCATGGCTGTTGGCCTCTGTGCCGAACTAAAGGATACCGAATGCGTGAGTGGAACTCCAGGTCTGGGGTAGCTTAGCTTGGAGGTGTTCGGCGGCTGATAGCCATACATTTGTGGCATCATGCCAGGGGCTAGCTGCTGATGCTGTTGTTGTCCAAATTTATTCTCCTTGTTGGTGTTCTTTTGCAAAAACATGGCCAACCCGGACTTAGTGGGTTGTTTGGCCGTCACATGGGAGGAAGAGTAGGACTGCTGCAGTTTATGGGGATGTTGCTGCTGCTGTTGTTGTTGCTGCTGCTGCTGCATAAAAGGATCACTGGTTCCATTCATGGCCGAACAGGCAAAACTATTCCAATTCAAGAAGGGACGCTTATGCTGGGGATAGTGTTGCTGTTGCTGTTCCTGCTGTTGCTGCTGCTGATGTTGCTGCTGCAGCAGTCGCTGATATCCAGCCATGGGCAGTTGTGAGGTAGAATTGGATTTACCTATGGGATAGCAAATCTTTTGCTGCTGCTGCTGTAATGGCATCTGTGGATCGTACAGCTGCACTGGCACTGGTATCTGTGACTCGCCTGCATATTTGCTTGGGCCGTTGCTGCTGCTCGTCGTTGGGGGTTCAACTGGCGCTGCTGTTGTTGGCGTCGTCATCATTGTTTCTTTGTTTTCGCCTGCCAGCGACTGTGACATGTTGTTGTTGCTCTTTAACTTTAGCATGTCGTTTAAGCATTTTTCTAGCTTGTTGTCCACATCTTTTTGGCGCTTTGTGGCTGCTGATGTTGATGGCAGCTCCTCTGCCGCTTTGTTGCCTTGTTCAGTAGACGTGGCCGCTGTCGTTGCTGTGGTCGCGGGAGCAATGTGAAACGATGAGGTAAACTTGGATAGTTGTGGCAGATGTGTGGTACAGCAGTTGGTCACCGTAAAGCTGCTCGTGCTGATGGTACTGTTGCTCTTCTCTGATTTGCGCTCTAGAGAGGCACAATCCGCTGCAGACTCAGGAATTGGCGGTGTATTGAGTGTAGCTGTCTCTGCCGGACGACGAAACAGTGCAGCAGCACAACGAGGTGAGGGCACACACGAACTGCTAGAGCTTTTCATTACTCCACTGGGTTGCTTGGGCTGTGGTGGCGGTGGCTGCTCCTTGCGCGGCTGAGACATCAGTATGGCCGAGTTGGAAGTGCTGCGACTTAAGGAGGGCAGGTTCTTCATATAGCAGGGTATGTGTGTACGACTGGTACCATTTGGAACATGCGTCATGGAGACACTTTTGGGCAGCTGCTGTTGCTGCTTGACGGGCACCCGACTCACAAATGGAGTTTGCGTCGCTGTCGTTGTGGGCGACTGCTCGTTGCAGATGAGCTTGTACAAATCATCTTTGGTAACGGCCTGCCTTACCTTGAGATCTAGATGCGAGAGTGAGGCATTCTTTTGCAATTTGTGGGCTTGTGGCAACGGCTGGGGCTGCTTCTGCAGTTCCTTCTGGGCAGCTTCGGCTACTGTGGGATCAAAGATGGCCAACTTCTTGGCTGTTTTGGCGTCCACCTTGAAGGGTTGACCAGCATCCCCCAGCTGTGCACCGCAGATCTTCTCATAGTTCCAGAAGGTACGCTTGGGTGTTTGTCGCTTCTGAGAGGTATTCAGATTATCACTCCAAAATTCATTCATCAGTTGCTTGTTCAGCGAGAGATTTGAACCACTTTGCAGGCTATTCTTCTGGGGAAGCGGCGGCATATTAGAGCTGGATATGCTGCGCTGCAGTTTGGGCTCAGCTCCGCATGTCTGTGTGAAAATGGAAGGATACGCCAGGCGAGAAGTGGCCCCAGTTGCCCCTCGATTGTTTTGAAAGTTTATCGAGGAGGATTTGGCAAGGCCTGTCACCGACTGCTGCGAATTGGACTTGGCCAGCGGCTGTTGCTGCTGTCGCTTGAGACGGTCGTACAGATCCTCGCACTCTTGAAACTCCTGATGCAGCTTGCGATCCAGTTCGCTGTAGTCGGGCAGGCTTTTCAGGTACTTGTTCATCATTTCGATCTCGGCATCATAGAAATTGGCATCCAGCTTGGCACTGTTAGTGGCCGCCGCCGACTTTTCCTCCAGCTCTTGCTGCTGCTGCAGCAGCTTGTCCAGATCGATCTGTCCGCCAGCAGCTGACGGCTTGACATTATGCTTAGGGGCACGACATGGTACCGGCGGCGGTGGTGAAGAGGATGGCGAGCTGGACGATGACAGGGATATGCTGGAGGCGGAACTAGAGGCTATTGTGGCCATGAGACGAGCAGGCAAAGCCGTGGCCGTAGTAATTGCTCCAGTGGCCGCATTGTAAGCCAAGGGATGATGTTTGCGTGGCAAAGGAGGCGTAGATTTCGGACTAGCTGGTAACAAGGGCCGATTCTTTCGCACAGCCAGCGGTGAGGTGATAGGCGAGCGAACGGCACACTTTGTCTCTGGAATACTCGATGACAGCACGGAAGCAAATTGTGGCGAAACGAGCTGAAAGAACTGTTGTCCGCTCGCGGGCGGTGGCGTAGGTTTCTGCATGGCTGGCAGAGATTCCTCCTTGGGTGTTAGGTTAGCAGAGCCGGCGACGACGCTGGAGACTGGAGACGTTGTTGCAACTGCGACTTTGCCAACATCTTCACTCATTTATGCTATTGGTTTTGAATGCTTCAAAGAGATTCGCGTAAAATTAATAGGGGGAATGGCACTGTTAACTACATACTCGTCGACCCGGGTGTGTGTGTGTGTGTGTGTGTGTGTGTGTGTGTGTGTGGGTGTTGGCTATGTACTTTCAGAGGAATGGATTGTACTTTAATTGCTCTTTCTTGTTCAGTTGTGCAGTTGGGCAAAGGACAAATTGTACAACTGAACACCACTGTTTGCTAATTCGAGGTAAATTCTACAAGATTTTGAACAGAACACAGGGAGGAGAGTACACTAGACGAAATGGACACCACAGACGATGATCGTTCGTTCGATCACGAGGAGTATCACCAACCTGCAGATACTGTTCCGGTATCTTACTGTTCTTCGGCACAATAATCTTTTTGATTATAATAATCTTGTCACCCTCAATTTTCGTGATGGTTATGGGCACGCCCATTTGTGGGCGTTGCGGCTTAAGCGACACGGGTTGTCTCGGTTGCGGATTGACGCTGCGTACAACCTGTGGTCCGGTGAGGATGCCGCCTGGATTGGGCTTTCCGGCGGGTGGAGCTGGTTTAGGTTTCGGCTTTTGTGCAGCCACATGCTCCTTGTTATCGCTGCGCACAATGGAGAAGTGATACAGGGGCTTGTCATCGTCCAGAATGCTCTTTTGTGGCACTGTTTTCTTTTCAACTTTTCGTAGGACCACACCCAGCATGGGTGCCTCTTTGGGCTTGATGGTAATCGAGCCACTTGGTGTGGTAACACGCTTCAGACATACCCCCAGGTTAGCACCCACTGGTGGAGGGGTTTTGGTGCGATGCACCATCTTGCCGCTGGGTATCTCACGATAGCCTTCTTCTTGGCGACCCGAATGATGTTCCACTTCGGGCAGAGCCATGGGATTAGTATGAAGAGTGGGTTCGGGGGCCACCAATGGCGATGGACCCGGGAACATAGAACTAAGGCTGCTAAGACGCCGATTCATATTGGGCGCTGAGACTGTTTTGGTTAGAGGAAACTTTGGTGCCGCTGGCGTCTGCTCCGCTGCGGATTCATTGATCGCACTGGCGGTGCTACCGCGTCGGCTGGTGGTCTTGCTACCGGAGCCCGACGCACTGACACTGTTCGACTCCATACTGCTCATGCTGGAGCTATGCAGACGATTAGGAGCAGCGCTTCTTTCACGGTTACGGGCAGCCGGAGAGATGGAACGCTCACGGCTACGATTATGGGAGCGAGCATCCCGTGCCGCTCGTTGCATGCGCAGCATTTCAATGGAATCGAGCGGTTGTGAATTGTTTTCGGGTACCTGGGGGTCGCTGGCATTTAACAAATTCATTTCCATGGCATCATCTAAAACACAGGGCATAGAGATGACTCGATCCTGCGGTGGTGCATTCATGACAATTTGTCGTTGCTTATCCAGCTCCATGGCCCGTTTTAGTTGGGCTTCCACCTCAAGTGCAGCTCGTGCCCTCGCCGTAGCTTCAGCAGCCGCTGCCAAACGCTGTTTCTCTTCCTCGATGACCCTTGCCTCGGCTTCGGCTTGGGCCTGAGCTTGAGCCTGTGCTTCAGCGGCGGCTGCTGCTCGCAGATTGACCAAATCCGTGGCTGTCATTTGTTTAATGCTTAGACGACGCTGCTGCCCATTGATAATCAGCTCGATCTGTTGGCTGCCTTCCGGCTGTGATGTCAAATCCGGACATCCGAGAGCGATCAGTTCGCTAAGTTCGTTGGACATTGCACTGGAGAGCAGACGATGTCTCTTTAATTTGGTTAGTCACTTTTAGAAATCAAATGTTATCTAATCTTGCACTTGATGCGATTCCCTCGAATTGCGTTGGGTTCGACTTGCTTGGCGAGACTCGCGCGTTTTCTGTCGTTTGCTATAAAGAAACCTGCCCAGCCCCATGTCGGGACCGGATCGTGCGCTCAATGTCAATGTCTCATTGGCATTTTGGCAAATGCATTTCGATTAATTGATCGACCAAAGACTTTTCCTGCCTTTCCGTTGGTTTCATTGACGCCCATGTATATCCGATATATACGCCAAGCATATATAGACAGATAGATCTGGCGCATATACAAATTACAAATCGTAAACAGCAGCAATGAGCTCATTGATGGCGGCGCCGCCAGCGACTCCCACAAAATCCCTGCCTACACCTTGCCCTATATATTTCCATTGGGCCCTGGAGATGCGTCCAAAATGACTGACGGGCCGCCGGCTGTTTGTGATCTCTACACGTACTTGTATGTGAGATCGGTGGGGGTCGCTCTGTTAGTTTGAGACTCTTCCTCTTTGACTGTGTTCTGTTCAATATTTAATTTTTATTTTTACTTTTAACAAATAGACAACGCACGTAAATTGGCGCAGTCGTACATTATACGTTCATAGCAAATATATACATACATGTGCGTTGTGTGACGCTAGTACCAAAAGTTTACAGTGAAATCTGCTCATTAACGGAAAGTCTTTTAATTGATATATTAATCATAAAATGGGTGTCTGAATGCTGGTTAAAGTTTCTTCTCACTGTTTGAAAATTTTTAATTCAGTTGAATGCCGCGCGTCCAGGCGAGCACATTGACGTCTGTCGATACTTATAGACTTTTTGAAGTATTCTAAATAAGACCCAATGCTCTATAAGAAGGGTTGCAAACTTTAAATAACTTTCAGGAGCTTCGCTTTGCAGGTTTGAACCAACAATCATTAATGATTAATGTTTGAAAATGTACAGTTCAAGGGGTTTGCGTATATTTGGAAAACTTGACTGGAGTCGATGGCCGGCATATTAAAAACATGTACTACCAATGTTTCGCAAAGGCTTCTTGGCATTACGATTCATTCAATAAACACCAAGTTCGCACAGAAAAAGAGGTAAAAAAATAAAATTTGAATGGATATTTTTTAATAGCCCTAATGTTTTATTAAAATATCCATTTTTCATATCGTTTGTTTGATTTTCAGCTCCGTTGCATGACCATTTAAGATTCATTAAAGTTAAAATATTTTGTTGAAATTAAAAATTTTCATTCCAAATGAATACCAAAAATAACCAATGAATATTTTTGTATTGTCCGTTTTTTCTCTGTGCGAAAATATCAAAGCAACTGTCGCTTTGATCATATCGCTCTGTCAAAAAACTCTGGGCAATTGTTCTGAATTTATAATGTAAGATTTGAACCGAACCGAAGAAGGTTGGGAACTGGTTCATTTATTATTTCACACTTGGTTCACAGTATACCGGGATTCCGGGCTCGAACCGGTTCGGTTGAAAACCGGCTTACTGCCCTTATCAGAAGTTTATGAACCGTGTTTGATACTCTCAAATATTTTTCCGTGTTTTTTTTGCCACGAATTTAAAAACTTCAAATATGTCTCTAAGGTTGTGGAGCGTTCTATGGTTGATCGATTTCGACTTTTTTTAAATGCCTAAACCTACATGTGGGAGGTGCAACTCAAAAATTTACGACTCAATCGGAGAAATTGTATTATTTAGTTGTGTATCCTATAAGATTAGGCCGTCGATTATCCATTATTTTGCTTAAACTGGCACGTTTTAAGGCCTGAGAGTTTTCACTGTAACACATTGGCCGATCTCTTGAGCTTGTCAAATCCAAATATCACACACACACACACACTCACACATCCATTCGCTCCTCTGATTGTGTGAGAGTTCCGTCGACTGTAGGTAAAAGCAACTTTTCCACCCTAGTTGAGACTATTCTCAAATGGCCATGTTTGTGTCTTGATTTTTCGCTATAATTTTGCGCGCACTAAATATAAATGCAAAACATTACAAAAATAACTAAGGAAAACTATAGAAGAAGCAGAGGCAGAGCATCAAAGACCAACATGATGATGATGTGGTAGGCAGCCTGCTGATGAATAATCCACCGTATGTAGATATACATATAAATATGTATATATATATATATATATATATGGAAACGATGCCTATGTGCGCTGCTCCAATTGTAGTTGTTGCTGCTGTGTTGTTAGTTTTTAGTTTTGTTTTGATTCGCTTGGTCGTTATGGCCTCTTCATCTCTCTCCAAAGTAAGTTTCTTTTTGTTGCATTTCATCTCCATCCGCGGCAAGTGCAAAGTTCAGCTTTTCAGATTTTGTTGAATTTTCACAGCTGCCGCCGGTTGTAATTGGATTTTTCGTCTTCGTCTTTGGTCGAAAGTGCGGTCAGTGTTTTAGATTGTATACTTTTGATGTTTTTCGGTACATTTGTTGCTGTTGTTTCGATTTTATTTTTAAAACACTTAAAATTTCGTAGTCTTTTGGGACTGATAGCCTGTGATTATGTCACGGCATGGCATCTAGTGCCTAACAATTGTCTAAAAAACAATGCAGTTTTCTGCCTTTTACTTTCCTCAAAGCGAAATGCGTTTTCATAATACGTCTACAAGATTTTTCTAAACTAAACACACACACACACACACAGTGGGATAAACAAAATGCGCCCAAGGAAACGAAACGAGACGAAACTAAAATGGGAGAGAGAGAGTGAGGGGAGGATCAAGTAGTACCGTTCGTTACACGACAACGACACACAACCGACAAACGAAGATTTGAATCTGTTTCTGTTTCAGAATTTGAAAATGTTCAACCGAAAACTGGCAGAAGAGCTGCCGAGTAAACATTCTGCGCGACGCGTGTATTTTTAATTTTCCACAAGGCGAAAATTGTTTAGAGCAAATGCCAAAAGCAGCTGCGCGCGCAGGCCACCCATCAGCTGTGCCGAGGCTCATGGACATGCGCAGAGGGATAAAGAGAGAGAGAGAGAGCGAGGGAGTAAGGGCCATGCATCGCGAACAGCAATAACATAAAGTCGTCACTCACTGACTCACTAGATAGTCATCGGTATGATCAACAAAGTACTCCTCAACAATCCAATTCTCGCCGGCGTATTTATCCACAGGCATATCGCACATGGCCACCAGGTCAAACTGATTCCGTTGCCTCTTCAATAGCAGGCAACGTGTGATGGGCTCCTCATCGCCATCATAATCACCATTTCCATTCGGAGTTGGCGTCGCTTGCGCCTCATGGCGGATAAATTGCTGCTCCAATTGCCGAAAGAACTGAATCTTGGCGACGAAATTCTATGCGCGTTACTCAGCCACTTAATTGGCGGCGAAATGGGCAACTGACAAAGAAGCTGCCAGACCAACGGACGGTCAACAAGTTAATGTCAAATGATCAATTGAGCGAAAGCGAAATAAACTAGGACACAACGATGGAGGAGGGGGAAGGCAGTGGATAGTGGACACAGTGAATGGGCAGTATAAAGATCAGCATTAAGATAATCCTAATTGAAAGTTTCCACAAATTGACATAAGCCCAAAAGAATTTGTAAAAGCTCAATCGCTCGGAAGAATGTTGCAACTATGATTGTTGGTCTGAATGTTCGTTTATGACTTTTAAGAAAACACACAAGCCGAATGTTAACATTTAGAGCATTCAGGGAATCCTAAGTTTATATACCATTTTTATTAACCTATTTCGATATTTGTCAAAGATATAGCCATATATTAGAATTCAAAATTATTTTTTGGGATTGGTACACCTTTTAGACTCGGAAAAAGTCTATCAGTATGAATCGGCAGTCCTAAACGAAACGTAGTTCAACTAACAGGTATATGTTTTTCATTTACAATGTTGGTTTTCTAAATAAAAGTTTAGGATTTCAAATGCTGAATACACGAAAAGTGTTGTTGATCCATTTGCTCATTGTCGCTGCCCCTTACTACTGTGATTAGTCGCGCGCGAGTGTCTGCTAGTCGTATGGACTGAGATGCCGGCATTTCGTGGCTAAATTTCAGAGACGAGCTAAGTGAGTTAGTAGTTTGAACCCCAGACAAGGTGAGTGAAAAAGTACATTTAAGTTGTAGGATTTCCACTCCCGTGCAGTTTGACATTTGTGAAAGCCAACGGTTTATTTAAAACTTATGATCGTAGGTAAGGCTCGTTTTTTGGAAATGATTATTTTAAGAGCTAATACAAAGGTTCTCAGAATCAAGTCAAACGATGTTACTATTCCAACCATTACAAATTGATCAAGAAAAAATCCAAAATATGAGGCAATTTGCCCGCCGCCCAACACTTGCTTGTAGTGCCCAAGGCTCTTTACAATACAAATTCCGATTAGATCTTGAGAACCAGTACCGCGCCCACACCAAACGAAGAGTGCGCGATAGTGCGTGTGGATCACAATCGATACACTCGACTGCAATTGAAAATTAAGCACAAGTACACGGACAAGGCACAAACACATGTGAGCGGTTAGCCAAGCTAGACAACATGCAGTAATACACCAATCAATGCGTGGCGCTCGATAGATAACAAAACAAAGCAGATGACAGACGGCGACAAGGAACGGAACGGGCTAATGGGGACAGTGCAGTTGGTTGGTTGGTTGGCTTACGAGATAGTCACTATCGTGATCTGCAAAATACTCGACCACAATCCAATCCTCGAGATACGGTTTGAAGCGCAACTGTGAGCTGTCATAGAGCAGATCGGTGCAATGATCGTTACGCGGTGGAGCAGGCAACTCACGCATTTTGATGTAACAAGGGATTTGGGCATTCTCAAACTGATCGGCCACCAGCTGGGACTTTTCCAGATAGCGCTTGAAGAACAACATGATGTTAGGTCTAGCGGTAATTTGTCAACTGATTGTTACAAAAAAAGCATTTGGCAAGCCACCAGGGGATGCATGCATCATGCAATCAAGAGGCTCGGTATGAGAACGCAGCAGTCCGACATCTGTCCGATCTGTAAATGCTTAACTTATCTTTTACCATTTTGTTTGAGTGTTTTTTTTTTCATTTCTTTTCTGGTTTTTTCGTTGCCCTACCTAAATTTTCATTCGCTTGAACGTTTTGTGTGTGTAAATATAAAATGAAAAGTTTTTACCTTAGGTTGGGATTGGCGATTGTTGCGTCCACTGTCACGCTCATCCTTGGCGCGATCGCGATGCCGGCGACGGGAACTCGAGTGCGAGGTCTCGTCCCTGTAACGGTACTTGTGTTGTCGCCTGCTCGAGGCAGGCGATTTGCGATGCGAACGCTTCGAGCGTTCCTTGCGTCGGCGGGAAGAGATGCTGTCATCGAATCTGCAAAACGAGAGAGAGGGGGGAGAATTTCAATTAAATAAGCTCGGGAATTATTACTTAACGGAGCCACAGATGAATGGCCGTCCTTGGAGCAACGCCCAGCAACTGTCGAATTAAGAGAATTGGACTTGGTCGACATGGAAAGCTACTTAACAGCAGTAAGCTGCTCCACGCTCGCCGGCCCGCCAGCTCGCGGCTGGATTCTTAAGCCACACCATGGAGACGTGTGTTGGCGAATGAGTTTTTGCGTTACCAATCAAGTTAATCAACTTGGCCGGCTATCTACCCGACCGACTGCCCACCATTAGCGACAACAAATGCCTTTGAGTGTGACATGGCATTAAAGTACATTTCGCTAAGGTGAACCCAGAACTGTGTCAATAACAGAGGCAGTAGCTCATGCTCATGTTTGCGACACGCCTAACTGAGCAGTATTATGAGTGCGTGCGGGCGGCGTGAATCAGCTGTTTGCCGATCTTTTCGATAACTGACCTATGTACACCGCTACCTCCAAGAAGTCAACCTTATGCTAATAAGGCGAACAACAAACAGCTCCCATTGAGCTAGACAATGATTACGAAAATTTTTGTCGGTTTGCTGCCCACGTGGCCGCCAAAAACTGTCTAAATTTGGGCACATAAAAATTATGAGAAACCGAGAACCGATCGCAACGAAGCTGAAAGTGACTTTGACTACACACACACACACACACACACACACAAACCCAGGGCGCTGCAATTCAAAGCTCTACGCCTGCGCGCCCACTTCAAAAAGTCAACTTGAACACACGCAGATCTGCCGAGGCTTAAAACGCTTGGCCAAAGATCTTTGACTGGCGTCTGTCTCCCAACCAACCTCTTAAGGTCTTACGGTAGTTCATAAACAAAAAAAAGATATTCAATATGTTCTCTAGCATTTTGATTAATGACGCGACGCGTGCAAATTGGAACAACTTTTATGGAAAACTTTAATTGGTTATTAATGATTCGTCGATTTTGTATGGGAAGAAACAAATGTTCACACTTACGGCGAGTTAAGGGTGGAGCGTGGAGCGGAGAGAACATGCTACAACAAGCAAGTTCAATAATAACTTCCCGATTTGGTTGTTATTGTGTAAGGTAATTGGCATCATACATTTTACTCAAGGCAACTAATTTTGGGCCTGATGAAAACCGGAATAATAAAGAGAACAAGAGAACCCAGAAATTGTGGGGCGAAATGAGTTGAATTTGTAACTGTGCTACCAGGTCAAACAAAGGGTGAGTTTGAAGGTCACTTTCAAATATGGAGTCTAGGGGGTATATTCTAGTTTAGAAATGCAGTTTCTGGGATTTTAAAAAAAAATCAATAATAAAAAATCTACAAAGTATTTTTACCGTTAATATTTTGATTTTACATCCATCAATGCTTCAACAAAACAAAGCAAAAATAGAAAAACGGAAAAAAATTCAAAATTGAAAATGTTACAGGTTGGTACAGTGGGCGATTTCGATCATTCTATTCATCAGAATAAACAAATTGACAAGAAAGAAAGTCGGTCAAGCCCGACTATGACATACTCTGTACCAATGAAACTATACGCTCAGTATAAATTTTGATGCTATAGTAACAGCTGAAAGCAGCGCTTCAACTGCGCTGCAGCAGCGAACACTCTTTTGATCATAACTCGACAACCGTTCATCCGATATTTACCATTGCTTTGGCGAATCGATAAGTTGGTCTGATTACTAAATATGTTTACATTCACAATAAACTTGATCTGATTGCAGACATAAGAAGTTTTTGTCTTATACACGTCAAACCATCTCTGATATCTGTGCGTTCATACGGACTGACAGACGGACATGGCTATATCGACTCGGCTGTTATTGCTGAACAAGAATACCTATACTTTATGGGGTCGGAGATGTTTCCTTCTGGCTGTTACATACATTTGCAGTCGTAGTATACCGTTTTTAATCTACGAGTAACGGGTATAAAAAAAACACTTTAAAAACGCATTATTAAAATTTCTGATAAATTACACTAGCTTTCATATAATATTTGATTTTCCAACCCTCGAAATTTTTTTTGTCATTTTATATGTAGAATCAGGCGCTGAATCCGTATCCGAAGTTTACAAAAATCTAAGTAGAAATTTTATCAATTTTGTTTCCTTATTATCGAAATTTTGAAGAGGCCGTTAATAACATGATATAAGCGAGCAGAAACACAGGCAGAACTGAGAGTCAAAGAGAGGGGAACACTACTGCACTGTGTATAAGAATATTTTCTTAGTCGGCACTGGCAGCTTCCTTTACTAGGAACCATTTCTAATGATCGAAAACAGAAAATTGTTTATTTATTTAATACCGAATGTCGAAAAAACTCTTATTGGTAAAAGGTTATCTTATCTCTCGGCATGCACAGCATACAGTCTAAGCTGTCTCTGCTGCCATTCATCTCACCAGACATGATTGTCTGCTTGCGCAGTGGATTTCGACGAATTCGATCTTCCACGGCTTTGATGGCTTGTGGCGTTAGCACAGTGCGCAGACGGCCGGAATTCGGATTTCCCCAAATAATTGTACGATATAATACACAAAGTTTTGGGTGTTTTCGAGTGGACGCCACATCGGAAAGATTTCACCTTTTTCAAATACAACACGATGGTACATATCATTACGATTAGCTCACTTCAAAGATTATGAATTTCATTTCATATTAAGACACACAATTGGAAACGTGATAAGATAACGGCAGTAATATTTATGCAACAGCTACAGTGATTTGAAGGTTCAACCCAATTGTATATATACATATATTAATTCAAATAGAAAGCCCAACCCACTTCTGTAGCTATCATTTCATTGTGTAAACATATTTTGCATCACTCAAGAATTCCTAGAACCTTGACCGATTTCCCTAATGTTTATGTTTAATTAAGGTCTTTATTTTATTATCTAGCAAAACTCCGCCTTCTTGGAATGAATAAGCACTTTGTCTTTACCAACTTCCTTAATGGCTAGTTGGCTGGCTGACTTGCAATTCTCCTCGTGCCAAACGACCAGCTAATAAAAAGCTTAACAAATTGTCAAGTCAAACAGTAAAAGCCAACCAAAAAGTTCGTCAAATGCATGCACATATACCTTCTTTCGGGGTGTAGAACATTTGAAAAAGTTTCGGTTAGCCACTCGCGCCTGTGTTATTGAGTTATGAAATTAATCATTTGTGTGAAACCAGTTTGCCGCTTGATTTACATAGAGCACTGCCGCCGCCGTCGTAGCAGCTGAGACACTTTAAACCCACCAGAGTTGTCGACAAACATTTGCTGCGGCTCGACAGTTTTTTTTTTTATTTTCTTCATTTTTTTTGTATTGACCCTGAAAATGCCATAAATACATTAAGCAAAAGCGTAAAACACATATGCGATATTCTCCTCCTGCTCGAAACCCCTCACCATCTACATGAAGTAAACACATATGTACATATGACTGACTATACAAATACAATACAAATAAAAAAGCGTTAACAATTGGATTCAAATTTTTGCTTCCATTGAACTGCAGAGGGTATGCGTCACTATGGGTTTACCAAGAAAATACGAAGGATGGCTATGCATTCAGATGAACTGTTGAATTATCCAAATTTTTTTAGCGTCGGTTTATCTGTCAATCGTCTTTTTGTTAGTTAAAAACAGTTTGTGAGCCTATGCCATTGGTGGTACAATGGGTCTGTGGCAGGGTATCCAACCAAATCAAGAACCATTATATTTAACCGGAATAAACGTATAAGCCGAAACCGTAACCGTAACCTTTAAAGTCACCGTAACCGAAGGTATTTTGTTTTGGCTATAATACGTACGTAAGATTACACCTAGAAATTAATGAATAATTTATAATTTCAAGCACACATACTCAATTAACCTACTTTACGGGTACAATTATTCAAGTAATTGTAAAAGTAATTACATTTTGTAATAATCACTAATATTCGTAATTCATTTATACGACATACAATTACGATTACTTTAAAAAAGTAAGAAATGCCGCTATCGTTCATTCGATCTTAACATTTCCTTTGGAAAGGTACTGATTACTTAATATTTTCAGAAGGTACGAACCTTCTATATATAAAATTGTGGGAGGTTCGCATTTTTTTTATGTGTAAGGTTCCAGTTTTAAAATATATTAAATAAAATCTGTATAAGTCTCTAAATTTCATTAACACCAAAACCATGATCGGTATAGGTCAGGGTGTAATTAAGAGATGAGTTTCAGCTCATCTTCTTATTAAAACTGAGGTAACAACTGGAAATCGAATTATTGAATACGTTTCCAAATTATTTCAATTCCAAACGAGTTCTCCTCACTGATCGAAAAGTTGCTTAAATATCTCCATTTGTTCTATTCCTTTGATATTATTTTTCTCAGTTTGTTCCGCACCGCACACTTCACTTTGATTAACGCAGAGGTCAGCTTTATATTTGTGTATGAATATTTCTTCAAGTGAAATACATAATGAGAAACCGGAATTTTGACTCATAGAAGCAAGAGAGGGGGGGAAATATATACAGTAGTGGGTTATCGCAGGCCTTAAATGACAAAAGAAGTGCCGTTACAAATTATTATTAAGTAAATGACAACAAAATTATGAACAAAGAATGAGTAACTGTCAAAGTATGTTAACAGCCCAAACACACACACAAACACACACACACACACACACACACACACACACAGAGCGCTGATCAGCAGCTGCTGCCGGATTATGCAAATCCATTTGGGTGGCGCAAAGCTCTAGCTAAATGAGGGCGCGAGAACTGAGTTTGCCAATTGCAAGGTCATTGGTTGCGTCTGCGCAAACATGGGACAGACAAGCTCAAGCAAAGGCGAGCACGGCAAATAAGTGGGGAAACGCTTTGTGCGTCATCGGGAGCCGACACAGCTGGTGGTCATGGCAGGTTCAGGCGGCCGCTACTGAGCCAGTTGTCCGTCAGTTATGCAGCCGAGAGATCACTTGGTTCAATGAACGTAATGTAATGTCTCTCCCCCGCCCTCCCGCCGCTATCACCCCTAACTGGAATGAGTTGCGAGCCGGCCATTACTGTTAACGAAAACAAACAACAGTTAAGCAAAATCAACAACAACGAGCCAAATAAAATATGCCAAATATCCCCCGCCACCTCCTCCAGCACACTCGCCGACTCGATCAACAAAAAAGGAAGCATTGACTTTGTAGAAGATCTCTCGATTGTGTCGCATTGCTTGTTTTTCAATATAGGAAGTCAATAAAACACAAAGTTGCCTGTGTAAATAATACGTAAAAACAAAAATAATTTAAAATGCTGATTTTCTTTTTGGCCTGCCTTGTGGCTGTCGGAACTGCTCGAGAATTGTGAACTGAAAAGCTAGGCTTTTTATTGTTGTTGTGGTTACAAATGTTTGCCGTCGGCGGTAGTCGCATCGATTATGCGCGTATATGGTCTATGAAGGCAGGTCCGGTTTGTCAGATAGATAAATGAACCCGAGAGCTAAACAGAAGCAAATTAAATAAAAAAAATAAATAAAAAATCTTAAAGACTTGTGCTGTTTCTCTTAAGTAGAGGCTTGAAACCAGCCCCAAAGAGGTAAGCGGTTTTTGGTCTGCCAGCTGTTGACATAATTACTGAGAAAATATTTCTGTTGAATGCCGAACTGGAGACTGGCACAGGAAGAGCCAAACGCAATTGGACATTAATTAGTTGGACATGTTGGTTATTAATTAATAGAGGAGGAAAAAGAATAAGTTTATTCTTTTCTTAAAGCAGGTAAGCGAAAATATTGGTATAAACCAACTTTGGAACGGTCAGATTTGAATGTCCGTCACTTTTTAAGTTACTCGACACACTGGTTATGTCAACGACCGTCAGTTATTGGACTACCGTCATATTTTGATTCCTCATCCAAAGAGACAACTCTTTCAATACACACACTGGCGGTCATGAAAACCTCACCACTCCAATCGTTCCAGTAAACGTCAAGAAACCTTATTATTTTATTTAATATTTAAAAAGAATTAATCAAAAAAAA
Organism: Lordiphosa andalusiaca; assembly: GCA_035044965.1. Lineage (NCBI taxonomy): Eukaryota > Metazoa > Arthropoda > Insecta > Diptera > Drosophilidae > Lordiphosa > Lordiphosa andalusiaca. The sequence goes on from JAWNNM010002651.1 coordinate 199,133, forward strand.
GAAGGCAAAAGACTGCTATAAAATTATCGTCATTATTCGTTACGGCATGAAATCAGCCAGGTTATATACATACAACATTTTAAAACCTATCTCTTCTCTGGCAGCTACACTATATTGTTTTCCGATTTTAACCATTTTGTGGAATCATGGAAAAGCATTGCAAAATTCAAAATGTGGAGTTCGGAGATGTTCCCATTGTAAACAAAAAAGTTGTTGTCACTAGAATTAGATTTTCGACCGATCATCCCATGACAGCTATATGCTATAGTCATCCGATCCGGCCTTTTACCACAAATGTGAAACGAATATGAATTTAAAGACTTCGTGCAGTTTGGTTGCATAAACACACGCAAGTCTATCGACCTATCGACTTACAATTGCAGCTGTATACAGCTGTACCACTTGAAGGGAGTGATTTATTTCCTCGATACATGCTCCTCTCTATCATTATACGTCAAATTATCTACCATGATACCGTATCACTGGAGTTCAGCAGAAAGATCAGTGATTGATCAGGGAGCAAGTTGTTCTGCTGAACGCATCCAATAAATTGGTTTTAGAATTGATACACCATTCAGCATATTCTTCAGGCCTTGGGTTGATTGAAGGTTTTTTCGATTTTAATCATTTGATTGACAATTCAAGCTTTAATTTTAGCCTCACTTTTAACACGTCGGCCCTATTTGTCCCAAAAACTCGAGGTGATGGGTAATTTTTGAGGCCAGATTCGTGATCAACGATGAAAATATTCTTGTGCGATCTTTCAAAAAAAAAAAAATGCTAATTTTGTCGACCTGTGTTATTGGCAGATTGCACATTGCGATCTTGAAAAAATTTGACGATTTGGTGAGACCGTTTACTGATTGCTTACGAATTGTACTAAAGCCAGAAAATAGCCTAACCTTAGCAATCAGTGCGTTCAGCAAATTATCATCAGCAATCGCAAATCGTTAATCAGTAAGCGGACATCGGATTTATCTGCTGAAACCACCCTATGACTTACGAAGAAACTGCTGTTTGCTCGATAAAACAAGTAAAGTTGAATTCATACAAATTATTTGAAATAGCAAAAGCCTTCTTTTATTTACTGTTTTTTGATTTTATTTCGGGTAAATAGGCTCAAATCCAACATATCACGAAATGTGCTCACGATGTGCAAAATTTTCCTCGTTTGAAATTGGCACATTAAGAGCTGGTGAAAATGTGATAATTGCTTTGATAATTGAATAAACGCATTTCTCTATGCCAAGGCAATGTTTATTTTACAAAGTTCAGTCGAATATCATCAAACCCTAACGAGGTTGAAACACTTGGAGCCGCCGAGCTTGCTTGTCCAGCTCTCTGTCTCATTCTTTAAGCCGCACTTAGAATACTAAAAGCTTTCAAGCCGGCGCTTGGGTTACCTAATGAGCCGGACTATTATATTTGGTTGCCATAAGTAGGGGCGGCATGCTTGACCAAATTTGGCAGAGAGATCGATCTTGAGGCATACTGTAGCGGTATAGCGCCAATAATAACAAAAACAACAATATTAATAAGGAGACGAGTTTCTAAAAATGAAGTGCGGACAGAACGCTTAGTCAGCTGAAAGAGTCAGAACACTTCAATACGTATAGGTCTTCAGTTTCCGCATGGTGCAGAGACGGGCGATTCTTAGTTATGGAGATGTGCGTGAGACGCGTGATTTAGAGCAACGAATTGTGAACTGATATTCAAAAAAAAAAAAAAAACAGGTTCGTTTTCTTATAGAAACCTTAGTGCTAGCAGGAAGCTAAATTTACGATTTTCATGAATTTGTAAATGGTTTGTAACAGGGGTGCCCAGCAGCACGCAATGTTCGCGCATTCGCTAACACAAGTAAAATAGTTGCGAGCGGCAACAACAATACAGCTCGCATACGTATTGTTGCCTTCAATTTCGCTAAAAGCATAGGAGAGTAAGAAAAGAGAGACACATCCAAAGTTGTTGCTGCAATTTCATTATGCGTTAGTTCCATTCGCTCGCCAATAGATTTGTGTGAAACAACAACAAATTAAGCGTATACACGCGGGTACCTCTGGTTTAAAGGGAACAATTGGAATGAAAATAAAGAAATATGAATAGAAGAGCCACCATAGGAATCTTTTCTTCAAATATACTACAAATTTTGGGTGTGGTAAATTGAAGTTAGACAATTTACTTTACCAAAACCAGTTGCGAACCGAGCTAAAATTTTGATGTTTAGGTAAGTAAATCGGCGTAGAGTGTGGAAAACCATATAAGGATTTAGTCTTAATATTCTCGATAGTGACAACGGTTTTGTATCACAACCCCATCATCTCTACTTACTTATACTCACACGTCGTGGACCCCAAGAGCTCGGACCGACGACGCTGCTGTTGATGCTTATTGTTCTTTATCTTATTGTTATGATGATTATTATTATTGCTATCCGCATTGGATGGCAACAGCACACGATCGGGATAGAGCGGCTTGGGTGCCCACGAAGCTGCTGCCACGTAGATGTCCGTCCTGGGTGTGGGCGGCGGTTCGGGTGTGCCCGCTGCATAGCTGTAGTAGCCATCCTCGGGCTCATCCACCACTGATAGACGATGTTTCGTTTTGGAATTATCACTGCTATACAGATACTCTTGCATGGAGCGGCAAGCACTCTTACGCCGCAGTTGCGCCTGGGTTAGTTGACTAGTTGGCTCTTCGGGGGAAGTCCTTATCCAAGAGCTGGCAGGAATAAACTGATGACTAACCACTTTTGAGAAGTCCACATAGAGGGACTCATCGTTGGCAGGTTTGCGTTGGAACTCATCATAATCCTCCTCATTATCATCGTCGTGAGGTGTGGTGGGAGCACCCACCGAGCTGTAGAAACTATAGTTGCTGGAGGATTGCGAGTAGGATCGATTCCTGCCATAGAACTCCTCTTCAAAGGGCAAACCCTTGGGGAATTTATTGGAGAAGGCCTTTTTCAAGCGGGGCGAATCATGGGAATCGCTAGAGCCAGTCGAGGACTCTCCCCCAGCATGACGCTGCTTTAAACTCAACTTGGGCGTGGCGGGCAACTGCCTACGCTGAGCCAGAGGAGTGGCTCCTGCTGTGAGATCATTGTTTGGCTTACGAGCTGTGGGCGGCAACGGAGCCGGATAATTCTTAATGGAACGTTGAGTGGGGCAATTCTCCTTGCTGTTTTTGCCAGTTTGATAGGTGCGTTTCTGTGAGGAATTAACATTTGAGGGTGGTTGATACTGTTTGCGGGCAGTGTTGGGCGTGGGGACAGCAGCTGCTGCTGGGGGAGCTGGCGCTCGGGCCTTAACATGGCCCGGTCTAGTGGTTGAGCAGGCGGTCTCAATGCGTCGAACGAGCTTGGGTGTCAAAGGTTTGACACTTGCGTTACCCCTGGCTGGTCGTGATTGCTGCGGAGGATGCTGTTCCTGCATTTTTTGGCGATTGCTACTGCAGTAGCTGCTACGCCAAGGCTGTTGTCGTTGGAATTGACTGCCTAATCCCGCACCTGGCTGATTGATAGAGGATGTTGAAGAGGCCGTCGAAGAGGAGCAAGTGATTGAAGTGCTGTTGTGGGTCTTATTGTGTCCACGATTGCCAGGCAGTGACTTGACCGGAGTTCTATTGGCTCCATTGCTACTTAGGGGCTGCTGACTAGGGGTGGCTGTTGCTCCACCTGATGCCCGTGGCACTCGAAAAGAGCTGTACGGCCGAAAGCCGTTTCCGTATTGCTGTCCCACGATGGGCATTTTGTTACTTTATTTTTTAACTTATTTTTCGATTGTTAAAGTTTAATTCTGGATTATCTCTTGTGTTAGATTTCGGACGTTTGAAATTTAAATGGCGAGGCATTTACTTTAAACGCGGATCGTGTATCACTTGTAGATCGTTGGCTGCGTTTTGTGAATCATTCATTAGAATTTGTAATTTTCAATGCTGGGCACACACACACACACACACACACACTAGCGGAGCCTGCCTGTCGTCTGTCTGTCAAGCACACTTCCCACCAACTGGCCTAGCCTTCTGTATTTCAATAAATTATCGAGCATTTTTCTGCCCGTTTGTAATTAACACGTTCTCATTGGCTTATGAGTGTGAGCGCCTTGCTGGGTGCATTTATGCGACTTCTCGTTGACCAACTTTTTGGTTGTCAGCAGTTAAAAGGAAAGGCGGGGGCAAAAATTGAATTAGCCCTGGCAAAACTAACCCTGAACCTTGGCTACGATTTGGGACCACCAGCAACAACAACAACAAAATCCAATTGGCAAGTTCATTGATAACCAGTTGAAGGCCTTTATGCAATTTTTCCCCCAACAAGTTGGTAGAAAGTGGACAACAGGTCCTCGATAAAACCAGTTTCTGCTCAATTTTTACTTTTTTTCGGGTCAACAAAAGTGGCTGAGTCAGCTAACACAGCTAGTAAACTCTGCGAAATTCAATTAAATGTCTCGATTTTGGTACCCTTCTTTTACGAAATGAATGTAAATAAATTTGAAGTCCGAATTTCCTACTTCAATTCGTTTCGGGAAAGGGGAAAAAACGCTTTCACCTGAAGAAGTGGCTTCGTTAGTTGAATTCAAAGCAAATTATCAAAAAATATAAATCTCTTAGCCCGTCTGGCAGATGACTGGCCGACTGATAATCAAATCATCAGTTTGAAAATTTGGAAAACTCTTGTTCGAATTGGAATTCTTTTCACCTTTGAAAATAAATAATTGAGCAAGGCCGATTCCGGAAAGAAAAATGTCAACTTCAAAAATCAAGATTGAAAAAGTTTGAAAAAATAGAAGGAGAATGTTAAATGATTTTACTGCTGGCATTCAAAAACGATTTTACACTCTTCTAACTTTAAACTCAGTTTGTATGGAGAGTTTGCAAAATAATATATCATTAGGTTTTTCAATGTTGGTACGATTTGTTGTTACATTGGTACGAAATTTATGATGTCAATGGTATTCAATTTTCTAGTTCGCGGCGATCTAAATACATTTTGTGAATCATTTGATTAGCTTTGCAGACCAAGTTCTTAAAACAACAGAGGCTAATACGGGCGGGGATTTTAATGGTAGTTCTGATTTGATAGATTTTTTCATTAAAGTTTTCTGCCGATTGTAAGGCTCAGTTGTCCAGAAGTCGGTGCACTGCACATTGTATGTATGCTTCTTTTAAAGGGCATAAATACGTTCCACTTGTACAACAGAACATTTTCAATTCTCTTAAAGTAATGGTTCACATTTTCACTTTTTGAACTAAAACATTTTACATTTGGAGATTGAGGACACCATTTTGGAAGATAAAACTATATTTTCATTACCATTTTTCGTTTATGGATTTAAGTGTTTGGTGTGAGTTTCAAGTATCCTCAAATTTACCATTCAACATTAATGATAAACCCATCTCCCATTTATCGAAACGTTGGATCACTTATTATGCTTAACCAGAATGATTGAAAGCTTGCTTCTACCTCCGCTTTATTCAAATTGGATCGATCGATGATAAACATATTTAACACAATCCGCTAAGTGTTCCAATTGAAAATAGACAATTTCTTCGAATTTCGCTTTCATCTTTGTTTAATTAACACTGTAAGTTGAATGTTTTAAAGAGAAACGCGGGTGCTCATGGTAAAATTTCGCGTAGCCTACGCATGAGTAATCCCATCCATATCGGAAATGCAAAAACAAATTAAACAAATAATAATTGCAAAAACACCATCAAACACGTCCGGTTGTTTTAGTTCGTTTGATTTCTCAACTGCAACCACCGATAAGATGTAGGCGGTCTGGTCTGGTATTGGTCGTATCTTATCTTGAACTTAGTTAACCCAAAAGTTGGCCAAGACTCCGCGTGTTGTGTGTGCCTTGCATCGAAAATTGATCATATTTCTCAAAATATGCACTTCTTTTTCTCAAACACTTGACAGCTGCATGCATTGGTTTCAACAAATTGATAAACAAACATATATTTTTTGTTACATTTCTTTTATAAATCACTTGGTAGTGGATTTGGTTGTGGTGGTTGTTGTTGCTTTTTGAGGCTGCACGGCGGCGACGACCGAAAGAGAAGCCAGCACCTCCATTCGCTTGCAAGTTGTCGTTGCGACTGAGCTTTGAAGCGACAAGTTCGCAGCGAACAAGTGTCGGTTCGGCGTCGCACATTTCCAGTTTTTCGTGGTCGATCGCGTTTTGAATTCGCCGCTCTCAACTCTGCTGCGAATTTGTAGACCTCCTCCCCCCCAAAAAAAAAATATAGATTTCATTTACATGAACAACAATCTGTTTCTTGTTTAAATTGAAAATAATCGAAAACAATAAAATCAAAATTGCGGAAATTGTGGAAAATTGATCGACATTTGCGACATCAATTCTGTTTTCAGCGAATTTTCGTCAGGTTGACTTCCGCCTTGGAGCTTGATGAATTATGCACCGAAGCTGCTTTGGCAATTAATCTGCTGGACGGTTCATGAACACTTGGCCGGGCGGGTTTTATTGCAAATTTCGAAAAGGTTAATAAACAAGCCGGAGTGCAGCAGCACCAGCACATGAAAACGACATGTTAATGACAAAGAAAGCGCAGTCGCGACACTGATTAAACAAAACTCTCGACTGGAGATGCCTAAAAAGGCCAGGCCAGGCTTATAAAACAATAATAAATGCGCCACAGTGGAGCAGCGATGCTTTGAGTAATATGCAAATATTTCTTGTAAATACGCAGGCGCATAAATTAAGGCAAGGAAATGCATTGTGCCAGGATGCGACGCCCACAAATGCCATGGATAGGCGGCATAAAGAAATCGCTGATAAATTTACAGTAAGCTGACTACACACGAGGATGACTCTTCTCTTCCTGACAACAGCCCCAGTTTGTGTGACAGTACACAAATTTCACTTGCCTTTTATGGCCAAATGTTAATTTGTCTCCCTGGCTGCTGCAGCGTGTCTGCATTCGCCATTAAAGACATGACTGTTTACAAACCAATTGTGAAGAAAGCGACAGGAGCTAAGTAGAAAGCTGCGTGGGTAGAACAATGTGCAGAAGACCGCAATATGGATATGTCCATGGGGTTAAGTACGTGAAGTGAGTTTGTTGGCGGCAGACGTCTTATGAGTTAAAATCCCAGAGTAAGATGGGATTTGCAAGGTGATGTAAACTTCATGAAGTTTTCGAAAAAGCATTCGTTTGTAAGAAAGAGGTGTAGAGGGGCAAGCGACAACACGACACCTCTTTCCTACATAGTTAATAATGATTATTTGTAGATTTTGATCCTCAAACAAGAAAGAAAGTCGGTCAAGCCCGACTATAGCATACTCTGTACCAACGAAATTATACGCTCAGCATAAATTTTGATGCTGCAGCAGCAGCTAAAAGCATTATATATCCGCCAAAGGAATGGTGAAGATCGGATCAGCGGTTTACGAGTTATGATCAAAAGACTGTTTGCTGCGGCAACGCCGTACACACACTCTGAAGAAGATGCGGTACACACATTCTCAATTGCTCTCAAAAAAGAAGACTTCAGAAACGACGAACTTTTTTGAAAATGTGCTGCAGTGAGAAAGCCATATAAGAAGTATATGGTTATTTAAAATTATATAAATGTCATTTATCAGATTATGCAGATATAGTGCCGATTTTACATTTTCTTGATAGCCCTGTCTGTGACATAATCTTACAGTAAGTTTTGGATTTATCCGTCATAGAGATTGGTCCTTAATTGCTTATCTTTGCTTGGTCCAATTTGTCAAAAGTTCCGGTTGGCTAACCACCAAATTAAATTTGCTGCTCGAGTTAACCAGTTTTCTCAACAACAGTTTCAGCCGATATCGATAAATTCCACTCGCTGCAGCAGTGTTCATACTCTGTACCAATGGTACACAGAGTATATTAAGTTTGTGCAAAAGTATGTAACAATCAGCAGGAAGCATCTCCAACTCCATAAAGCATATATAATCTTGGTCAGCATCAACAGCCGAGTCGATATGGCCATGTCCGTCCGTATGAACAAACTGATTTCAGAGATGGTAAGAAATAGAATTTTCACATGTATGGGACATTTGACACTATACTTCCAGGCAAATCCATTTCCATTTATGTTCATTTTCTGCACGCCTCCTCCCGCCCACATCATATCTGCCACAATTTTATAGATTGAAGGTACCTTTTGGACAATATGGATGGAATGGTGAAAATCGGATGATCGAACGATAGTCAAGTTAGAGGGAAAACAAGCAAATGGTGATGATCTACATCACCAGCTAAAACAGCGAATATCACTTTTTGTGATAAATACAAACTTTGGGAGGTACACCCTTGTAATAGTCGAGCTTTACCGACTTCCTTTCAATGCCGCATGCCAAAGACTAACAAAGCTTAAACCTCTAAATGTTTTGATTACAAAATTAACTCGGAGGGAAGATTAATGTTGCAATTAGTGTTCGACATATCTCGTTATTTTCTTATGATTGCAACGGCTTAGATTAAAAGATGTCGCTCATGTTTTAAGGCGACAAAGTTGTCCCATATTCCACCAATTAGAAGCTCATTCGAAAATAGGGAATCGCCCTCATTTACAATTACCTAGAATCACTTCTTCGAGTCTTTGGAACGGTCTTGTAGAAAAGACAATCAATTGTGAATAACATAATTCAGCTAAGTTATTACTTAATTTACCTTTATTTCCAAGGGAAGCACCTATGAATACCTTCGCCAGATGCTTTCACAGTGCTGTATATTGGTGAGCACATATCCACACACACACACACACAGTTCAGATCACGAAATATATGGTTTACATTTATTTCGCACCTTCGAAATAAGCACTAATCGGTAGACAATCTAGTGAGTCGCATATATCTGTGTTAATTTTATGCAATGTAACCGTTACTCCTGGAGTAAAAGGGGTATACCAAGTTCGAGCAAATTTATGTAACAGACTAAGGGCTGATTTCTTATCTTCTACATAGAGCTATCTGCCACAAATATCAGAGCAACTATTAATAAAAACTCATAGCAGCTATTTAGAAGATGAGAATTTGGCCCTGAAGGACTTCCGGCAGAGTCGATACAGCCATGTCCATGTTCTCAGAGACTAGAAGATCTAGAACATCCACATTTAAATGTAGGCTCCTATTGTCTGCAGATCAGATGTTTTAAATCGGTAGGACTCTAAGCCACCACAACAAAAACCAAAGAGCTGAGTGCTCGTCCCGGACAATCCCAGGCTCTGAATTTGGATGAACCGTAGATTTAGCAAGTACAGCAGGGTATACGGCTTTACACTTGTAAACCAATGCCTGCGACGCATGCTCTGCATATTCTGGTCTGAAGGAATACTGAATTCCAAGTTGCTCAGAGAAGAGGGTCGACACCATAGTTCACAAAATGAACCAGAATGAAATATATGTTCTATACACTGCGTAAAAATGAGAACAACATCGATCTTTATCTATTGATCGATATATAATGCTGATTGAATATAATATTTGATAGCTGGGAATCTAATTAACCGATTTTTGATAATATGGTTCATTTTCTCTCCAAACATGAAATCAAATAATTGAGATTTGTATATATTTGGCCACTTTCAAACAGTTCTGTCTTCATCAAAACATCATTGTTTTACTCTGCCATGGTCAATTTCTGGTCAGGACTTAAATGTAAACACATTCTGCAACACTGCAGCCTAGTTTCTATTTCACTTACGTTGGCTCCTTGGGTATATGTGTCGAGGCGTTTGCATCAAGTTCATGTCGTCGTCGCTTGGCAGCCGATCTGGTATGATGGGTCTTCGTAATGCGCGGCCTATATATATAGAATTTGTGAAATCATAAATGACGAATATCACAGCCCAGGAATATCAACACAAATCCCACACATTTGAGCAACAGTGCCGCCGCTGTGTCATGGGACCGTTAGAGAGCCAAAGAAAACTTACGGCGACGATGCATCTGGTGGCGAATGATCGCCAGTATCGAGTCGTCTACGTTTGTCTCGCGTGCCTGCCGAGGAGCGATCCCTTGAATTATGACGTCTCCGTGTTCGTGGCATCTATAAGGGAGACAATATACATGGATACATTTGTGAATACGTTGGCTTCGAATTGTCAATTGTGCGTTGTTGTTTTTTCATAGCTGGGACAGCCAAAGCAAAGGTTAACCCAGCTGGGCACGTTATGTGTAAGTATGTTTGTGTGCAGGCTAGCGTGTGTATGTGTGTATCTCAAAATTGCATTGCTTGGCTGTGCTTGCTTGTGTGTGTGTGCGTTGTCTGAAAAAACAGCCCACCAGGCTGAGCAGACATACAAACACAAACCAAAGAAAATTTGGAAACATTTTCTCATTTATTTATAGAGCTACCTTTATAACTTTTGTTGTTCACTCTTAACTTGTTTGGGGAAGGCAGCGCGAAAATTGATTTTTTTTTATTGTAGTTGTATTTGACTTTGTTGTTGTAGGCTGGCTTTGCAAATGCGTCTGCTTCTTTGCACGCTAAAATGTAAACAGCTGCCCTTTGCCTTCTGGGGAAGCTCTTGGGTAGAAAAATATGTGTAGACTTGGCTCACTGCTTTAATAGCACTTGAATTGATTCTGAATTGGATTTGAAGTACAATTTGTGTTTTTTTCACTTCACTTTGGCTCTGTGTAAATTCACCACACACACATCTATGAAGAAGAAGAGCTGCCATCTTGGAGTAGTCAATTGCGATGCAGAGCTGCCAACCTGTGCCTCACACAATGAAAACAATTTAATTTGAAAATATGATTTTTGAAATTAAATTATTTGAAGAATGGTTCTTGATTAAAATTCTCAACTTAATGGATTTTTGATTCATGCTTAAATTGACCAGAGTTGGCAGCCCCGGGGGATTAGGCGCGCTCACATGCCGCACATCACAGGCAAAACTGACGCATTAATGAACATTTGATTTCTTCTTACCTCTTCTCTATGTTCTTGGTGATGGCTTGGTTCCCTATGCCTGTGGTATGTGGTTGTTGCAGCTGCAGGCGCTGGCAGGGCTAGAAACGGTGATCGGGGAAAATAAAGTCGATTCCACAATCCTCCCACTAACCGACTAAGCGATTGCCAAGAAAGAGTTGCTGATTGCGATAGGCTCGGGAACATTAGTTTTGTGTAGCAATAATTTCCTTATCGGTGGTCTTTGTTGGATTTTTTGGCGCGACTTTTGGCTTGGTGCCTAATTTTCTTAATTTTTGAGCATTTTGTAAACGGCCTTCGGCATATTTTACTCTATGTGCAAAATGCACTGTAATTGATACATTTCAGTGGCGTTTACTCTCTGCAACAATTAAAACAATATTAAATTGCAACCAAGCCAAGCGCGTCGGCAGCTGATTTGTTTTGCTGCAGCGTTGCCACCTAGACATCAGAGGGACTGACAACTTTATTGGGTTTATTAGAGATGGAAGTTCGTATGATGTAAGTGTTACTTGTCGGTTAAAGTAACGAGCTGTGACAGCAACATTATTACAAATATATTTCATATTGGCGGGAAATAAATAGGCTGGCGGCGTATTTAAAAAATACCTTCAAGGACCTATATGTTAGTGTGGAGTATTCAAAAAACATCCAATTTTCTTAAAACTAATCAGGTCCATTAAAGTAAATAATATCTTATTTGAAATTCTGCGGATGATTTGGTCCGGAAGTTCGAGTGCCTCGTTAATTGCAAAGTTGGGTTTCCGAGAGTCATAATTAAGACCATTGACCAATCTTTTAAAAAAATATTGTGGGAAAAGCAAATTTGTATAATGCGTACGGAGAGAGTAGAGTGATAGCACTGGCTTCAGAATATAGTTGACTATTTCAAAGAACCTGTGTTCGCCATTTTGGATTTCCATATAGATAATTGGCTCAAAAAGTCACAAATAACTGTTTTTAAATCGCTTGTCCTAAAAAAACCTTAAAACTTAATAAGGCAAAAAGTACACATATTAAAGTATATTCTATCTTTTACAATTTTAACATTAACATTAATTAACATTTAACATTAATTTTAACTACAACAGCTAATCACCAGGAACTCCACTCAAATAAAGTGCTTTGCGACGTACACCATAGACCTGGACTTGAACATTTACATCTAAAACACCTAACGGATTTTGTTCAAGAATTATAAAATCGGATAATTTTGGCCTTTTACTTTGTGTGAAATGAACGAGAGCGTAAGCTTAGGTTGGGCTTAATGTTTGATAGCCTTTTGCCATGTTAGATAACGGAGCATTGACATTAATGTAAACTTATCATCGTTTTGTTAGCAGATAGTACATGCTGCTCTTTAAAGTATGCAACACTTTTATGATCTTTGAAAGTAGCTATTTATTATCCGATCTTTATAAAATATCACAGATTATAAATATTGGGCACATAAAGTGTAATCAAACATATGAGCTCGATCTTAAAACTTTTACTAGTTATACATCATTTGTTATAGCGCGGGCTAGAAGGAGTTTTGATCAAATTTGAAACAAACTTGATCTGCCTGCAGACAAAATTAGTATCTCTAAATGTTCAAACCTTACAAGTTTTTTGATATTAGGTCACAAATTCACCAATCTTCAATGCTGCATATCAGCTAAAGTCAGCTTTTGCTAACTGAAAATTGTTGTAAAAGTAAGAGCATACTTATAACTTACTTACTTTAGAGTGCTTTTAAGCTCCGTTTGAAAAATCGAAAAGTCAATCTAAAGAATCTAAGATAAAGTCATTCTAAAACCATGATTATAGTATGGAAACCGAGACAAAACGGTAACATAAATGCACAAAGCAGGGAAAATTTCAACAATCTCAAGTTTAATCTGAATTCAACAATCTTGGAAAAATATCTTTTATACTAGACTCTTAGATCAGACAATCTTATGTATAAATGTAAAAAAAGAAATTAAAGTAAAATATAAATAATTTATCTTTTATATATTTTTGTCTTCTGTTCCGTAACATCTTCTTAAAGTATCCATTTTTAACCTACCCTGTCTAGTGTTTGAGCTGGCAGACCTCGAACTTCCATGGAAACTTAACCCGCTGGGCCATTAACCAAATGAGTAAAATCTTTTAGCCCGATGTAAGGTGCTAATATCGTGGCCTTAGAACGGTAAGGTGCCATGCTATTGTTGTTTTTTTTTTTACTTTGGTCTCAAACTCCATTTATTTTGTTTGATTAGTTTTTCCGTAGCTGAAGCTACACAGAGAACTGTAGGCGGGTTGGTAAGAAAGTTGAGATTTGATAAATGTTGATTTTGAGATTTCCAATCTAAATTCAAGTTTTTATTAACATTTTATTTTAAGATTCTCTTTTCTGAAAAAGAGATTTTTAATATGGGTTATATACTGTTTTTTTTTTTTCTAAGTGTAAAACAATTTTATTGGGACAAATGGTTATTTCATTGTCTCAGTGGTTGTGTCAGAAAATGTTCTCTGGAAATTCAATTTCGAAATTGTCGAGAAGACTCCATATTACACAATATATTTTAAATTTGTGGCTCGAAAGTTCAAGAAAATTATCCTTTAGATGAGCTTAAAAAATGTTTTAAAAACTTTTTGCACTAAAGTAACTTGCTCTAACAAAAAGTGTTCAAGCCCAACTTTATGTTACATTATATATTAAAGTACACCTTGATAAAATTAACATTCCGAACAGATTTTGAGACATTTCTGAATGTTAGTTTAAAAAACGGGTTCAAACGGTTAAGATTTGGAGGAATTAAGGGTGATCCAGGAACAGAAAGAAGGTTTTTCCCATCATTTCGAAATTGATTTAATGATTTTCCTAGCATCTTGAAGGGCGATATACCCAAGGAAGAGCTTTAAGAGTTGAGATAAGGTGGAATTAAGTGCAATGCAAAACATAATTGAGTTTTTTTTTAATCGTTTTCGGACAGTACTTTCAAAAGTACCTTTAAGACGCCGATTAAATGAAAGCTCGGGATTTTCGCAAAAACGGAACCAGGCCTTCACTAAGTGTGAAACAAATTAAGACTGAACCACAGAACAGGACCGAAAGGAATGTTGTAAGTTGTTCAGAAGTTGTTTGAACAACTGAACCGAACCAGTCATTTCCAGTCCATCCCTGATTTCTTTAACTATAATTTAAAGGAATACGTGTATTCCGCGTCTCGGTAATCCTTCATGACTGCCTCTTTGCTGGGTGGGCAATCAGCTGTTGGCTTCGAACTACTTTGTTGCGTTGCGCCGGCGCCGCTTTTTGCTTTGGCGCCCACTGAGAATACTGGCAATTCAATTGCATAACAATTTATGAAATAACGGTATCGTTATCGTGTGCCCACGCTCAGTCAGATATTGACGTGCTTGCCCCAAACATCGCGTGTGCGTTTTGTGTGCGAATCCGAATCCCCAATCTTCCTTAGAGTTTCCATTCGTCGGGGATAGCAGAACCATTGATTCGGGAAAATTAAATAGTTATTTATTGGCTGAATAGTTGGTCGCATGCCTCGTCCACCGCACAGCATCCACTGTAAATTCGAATCGAGTGGTGGCTCTTCATCATAGCACTAGATGCCCAATTTTGTATACCCCGCCCAAGTCCAAATCGAGTGTGAAGTCCGTTTAGCTAAATTTACGTAGTTTCTTTTGTGTTATTTCTGTTCCGTAGTTTTGGTGGGAAAAACATTTGCAGGCTCAGGCACTCCAGGTCCATGGCAAATGTGAGTATGGCTTATTGATTTTTTACTGAGCCTGGGACCCGGGTCTGGGGCCTAATCCGCAAGTCGCGTGATTCACATGAAATATTCAATTTTAGGCTCTCACACACACACACACACACACACACACACACACACACACACACACACTCGAATACACACACTCACAGGCGCAGGCCTTTTTGGGTCACGAGGCAGCTGTGTGTGTTGACATTGTCCTGGTCTCGTTTATAGCCGTACGTAAGCACGTGCTCTGTACGTATACGTAACGAGTAACGGTTGTGTGTGTGTGTGTGTGTGTGTGTAGTTGGGGGTACTTTTATGACATTGCGCTCTGGTTTTTAATTCATGACGTTGGGCTTTCGCTTTCAGCTGTTGTTGCCGCCATTTTAGAGAACAATACCGCTTCCGGATTGCTTATATATCCACAAGGCATGGACACCGCTGCCGCCGCCGCTGCTGCCGTTGTCGTTGACCTGAGCTCGGAGAGCAGCGTTAAGTCCAAGCTTAACCTTGTTGCCAGTTGCCCAGCAGCAGCGCCGAAACTAACCCAGGCCAGTCAGGACATTGCCGACTGTCTCCTGGTGGGCAGTACCGTGGAGTCCATGTCCGCCACACCGCCATTGACACCCCGCATCCACTGCACAAGCTGCAGCAATGAAACTGAGCCGGCCAACGGTGAGGCACACCTCATTTGCAAGGATGTGGGTACCAAGGAGCCGGAACTGATCGCCACCACATCCATGTCTTCCACACATACAAACGCTTCCACAACGCCAACGTCTGCCTTGCTTCTAACTGAAACACCCCCAGCAACCAAAGCAGCAGCAGCAGCACAAACCACAGCCAGCACACAACAATCCACAACTGAGACTGGGACAACGGCCTCCACATCCAGCATGGAACAGCTGTTGCAATGGCAGGATATGCCACAATATTTGCAATTCAATCCTTACGTGCTCAGGGGCTACCGTCCGCTGCAAACCTTTAAGGGTTGCCTGCTCAGTCTCTTTTATTGGCACAACGAGACCATCAACATACTGACACACGGTAAGTGTTCCAAATCTCGCCCCTCCCCGGTTACGGTTGCTCATTTATCGATCCATCCGAATGCCACTCACCAGCAGCAACAATCACGGTCAAAGCCAAGTGCGGGCGGACATAAATAGATTAGGTCGACATTGCTAATGCACCTCAACCGGGTTTGGGGGTGGCGCCATGGAAGTGCCCGATGCACTGCAGCCAAATGTTATTATTAAACCGAAACGTAACAGAAATTGTAAAATGTTTTATCGAATCCTTCCATGGACACACAACTTGTTCGAACCGGCGTCGATTGTGGTCGGGTATATCGATTCTGGCTCAGAAGGTCGAATTCGAATATATAAGAGAAACTGAAATGTAAATGTAATTTTGTTTAATCATTAAAGTGGATTAAGGATTCAAGGGATGCTAACACCGGTTCCCAACCGAACCTTATCGGCTCGCTAATTCTTGCTCGTATATTGAACCAAACTAGTGTGATTATGTCATTATGAAAATTGAAAGTAATGTTTTCTGATAAGAGGCGTGGGAGGCATATAGCCTGATATATATCAACATACTGACCTGATCAACATATAACCTCATATATATATCTATATATAACTGACCTTACAGCC
Organism: Lordiphosa andalusiaca; assembly: GCA_035044965.1. NCBI lineage: Eukaryota > Metazoa > Arthropoda > Insecta > Diptera > Drosophilidae > Lordiphosa > Lordiphosa andalusiaca. The sequence goes on from JAWNNM010002651.1 coordinate 215,469, forward strand.
TAAGCGCCAAGCCGAGCTTCTCTCAATCTCTTGGCTTGTGGGCTTCTAGTTTTCGCACTCAAGTTTGAGAAGCTTTTCCATTGCTAGTTACTTCACAGCTGGCGCCAAGAGCTGGTAAGGGTGGCCAGGTGTGTTAGTTTTTAACGAAAAATTGAACCTACGACATCTTGCACAGCAGGCACACACATCACCCGCTACACCACATCAGACCACATATGTGGTATACATTTTTATGTTTTTTATTGTTATTTTGGGGCAAAAAAAACCAATTGGTGACAAACATCATCATTCGCTAGATCTCACAGGTCAGGCCACAGTTGACTTTTTGTTTGTTTTGCACTCAAAACTTTGAATTTTAATGTTTAAAAATTGGGTCAAAATTTGGAACTAGTATATTTTACATTTGTTCGAGGGATTCATACGCGAGCCCGCCGCACATCGGAACTCCTTGGAAAATTCCTCGAAGTTGGAGAGTGTCCCAATCACTCGGAACTTGCCCGGCATATGCTGATCCGTAGAGACCTGTAGCTCTCGAACTTTGACATGGGCATCGTTGCACCAGATCTGTGCAAAGCTTATGAAAAACAATTGCGTGTCACTGTACTTGAAATCGGGCAGCTTCTCCTTGAGCAGCTGCTGCTGATTATTGGGTTTAGCCTGGAGGGCATCGTACCAGTTGCGATAGGCCGCATAGGCCAGACGAACGCCGCCATTGTCTGCAATGTTCTCCGACTGGGAGGTTGACTCCTTGAGTTGTACTCCATTGTAGACATAACGGGAATATTGCTCGGTAAAGCAGCGCTGGCGCTTTAGAAAGTTGGAAGTGGACTTCTCGTCCCACCAATCATCAACATTGCCGCCAGCATCGAATTTTCGGCCACTGTCATCGAAACCGTGGATGAGTTCATGGCCAATGAGCGAGGCGAGAGTTCCGTACATAATGGCACTGGGATAGACTTCGCTCCAGAGGTAATATGGTTGTAGAAGTGCCACTGGCACCTTGATGACGTTTTCCACGAGTATGTTGGCTGGCGTGTAGCTTAGCAACTCACCTGCCTCCAGGGGCTTGGCAGGCTTGTAGAGTTCTTCTCGCATTCCTTTCGATCCCAAAATACGTGTCCGGCGCACATTCTCCACATAGTCGTCCCCCAACAGCTGCAGACCGGCAAACTCCTCAGTAAAATTGACCTCAACGTAGGAATTTATCTGCAGGGTCATGGCGGCTAGTTTCTTTATGGCCAGCTCCCGGGTTTCCGGCTCAATCCAGTCGAGAAGAGTGCTGGAACTGAGGGTCTGATTGAAAGTGGACTTTAGCTGGAGCCACATGAGCTCGATCTCGTCGGCGGTGCCAACGGTTTTGATAACTCGCCTATAAATCATGTTGTCCAGATTCTTGGCGAATTGTTCCTTGGTGAGGGCAATGCAGGATTTCTGCTGTCCTTTCACCGTCTTGGCTGAGGTTTCTGCAAACTCATCGATGAGGCTGAAGAACATGTAGTTAGCCACTGTACGCTTGGGTGTGCGCGGCAACACCTCGACTAGATTCTGGAGATAGCGCGAATTAAACTCATAGATGAGACCCGAGAACTGCTCGCCCAGGGTCACATTTACCAGTCGCTTTATGTCCAGCACAGGAGAGTAGCGCTTATGCATATTCTCAACGGTCATAAGCTCGGCCATCTGGCTTATATCCAGTCCCTCACTATCATCGATTAGCCCCTTAGCCAGTTCCACCTCAAAGTCCATCAGCTCCGAGGCCGTTTGATGGGCAACGCTCTTTTCGACACTAAGAAATTTTTCCAAAACACGTTGCATCTTGTCCCGGTAGGAATTGCGATAGATTGCCGTGCTCTGCTCCAAATACATGGCGCGAGTTTCCAAGGGGAACTCCTGTGGACCTACGTAGGGTCTGTTCACTTGATTTTCGGCTATGTCTTTGAAAATCTCAACCCCCACAATGGGCATTACGCCATAAGTATGGCTCATACGCGCAGTTGTCTCCATCCAATCAAAGTCAGCCTCCTTCCAGGCGGAGCCCTCTAGCACGGGCATTTTACCGAACTCTGCTATCAGCTGCCGCAGCTTCTGCTCATATTTGATTCCCTGCAGTTCGCTGAGTTTCATGCAGGATTTGTAGAAACGCTTAACCTGCACATCCTCTGGCGTGTCAAAGGTGTCCACGCTGTTGCTGTTAAGCATACGGGAGAGCTTTCGATCCAGGGATTGTGTAAGATCCTCAAACAGACCCGTACTTACTATGCCCATTGTTGTGGCCGAATTGATGTTGGTGAAGTGCCCACAAGAGAATTCATAGAAATCCTCACATGGATCAACGGACTCGTCCATGTAGCTACGAATGGCGGCTGCCTTCGAAATTTGCATAACTTTTCGGTCAAATGGGTTCTGCGGATTTAAATGAGTTTCCTGTTCCTGGGGTGCGGCGTTGGTGAGGGCCAGAGTGCACACTATAAGGTGGCTTAAAAGATGATGATAATGCGTTTGCATCTTGTACGTTGTTTTGCGACGCCTTCACTGTGCCTGACTGAAGCTAATAATCAACAAGCTTGCGAGCGATTCTGGGAAAAGCTCAACCCCGAGGTTATCTTGCAGCCTAACGATGAACCACTTATCGCCAATTGAGGTGCCGGCATTTGAAACATCGGGTTTCCACATTTCAAAGTTATCCAGTGATCCAGAAAGTTATTCAGTGATTATGTCATATTTAGTGAAATCAAAGCCAATACTGAAAATACAACAATAAATACAAGTATAAGAATACAAATCGAGCCTATGTCTCTTACCATCTGTGAAGTCTGTGAGTACGAACATCGAATGCTCTTAACTGTCTACTCCAATAGGCCTTGATATTTATAATATAACTACACAAAGAAGTCGCTTAGCAGTTATATTGTCGATGTTAAAGTCGAACCGCAAGCCAACTGGATGACGAGCTGAGCCGATTGATCTCTGTCGGTCCGTCTGTTTCTACGCAAGCTAGTCCCACTTTTGAAGCTGAATTTTGTACAGAGTCTTAATTTTGCTGCACGCTACTAATATGTAGGAACCGACCGGATCAGATGACTATATCTTATAGCTCCCATAGGAACAATCGGTCGGAATTCTAGTATTAGTAAGAACAACTTTTTTCTTTTCAATAGACACGTCTACAAACTTCGTATTCATAGGTTTTCTATGCATTTTTGTTATTTTGCCAAGTTTGATGAAAATCGGACAGTTATATGATATAGCTGGGCATACAAAAGATAGGTCTGAAAAAAGTCTTAGTTAGGAAAACGTTTTTGTTTTGAATGCTAGTATCCTAGATTTGTTTTTTTTTCACATGCTCTATTCACCCAGCTTTACAAATTTTTGCCCAAATCGGATGACTATATCTTATAGCTCCCATAGGAAAGATCAGTCGGATCGCTGTGCGAAAGAGATTATTTTTAAAAAAATATGTAAGCGAGCACTTGCAAGGGTATAAAATCTTCAGCACAAACGAAGTTAGCATAGCTTTCTCTATTTTTCTAAACTCTGTAAAATGTTTTTTTTTTTTCAATTAAGAAACTATTTTCTAATTCATATGTTGACTCCTTTGACACGTTATTTAAGGCGTATTTCTATATTTTAGGTCGTTTTTGGCATCAATTTTTTATCACCATTTAAGCCAAGCCCAATTCAAGTCGTTCATCGATTGTGAATCACATGTGACGGACTACCCTGAGCGAAATTCAATTGCTATTCCCAGCGCAAAAGTAATAAATAAATTTAATTGCCTCAAAACGCCTTCCATCGTGAGCTGCTTTGCAGTCGGTCCAGTCACGCACTCGCCGCTAGTCTCAACCCAACTCAACCCAGACCAGCCCAACCCAGGGTAGGGTGGGCGATAAGCAAAGCTTCGACTTTGGCTCTCGAAAGTGCGTCGCCTTTTCTCAGTTAGTTGTCCGCTGTCTGTTCGCCATGAAGCATATTTGTTTTGCTCTGCTGTTGCTTTGGACTGGAGTCCAAATTTGTGTCCAGGGTCACCTGCTCTCCCAGCCAAATGTCAAGCTGTTGCACATTCAGGCCCAGGAGCAGCTAATATCGCAGCACAATGACAGTTCGTATGTGCAGAGGGTGATGAGGTTGGCCAAATCCGCAGAGATCCGCAACTATAAGAACGATGAGGTGGAGGCATGTGAGAATTTCTTTGACTTCAGCTGTGGCAATTGGGCTAAAATCAATCCGGCCAACGAAGCAGCTCCAAGGGAGACCAACTACGACCAGTTAATGGTGAAAGCCTATCAGCACAAGCAGCAGCGCTTAGTGGAACAGCCAGCGGATGGGGATACTGAGGAGGAGGCGGTATTGAAGCTAAAGCAGTTCTATGCCAGTTGCTTGCATTTTCAGAAGACCCCAAAGTCGGCTTACCGCCAGCAGCTGGCGCAGATTGTGGCCGAATTTGGACGTATGCCTGTGTTGGCTCTACCAGGTCAACAGTGGCCCAAAGAGGAATTCAATTGGCTGGAGACTGTGGCACAGATAAAAAGAAAGTATGGACTGGACATATTGCTTAGCCTAGAAGTGATTGAGCAGAAGATTTATGTGGGCCAGCCCAGGCAAGTGAGGCAGTCACAACCTGAGCTTATACAGCAACAGCTCGAACAGTATTTAGGTGTAGAAGCTGATTTGGCCAGTACCACGGCTCGGGAAATTGTCGCACTAGAGGAATCAGTTTCCCAGGGCATGCACAATCGAGGTGTGGGTACACTGGCTCTTCCACGTGCTGTCGAGGAGTTGGCTAATGCTTACACCTCCAGCCTTAATCTCACGCAATATGTGGAACTCACCTTGGAACGTCCTCTGCTCAAGAATGAAACTCTGTACGAGCTAGTGCCCAGCTATCAGAAGCACCTGGATGTCTTAGTGGCAGACACCACCAAGCAGTCAATGGCCAACTATATTTTTCATCATTTGCTGCAACATTTTTTCCATGCCCAATCCTCTGCAGCCTCCTCCATAGAGCAGTGTATGTCTGGGGTTAGGCAACACTTTCCCGAGCTACTCGATCGTCTGGTCTATCAACAATATGCTGACCCAGCCACACTTAGTGATGTTGAAGATCTCTGGACGCAAATCAAGCTGGCCTTCTCTCATCTGCTGGAGGCTTCATCTTCCGATTGGTTGGACCTGCTGACGCGTAGGCAACTAATGGAGCAGCTAAATGCCACCCAATTGAATATAATCGGTCATGTCCAAGTAAATTTCACTCAACGCTATCAACCGCTACAACTAAAGCAGCAGGACTATATCTTCAATTTACGAGCCATAATGTCCGAGGACAAATGGGAAGTAAGAAAACCAACGTCACTCACAACGCCCAGCTTTGATGCCCGGGAGAATCTGGTCCGTTTGCCGATGGCCCTGCTGCAGCCCAATTTCCTATGGTCCCGCTATTATCCACGTGCCCTGCGCTTTGGCAGTCTTGGCATATTGCTGGCTCAAACGCTGGCCCGCAGCTTTGATGATCACTCTGGCTGGAATTCGCACACTCAGATACAGTTCGGCGAGCGTAAGGCGTGCTTCAAGCATCAATATGCGCGCCTGCGTCTCGATGGACAATATCTGGCGGAGAGCGAGCTGCAGTCCGAGAATATGGCAGACAATGTGGCTGTGCAAGTCGCGTATCAGGCCTACAATTTCTACCTCGAGTCACTGGCCACTTCGGCGCTGTCCTCGGAGTCGATGCCACTGTTAGATCACAGCCCCAGGCAGCTGTTCTTTCTCAGTTATGCACAACTCTGGTGCAACGATGTCAATGAACCGTTCCGGGATAAGCAATCGCTACTCAAAACACGCACTCCAAATGCTTTAAGGGTGCTGGGTGCACTCTCCAACATCGAGGCCTTCGCCAAGGCCTATAGCTGCGCTTCAAAAACCCCGATGAATCCCCCCAAGAAGTGTCGTCTGTATTAAGAAATAGTGTGTAACTTCGCAATAAAATACCGCGATAAGACTGCATTAAGTAAATATGAAACATGAAGTACTTCTATTTTATACTTTCAACCGCCGAAGACAACTCATGCTGATCCCCAACAGTGGCATTGATAGCTTGATCGCTTCGGCTTTCTCCAGTAAATCTTTGAAACCTTTTGATAATATAGGGGGAATAGGAATGGGGGGATCATGAAGTTGTGCGAATGTATGTAACAGGGAGAAGGAAATAATTGCGACCCCATAAAGTATATATAATCTTGATCAGCATGAACAGCCGTGTCGATATAGCAATGCCCGTCGGTCCGTCTGCCAGTCGGTGATGGTAAGAGATAGAGGATTGGCATATATAGGACATATGCTTCTTATGTCTGCAGGCAGATCAAGTTTATTTTCAAGTGTAGAGAGATCCTTAATCTAAGTATGAATATTTTATTTCGTTTTTCTTGATCCAAGAGCTTTAATTCTTAATCCAAGTATGAATCATTCTCAAATTAAGTAGAAAAATTGTTAAATCAAGCGTTTATTTAACTCAAATTGAAAATATTACATTCTTAAATCAAAAGCATAGCGCATTGTCAAAAACCAAGATTTTTCTTTCTTGTATCAAGAGCTGATCAGATTCTTTTACTCTTGAATCATGAGCTACGCAGGTCCAAAGTAAGAGCGCCCATGTTCCAACCAAACAACAACTTAAATTGTTGTTTTTTCCTTCTTTTGTTCACACTTATTTCATACAAAATTATTTGTCAAACTACGTAGCCAGTTTTGGCCGGCTTGAAGAACGTACAACACCACAAAGTAGCAGCAGTCTTTGCCGTCAGTCAAACAGCAATCTCACCAAGCCAGCAATGCCATAACTGCTTAGGAATCCCAAAAACTAAAAAACCAAACCGAAACCGATGGCGCTCTCTGTGTGGTTGTTTCCTGCTCATCTCTGTCAGTTTCTTTATGGCAGTTTAAGAAGCAACCCTCTATCTCTTAGCATCTCTGAGATGTGTTTATTCATACGGCTCGGCTGTCAATGCTGATAAAGAATATATATCCTTTATGGGATCGGAGATGCTTACATCTGGCTGTTACATACTTCTGCACAAACTTAATACACTCTGTGTATCTTTGCTACACAGTAATAAAATCTTAGAATCATCTTGGAAAATATTACTAAGTTCTATAAAAATAGTACAAGTAAATAAGTTTAGCTTTATTAAAACATTTACAAGACCCACACACAAATTTCACAAATTTTCCCTAGTAGATAGCACACTTGTACTCCGGATCCATTGGGGCTTGCTGTGAGCAGTTAAAGACCCATGAGAATTCCTGAAAATTTGACAAAGATCCAATCACACGGTACATGCTTGGCGCATGGTTATCCGCTGAGGCCATGCTGGACTTGAACAGTGACTGCACATCATCGCACCAGATCTGTGCAAATCCTACAAAAAACAGCTGACGACTATTTAGCTGAAGATCTGCCAGCATTTCTTTCTGCTGTTCCGCCTCCGGCTGCTGTTCCAGCCAACGTTGATAGGCCGCATAGGCCAGCTTGACGCCCGCATTATCGGCGATGTTCTCCGATTGCATGGTACTCTCGGGCAGTTTGGAGCCCCCGTATTTGTAGGCATGGTACTGAGCCTGAAAGCATTTGCGTTTCTCTTCGAACTCATATGTGGACCTGTAATCCCACCAAGGTGAAAAATTTCCCAACGCATCATAGTTGCGCCCATCATCATCGAATCCATGAATCATTTCGTGGGCTAGCAGATAGCCCAAAGTGGCGTAGGTCAGGGCACGTGGATAGTTGGCATCCCAAAAATAGCGAGGCTGCAACAAAGCCACCGGAATGGTGATATTGTTCTCCATGATGTTGTAGGCAGGAGTAAAGCTGAGAATTTGTGTGGCCTCCAGTGAGGCGGGCGGGCCATTCAGTTTCTCTAAACTGCGCTTGGCCTGTGCCATGAGCAGCTGCTGTACATTGGGCACATAGTTCACACGATCGATGCTAATTCCTTCATACAGAGCCTCAAAGTTCTCTCCGTCGTAGGAATTAATAATGAGGTGCATTTGATTCAACTTTTCAATGGCCAGCTGACGGGTGGAGTTGGCTATCCAATCCAGCTTGTCACCAGCCAATTGCTGCCGGAATACGGTACGTATCTGATCCCAAATCTCGCGCACCTCTGCTTCCGACTCCTGACTCCGGTAGCGTGCGTAAACCACATGATCGATCAGCTTGCCAAAATACTTTTTGGTCTTTTCGATGCACGATTTGGGTAACTCTGTGGCACCATTTTCTAGCAAGTAATCCTGAAGCAGCTGCCATAAGACATAGTTGACTAGAGTTGATGTGGGGGCAGTCTTAATAGTGGCCAAGGCGTTGTCCAGGTACGTCTCATCGTAGACGTATACCACCTGTGGCACATTTTCCGGGCCCAGTACCAAACCTAAGAACTCGGTCATGTTCAGGTCCGTCTCGTATTTCTCCTCCAACTCGTTAAGAGAGTACAGAGTTATATGGTCTTCTAAAGAATGCTCTTGATCTGCCGAACCTCCAGCACTTAGTTTGCGTCCAAAGTCATGCAGCTGCTTGGATGTTTCCTTTGCCTCAGCCGCGCTTAGACCCACAAATTGCTTCAAATCTTCAGCGGTGCTCGCCTCCTCCATTACGCTGAGTATGCGTAAGTTACTCAGCAATTCAAAATCCGGTGGACCTATGTACACTCGATTTCGTGTGGTATTCCTTATATCTTTCATGATATCCACAGCTAGAATAATCGATTTGCCATATTTGTGTTGGATCTGACCCACCGTGCGCCACCAATTAAACTGGGAGGCATTCCAGCGTTCAGCAGCCAAAGCAGGCCATTCCCCGAACTCACGATACACATTCTCCAAGGCCAGCTTGTAGTGAACATCATCGCGATGCACTAGCAGGCAGGATTGATGAAAGCGCTGCACCTTCAGCTCCAGCTCAGATTCCAGACTATTCGTACGTAACAGCCGCAGGAGGCGTCTATCAAAGCCCTTGGCTAAAAGTTGAAACGTATCGGTAATGATATTACTCAGCAGCTGGGCAGGATTGTGGCGATGCCAGTTGCCGCAGGCGTAGCTATAAAAGTCGTCACAAGGCTTGATCTTGGGTTCCAGCATGGCCTTGATTTCGGCCACTTTGGACTGACGTATGATACGCTTGGCATAGTCTGTGGTTAGGTCATCGTGGACAGTTGGCACAGCTTGGGCTATAGCCACCGTCGTAAGGCACAGCAGCAGCGGGTGGCAATTCAAAAGTCGTCTTAACATAATCTCGAGCTTACTTCGACTGAGACGTACCCAATCTGTGTTCGGCGTGGAGGCCAAGCTTATCAGCTCTCTATTTTGTTTATACACATGTCCGCTGGGGTAGGTCACACTGTTATCGCACCCAGAGCAGAGGCAGACGACATCGAGGGCTTAACATTAACATTTCTAATGAATTGTGAATCGCCTAACCTTAGGGCGATTTCATCTATATGTTTTTTTTTTTTGAATGTACCAAAAGTTTTGTATTCAAATAAGTTCTCATATGATCTCAAATTTCAAAATGGATTAATGCGCAATTGAAGAAGAATTGCACCATATAATCTTACAGCTTTGAGAAAACAACGGTCTATATTTAATTTTGAACATATCTTCTCATGGAATAACATTTTTCCTGAGTGCATATTTCCCTCGTTACACTTTCTGTCCTCAGCTGCTAATAACCACGTTCTTGTTTCTCTCTTTACAGCCATACCCATATTTTACATACTTGCCATTGTGCCTGGACTCATGCCCTGGGACAGCGGCTACAAATTTCTATCGTTCTGTCATGTCTTTGGCTCGGTGGCACCCTGGTGCGGCAGTTTCGTCTACCATCTGTTCATGAACATTGAGAACGGCGAGAATGTTTATTACACGCTGCTCAAGCTCGACATGGTTGGCATCTGGGTGAGCCAGAGCTTTGGTAAGTGCGAGATCGACCCATAAATAGAATGAAAGCGAAAGGTTTTTATTATAAATTGTATATGCTGCATTTGCGTTGAGGATTCATTTGGCTGTGGTTGCGACACTCAAAGACATTGGCGAACTCCTTATAATTGGCCATGATGGCAAAGACGCGCACCTCGTCCGGTGCATGGAGGTCGGAGATCATGTAGGTGTTTCGTCGTTCCGGCAATATGTCCGAGCATAACGTCTGGGCCAAACTGAGAAAGAACAGTTGCTGCGGTGTCTGCTTTAGGTGTGGTAAGGTCTCTGCATCCAAGGCAGGACCGTGCGTTGCCTGCCTTAGCCACTTGGTGTAGGCGGTGTAAGCAGTTCGGACGCCTATATTATCGGCTATATTCTCCCCCTGAGCCTCCGTTTTGGGTAACTTCTGGCCATTGTAGCGCAGCTCACTGAACTGCTGCACAAAACACGCCTTGCGCGCATTGAACTCCACTTGGGCGGCACGCGTCCACCAGTCCCTTAAGTTGCCTTTGCCATCGTACATGCGGCTAAAGTCATCAAAGCCATGGGCCATCTCGTGGGCTAGGGTGAAGCCCAATGTGGCATAGTTCAAGGCGGTTGGATAGACATCATCCCAGAAATAGAAACGTTGCATATAGCTGGGTGGCAGAATGACGCGATTGAGCTCGGTTATGTAGTAGGGTGAGTGGGTTATGTCATCGTAATAGTTGGGACTCGTAGGTCGTTGCAGATCTTCACGCAAGTTGAGTGCTCGCATCTCCAGCACACGTTGAATGTTGCCAAAGTAGTCGGCCGAGCTAATGATCAATGAGCCATAGCGCTCCTCAAAGTCCACAGACTCGGCTCCGGCTATTTGAAAGGTCATGGACTTGAGTTTTTCCAGCATTTCATTACGTGTATCCTCCTCCAGCCAGACGGCAGTGGGTTGCCTTAGCATTTCATCGAAAGTCAATTTCAGCTCCTTCCACAGCTGCCTCAGGCTTCCTGGAATGTGAGGACTCCGCTGCTCTAGCAACCGATATACCATATGATCTACCACATCCGGGAAGAGTTGGGCGGTTTTTTGCACACAAAACTCCTGACCAGGACCTACCTCGAAATCCTTGAGTAGTGTGGACAGCATATAATTGGCCAGCACTCGCTTAGGTGTCCGGGACAGCACCTTCTTCAATTGCCACAGGTAGCTGGCCACTTGCTCATAAACGGGCAATTGATACTCGTGACCCAACCACACATTCACAAAGTGTGTTAGGTTCAGGGAGGGGCCATAAGTCTCAGTCAAGGCACTGAGCATGCTCAGACGATTCCTCACTCGAGGATCTTGTTCCACCTGCTGGTCAAGGCAGCCAATAGCTAGTTCTCTTTCCACTCCGACTATCTCCAGGGCTGTCCTATGGGCCAGCTCTGGAGACAAGCCCAATATCTCCCTTAACCTCAACTCCAATTCAAGCTGATGAACCAAGTAAGCCGATTCAACCTTCATGCTGATCAGGTCGTTCCTTTGGCCCAAATACAAGCGATTTATCTGGGAGTTTATATAGTCCGGCGCCACCTCCACACCCAACAAGGTGATCTTGCCATAGTGACGCAGCAATTTGGCCATCACCTCAATGGCATCGAACTGAACCTCCTGCCAAGCATTACCCTCCAGAGCCGGCATACCTCCAAATTGCCGGAGTATTTGAAGCAAATGTGCTCTCTGATCGGATCGAGCTGTTGAGTTGAGGCAGGATTCGTGAAAATATTTGATGCGCGTCTCCATGGCACGATCTGTGCTCATTCTGGGTTGCTCGAGCAATTGCTTCACGCGACGCAGATAGCCGGCATTTAAGGTGTGCATGATACTCTGGTCCATGTTCGATGTGGCTGGGCTTATTTCACCATAATTGCCACAGGCATAGGTATAGAAATCCTCACACGGATGCACCGAGGTGTTCATTAGGCTGCGCATCGCAGCTGATTTGCCATAACGCAAGATCTCAAGAGCCAGGGGTGTGCTTAGCTCATCAAATACGCCGGCCTGAATGCCACCAGGTGCCGTTGCCCAGTACAGAAATGTCGTGATAAGACCAAGCCAAGCGGAAATCGGAATTCCCTCCATCTTGTACGAATCTCACTGTCGAACTGAAGCTGTAGCTTCGCCTAAACCTGTTGCCATCGTATGAAAGTGTCACTCTCTATTGTGCTCTCTCTCTCTCTCTCTCTCTATCTCTGATTTCAGGAGCCTTGCCCCTGGTGACGGCCACCACGTATTGCTTTACGCCCATACTCAAGTGGTTAATCATTATCTCCTATTGCTTGCTCTCATTGTGGGGCCTGTACAAGGTAAGACTGACTGCTCCACCCGGTCCAAAGAGATCAATGGTTTTCAAAGAATAACAAATGACAATATTTTACACTGGGTAAAAAACGGAACTGTTTCGAAAGCTTTACATACAACAGCACAGAGCTCTGATCAATTTTAAGCAGTGCACATTGGGCCAAGGAGTGAAAATTCATAGCAAATGACCAAATTTCATGAATATTTTTTTAATATTTTTGCTTATCCTCTGAATCCTCTGATCCATTGACACAAAACATCCTTGATTATTCAAATCCGAGCAATTAAAATTCCACCTTAAGTTTAAATGGAATCTCACAAAAACTAACCTATGGTTTATTTTTCGAGTTAAGCGTTTGATTTTGTAATATTGCACAATCATTTCACATTTCACATTTCGCATATTAATCTAATTCACTTATCTAATATTTCAAATGAGTGTGTAAGTGAGTGAAGTAGCCAATCTGAGTTTTCATATGAGTTCATTGACAGCCAACTTACATTAAACTGTATACCAGTTTATTTTTATCAAAATCTAAAATCATTGACAATATTATTGGCAGTGTTTAGCAGAAAGATTGATCGCTGAGCAGGTATCGGAAAAAACTGAAGCATCGAACAGTTTCTGCTGATCGAAGAGCAACATTTTTAGACAAAGACTTTTAAAGATAGGAACGTACTAGTAAGATCAGTGAGAATGTACGATTGACCAGGAAGCAAGTTCTTTTGCTGAGCGCGACCATTGACTTCTTCTTAGTTCGAGAAGAAATAATAACGACATACTTATGGGCAGAGCTCAGTAAAATGTCAAGCACCAGGTCTGTTATGATCATTATGCGGAGATACTTCGGCTTACAGTTAAAACATCATATTTTCGAACTTATGTATTTCCCCCATTTCTAGTCTACCCATTTTTATACTATATTAAGTTTGTGCAAAAGTAAGTAACAGCCAGAAGGAAGAATTTGCGATCCCTTAAAGTGAATATACCTTCTTGATCAGTATCAAATGCTGTCTGTCTGTATGAACGCACAGAGCTCAGAGATGGTAAGATAAAGAGGTTTGATGAAACCGTTTTTTAACTTCTAATTCCCAACCTACAGCCCAATTTTCAAGTTAAGCTCTTAAATAATTTCTCAGAAATAACTTTGAACCCATTTTAATCCAGATTAATCGCAATCGGAACCCGATTTGGACTTCCCAACTTTTAAGTTCATTTTTATTTAGATATGGGTCTGAGCCAGGCCTGAATTCAGACGCACTGTACGAGTTTCTCTGTGTTCGACGCCTTTATAGGAACACACACATAAATACATACATTTTTATATAATGTTTCTACTTACTAATCATCCTCTACACGATTTGGTCAGACTTTAAGCCCACTGTGCACTGGATATGAAAATGATGCAGATTTTTAGTTAGCTTTACTTCTTTTTCGCTAAGCATCGATCCTAGACTTGTTTGTAAACTGGTAATAAAATCAAATCCGATCTCGCTCACTCCACACAGGCTTTGACCGCCAGTTCACCCTGGCAGCGTCGCTTGTGCTTTGCTTTACCCTTCGCCATGCGCTCTATTTTGACCTTTATGCGCATCCGTGGAATGGTGGGCGGCAGTCACATGGCCCTTTCCCATGTCTACCTGCAGGTGCGTATGTCCAGGCATTCCGATTAACTAACTTTTGCTATTTTTACTAAACTTTTGGCTGGCCTGTTGTCTGTGCGTGTGCGCATAGGTTGAAGTTGTAAGTCTCATTTTCCTATGAATGTATGTACTCTATGGACAAAAGACATACGCATAAGGGCCGTGCAGCGGCCTTACACACAGAGAAATTGATCCATATGACCCCCTCTGATCCATTGCCATTCTGCCGTCTGTTTTGCCTGTTGCAGGACGGTGTTTCCATACTCGGCGGAGCGATTGGAGCAATGCGTATACCCGAAAAATGGTTTCCCGGTGTGGTGGACTTTTATTTAAACTCTCATAACATCATGCATGTGCTGGTTGTGGTGGCTGTCTACTCCATGCACAAGGTAGAAGACAAACCCATCAATAAATGTATAAATTGCTAATGCCAGTTATCTCTCAACAGGCCACCATCAAGGATTTTGAGTGGATGTCTACGCAGACATGCAACTCGTTGGCCAATGCCACGGAACAGACGTTGATACATCATGTGGAGCTATGACCCGTTTATTGGTTACTGATTTTGCTGCTGCCGTTGCCGTTGATGCTATTGACGCGACGACGTGGGCCAATGCCGGGAACTGGGACTGGGACTGGACGCAGACGTGCCCTTAATTTAGGGTGAAAATGAATGCTGACTCTGACTCTATATACCGTGTATAAATAGAGCGCCTACATTTATATAAGTATAAATCATCTCTTAGGCTTAGGACATACAAACATACATCTAAATATGTATGAGTACATACGAGTACTTCGACTGTGGTATTAAGCATTAAGGTTAAACGTTAAAAATTATAACAAATCTGTCAAGATTTCCAGGTCACCTGTGGCGGATCAAAATGACATTTTATTCGAAACTGAAACTGTTCATTCTTAACTAGAACTATAACATTTTGACACTTGAAAAGCAGTTTAGGTTTTGCAATGGTTTGATTTCCAATAGTCAGCCTCTCGCCCTGATTGCAACAATATGCCAGAAATGAAAACGGACCACCCATAAACCTATGTAAAGATACCCAATATGATTTTTTTTTGGAGATTTTAACGCATTCCCCCCCCCCCCCCCCATTTAATTTTTCTTAAATATTACCACTATCCCACTTCATAAGTCAGCCCCATTTCCCGGATCGGAATGTTTTGGCAAGAAATGAAATCGCAGTACCCAAAACCATATTCATCGGTACACCATTTAATATATTTGTATACTCTGTACAAAAGGTACATAGATTATAATAAGTTTGTGCAAAAGTATGTAAAATCCAGAAGAAAGCATCTCCGACCCCATAAAGTATATATATTCTTGATCAGCATCAACAGCCGAGTCGATATAGCCATGTCCGTCTGTCCGTCTGTCTGTCCGTATGAACGCACAGATCTCAGAGATGGTAAGGGATAGAGGTTTGACATGTATGGGACATATGCTTCTTATGTCTGCAGGCAGATCAAGTTTATTTTCAATTTTGGCCACGCCCCCTTCCGCCCCCGCAATTTAGAAAAAACGTCATATCTCCCACAGATAGATGGGTTGTTCCCTTTGGACATATTTAGTAATCAAGATAACTCATCGATCCTCCAAAGGAATGGTGAAGATCAGATGAACCGTTGTCGAGATATGATCAAAAGACTGTTCGCTGCTGCATCGCAGTAGCAGCGCTGCTTTCAGCTGCATCAAAATGTATGCTGAGCGTATAATTTCGTTGGTACAGAGTATGTTATAGTCGGGCTTGACCGACTTTCTTTCTTGTTTATATTTGAAGTTTTTTATTAAGTACAGCAATACCCAATTAAAGTTCTAAGTGATCTTAAGCGATACCCCATTTAAACTTAACTTTGGATAATAAAATTAAGTTTTGTTTTACCCTAGATATCAAATATTTTAAAGCTTCCAACCAACGAGTTGTATACATTAAGAGACTCTTCAAATATACAAT
This sequence comes from Lordiphosa andalusiaca, assembly GCA_035044965.1. Taxonomy (NCBI): domain Eukaryota; kingdom Metazoa; phylum Arthropoda; class Insecta; order Diptera; family Drosophilidae; genus Lordiphosa; species Lordiphosa andalusiaca. The sequence continues at coordinate 231,372 of JAWNNM010002651.1, forward strand.
CCAGAATGGGTCAAATCTTATCTAAGCAATAACAACTTTCGGTCTTGAACACACAGGAAGCGTCTAAATAGCTCATACAAATTTGCCGAAAAGCACCATGGGCAATAGAGTGAGAGAAGCTCGTTATAAGTTAAAATATTCAGTATTTTGAAAATGATAACTCCCCTAAACTTACCCAAAGAACATATATTAGAAAATAATTTATTTGTTTCCTCTCAATTTGATACTCAAAATAATTATATACGTATTTTCTGAATAAGCATTAAATTGTAGCTCGAGCCTGAACCTAGGTATATCCACCTTAAGAACATGCTTCACGAACCTGATCCAAAAAGAACCCCTCGGAATTTTTAGAGCTTAGCACCACTGATGCTCAATTCACTAACGCAACTCAGAATGGTTTTAAAAGATAACATACAGTTATACATACAGTTTTTAACTTAGTCTTAGAGTACCGCTTGTTTTCCAATCGATTGGCATTTCTGCACGAAACAATGAACAATGGTCATTCACTAGATCGTGTGTGATATTACCTTATGTGAGATAGTGAATACCCTCGAAATTTGAATGAACGGTTTGAATTTCGTTTGAAATATCGTTTTAGTAACAATTGATCCGCCCAGTGCCTACATGATTAGGATAATGATTATTTCACTGATGTTGATACATATGTACCTCATTATGCTTACAACAGACATCTAATTTTCCAAATATATATACAATATAAATATGTATATATATAACTTTGTACCTCGTCGAATATCTAACATAAGCAAACACACTTCTAAGCTACGACAAATAAAACTCCTTCTAGTTGAACTCTTTTGTTCCGATTAAAGCAATTTGTTAATTTGGCAGGTCTAGCTTAAGATATAAGTTGTAGTTGTTGTGCCCGTAGTTAGGTGTATTCAAGTTGGACAAGTGTGAAAACAAACAGCATAGAAACCAAATTACATTCAAAATATAGCAACAAAATCTTCTTCAGCAACGAATTATTCAAAAGTAGTCAAGCTTCTAGTGTAGCCGCCTCCGGTAGGTACGATTATATTAAGTTAATATCAAATTATGTCAATTGATTGGGCTCCCAGAATTGCAATTCATTTATTTCCTTTTAGGATTTAAGCTTTGACTAGGGCAGGTATAATAATAAAACATAATAAATGAATGAAGTAAAATGTATTTTAACCAATTACTATACTTAGTAGTGTCAATAATTTACACCCACGCCTAACCAACTGGAAACTAAAGCTAACAAAATGCAAAGGAAGCAATAAAAGCGGCTTAAAATGTTTGAAAGTTGCAATTAAATTTGTAAGTGAGAAAATGTACTAAACGCAATATAAATGATTTTCTGAGAAAGTTAATAAACAATTAAAATAAATTGACACTCATTCAATAACAATTTTTTTTTAGATCGTTTTGAATTAGACCCGGGAAAGTTTTTAAAACGGACGTTCGACTATTTTTGATATTAGTGCGACCAGGTTTCACTATTTTCAGGATTTCGTTGATTTAGCCGTTTTATAGCTAAATCTGGCAGTTTCTATTGTAGCGGTGTGGACGTGAATTTGAACGTGTCACAGCGTAAGCTAGAGCAACCACACAGTTTAGATTATGGGCATCCGTGATCCGTGTGTTATTTGTAAGTTATTATAGGTCAAACATAGTGAATAAAAGCGATGTAGTATTCCCGAAATATTATTAATTCATCAATAGAAAATTTGGAAATATTCAATATGGTTGGTGCATACTCATATAAAAGCTGCTACCATTGCTAAGTGGCACATATGAACGATTATGTTCATGCCAATTTAAAAATGTTTACAGCTGCGTTGAATTTTGTTAGGTCAATTTTTATGAACTACTATTTAATCGTGAGTGAGCATTCGTTACGTCTGCTTAAATTATGCATGAATCGTGAGTGAAGCGCAAAGCCCCCGAGCAGCGTGACATGAAAGAAAATTCGATCACGCGCACACCTCTAGTCTGTTGTTATTAATATTATAACGTTGACAGTAATTCCAGACACTGGTGAATCTCATCGATATTGAAGTAAAATTAACTTGCACGTATTTAGTTATAGCAACAATGAGCTCAACATTGGCAGAAGTGGCCTCTGGAGGCACCAAGGCTGCCGCCAAATCGGCAAATTTCTTTGCCCTGCAGTCGGCGTTCGAGGTAAAGAAGAAGACGCAGCAGAGTCCAGGACTTACCTCAATTACAATTACAGAGATCCCTGGAGCAGGCCATCAATGAGAACAATGTGCAGTTGCTGATTAAGGAGTACCACAGTTTCAGTGCCAATTCAGAACATGACAAGCGATCACCCATGGATCAGGCCTTTCGCGAACTGTTGATGAAGCGGCTGCACGATGATGTCGAGCGTATTGGCGCCCTGGTGCGTCTCTCGGTAGAGGCCACTCGGGCCGAGATTGTTTCCAACACCATACCCGTGGTGCTGCTGGGCGACACCTTCGATGTGGTCACTCTGGACAAGTGCCAGGACATATTTCGCTTTGTGGAGCAGCTGGTCGAAGTGTGGAAAGAGGAGATATTCTTTGCCTCGTGCAAGAACAACATTTTGCGTATGTGCAACGATTTGCTGCGTCGTCTGTCGAGGACACAGAACACCGTCTTCTGTGGCCGCATTCTGTTGTTCCTATCCAAGTTTTTCCCCTTCTCGGAGCGTTCGGGATTGAACATAGTTTCCGAGTTCAATTTAGATAACTTTACGGAGTACGGGCTGGACAGTAAGGATCATGATGACTCCGACAACAAAGAGCTGGAGGATACAGCCGAAGACATTCCTTTGAGAATTGACTATGATTTATATTGCAAGTTCTGGTCTCTGCAGGATTTCTTTCGAAATCCTAATCAGTGTTACAACAAGGCTCAGTGGAAAATGTTTCAAATGGTAGGTGGAAGCAGTGCAATATTGACTTTTATTAATCCTTCAATCGGACTTACAGCATGCAGAGACCATTTTGCAGTCCTTTGCCAGCTTTAAGCTAGAAGATGTGCGCCAAAGCAACGAAGCCAGCGGTAGCAGTGGCAGCGTTGAGGGTAGCCAGTCAATGGAAGTGGATGAAGCGGTTGTGGACGAAAGTGCAGTAGCTACCGTGATTAAGGCTAATAATTTCTTCGCCAAATTCCTGACAAACCCCAAATTGTTGGCCCTGCAGCTGTCAGATGCCAACTTTCGGAGGGCTGTGCTAGTCCAGTTCCTTATTCTGTTTCAGTATCTGCAAGTTAGCGTAAAGTTTAAGATGTAAGTGGAGCCACAAATTTGCAAACTAAGCTAAACACGAATCCTCCTGCTTTCAGGGATACCTACACTCTGACACCCGTTCAGGCAGATTTCATTAAGGAAACTGAACCGCGAGTTTATAAACTACTCGAAGAGACGCCACCATATGGTCGCCGCTTTGCCCGTACTGTGCATCATATGCTGATACGCGAGGAAATGTGGAATAACTGGAAAAACGATGGCTGCAAGGAGTTTAAGAAGCCGGAAGGGGCACTAGCCTGCGAGGAGGAACTTAAGCCCCCACCAGCCAAACGGCCCAAGCGACCGCTGGGCGATTCACTGCGTGATGCGGCCCGTAATGGCAAGTTCTTTCTGGGCAAGTGAGTAAACTAGATCCACATTTCGGAAACTTTTAAATCTGACGCTTGCACCCATTTGCCCTGCCAGCGACAACCTGACCCGGTTGTGGAACTACTCGCCGGACAATTTGCAGGCCTGCAAAAGTGAGCAACGCAACTTTTTGCCTCAACTGGAAGCCTATTTAGAAACACCACACGACAAGATCGATCCGGCCTTCGAGTGGCGCGCCCTGCGTTTGCTGGCCCGCCAAACGCCTCATTTCTTTACCTCCATCTCGCTGCCGTCGAGCAAGATTTCCGATTATTTGGAGCAAGTGCGCAAACGACTCATACGAGATAGGGAACCCAAGTCAGTTGCTGTCGCTTCTTCCAGTATTTTAGAGACAATCAGTGGTCTGTCGACCAGCAACGCACCAGCCGTAGAGAGTGAACAGGATGCTGCAGTGGCTTTGCAAGAGACCGAGCCGGAGCAAGATCTCGAGGTGGAAGACACCGAACCTGTTGTTGTGGAGGAGGTCGACGAAATGCCGCCCCATGAGAAGCCACTGATGGTGACGCGTGCTCACATCGAGGAGATAACTCCACTGATTGGCGAACCCTGGATGAAGGTGGGCAAAAAAATAGGCTTCACCAACGACGAGTTGCTCTTCTTTCAAATGGAACATCCCACTCCTGGTGTGGCCTGCACCCAAATGCTGACCAATTGGATATCAGACGATGATGATGCTACCCTGGACAACTGGGCCTACATGCTGGAAGGTCTGGAAATGCAGCAGGCAGCCGAAGCGGTCAAGGCCATCATCGAGCGGGAGAGGGCGGCGGTTCAGTCCCAGTCCCAAGCCCCGTCGAATACAAACGAGGTGGAGATACTCTCGGACTAAGTTGAGATTTTACTTTTATTAAATTCCTCTATCACAAGTTAAAAAATAGAAGTATGCGGCTTCATTTTACCAATCCTAATCAGCGTTTCTTCAGTTGAGGCGGTCCGTCGCGACGTGGCTTGTTGTGCACCATGGTGGCGCACCTGGGTATATGGCGTTCGGCCGCCTGTTGATTGAAACGCCTGCCACAATGTGGACATTGAATATAATCGGGATTCTCGGACGGTGGCGGCGGTGGTAGGTCGCTTAGTTTGCCACCTCGAGCTAAATGCGCCTGCACCTGTTTGGCCGCTCGTATGGACTGGATGAACTCCTCGTGCTTTTTGCGCCAGTTGCTTTTCTTTACGCCCGTGCTCAATCCCTGCTGCTGAGCCGCGCTGCTGTACGTCGATTGTGGGCGAGTTGTTTTCGTCTTCTTGGCAACATACCTCTCGTTTTCAGTGCCCACATGACGCTGTTTGGAGGCATCAAAGATCTTGCGCTTTGTAATCATGGTGCGCTGGCAGACGGTCTCATGTTTGGCCAAGCGATCAGTGTTGAAGTGACGACCACAAAAGTGACAATTACTCGTGCCCTCCGGCGGCGACGGAGACTGTAAAAGAACGAAAGTCATCAAAGAACTGTGGTAAAGGCACAGCTTCATCTCAGTGGTACTCACCATTTGAATTTTGGGCTTCGGAGATTTGGCCTCAATCTGAATCTGTTTGGACATTGTAAAAAAAAGTACAATTAGAAATTAAATCTGTTCAATTTTGACTTTTACCCCACAGAATTTTCAGAAACTCCCCAGCAATTCGAAAAGTATTAAAAAGCCACTGTGGGAAAAATAACTTCGAAGCGTTTGATAAAAAGGAAAGTAAAACGAGAGCGTAAGTTAAGGTCGGCCCTGCCCGACTTCGAAATACCCCGTTACTCAGGGCAATTAGTGTTTAATAACCTCATGCGGCTCAGATAAGTATGCAGCGTTTTTTAACTCTGCCATTTAATATCCGATCTTTATGAAAATTTGAGATTGTACATATTGGCCACATGCACTATACTGCATAGGATATGAGGAGCATGTGCATAGGAGATATTCAACATTTTTTATTGCGGGGCGGGAGGGGGCGTGGCCAAAATTTGAACATCTAAAAGTTGGATGCTCTAGCTCTTCTAGTCTCTGAGATCTAGGTGTTCATACAGACGCACGGACAGACGGGCATGGATATTTCGACTCGGCTGTTGATGCTGATGAAGAATATATATCCTTTATGATATCGGAGATGCTTCCTTCTGCCTGTTACATACATTTGCACGACTTTAGTATACCCTTTTTACTCTATGAGTAACGGGTATAAAAATTATTAAAAAATTTTCGAAGCTTATGTGATCAGGAGGGATTTTTCTTAAAGACATGGAGGAACTATTTTGGAAAACTTGAATAGAAAATGGGCGTTGGGTTAATTTCAAGGGAAATATAATAGACCTAGTATGTTAGTTTTTATACCATTGCAGAGGGTATATTGAAATTGACCAGATGTTTGTAACGCATAGAAGGGGAATCATTTCCTAGCATATATATATATATTCTTGATCAGCATGACGAGCTGATTTGATTTAGATTTGTCCGTCCGTCAGTCTGTCTGTTTTAAAGCTATCGCGACCAAACTTTGCACGAAATCTTTTGGTGCAAATACGCTGCACATTTGTCGGAATCGGCCGGATCGGATGATTAAATCGGATAGCTAAACTTTAACAAATCCTCACCCATAATAGTCTTTGTTTTTTTCACAAAGGCAAGAGCTTAACACTATACCTAAAAGGCCGATTTTACATCTTAAACATTGCCCTATACGTCGCATAAACTGACAAACAATAGACTAAATTCTAAGTTTATCTGACAAATACCACCTATATGGAAGATGTGAAATCGTGTTTGGATGTGTGCTTGGATCGAATATGTATCAACATGGCAAATATGCAAAAACACCGAGGACCTAAAACAAGCCATTAGCCGAAAAGACACCCTGAGCGGTACCAACGTGATAATTGATCGAATTCAGCACCCACCCAAATATTTCGCTAAACATTTTCGCACCCACAAATCTGCAGCGTAGACACTTACCTTGCGCTGGGGTGTCTGTGGCTTAGGTGGTGGTGTCGGGCGCTTAGCGGCCACTCTTTGTTGTGTTTCTGCTCCCGCTGCCGGACGTCCCACAGTTGGTTTTGATTTTGTTAAAGATGTGGGTAAAGGAGCCGCCTTAAAACGGCCCGTCGGTGACGATTCGGAACGTTTATGGACCACCAAATCATGAGTGGGTGGGGACTTTTTAGTAACCACTGGCTTCAGGCGACTCGCCGTGCCGGCCGGATTAAATCTGTTATTGTTATTATCACTATTGAGGCGACGTGTGCCTGTAACGGGAGGCTCTTTCAGACTCATGGTGGAAATGGCCTTATTGAGTTGTTTCTGTTCCAGTTGCTGTTGTGCTCTTTTGGGTGGTGTGCCCGTAGGGGCGATAGGCTTGAGAGGATTACTGCGATCTATGCCTGCTCCACGACGCCGTTCATCAAACATTTGACGCACTTTTCCAGGATTTGGAGCAGCAGACGATAGGGTAGTACTGGGGCCTTTGGCAGTGTTCAGATCACGACGACGTTGCTCCTGTTCCTGAAGCGTTTTCTGGCGGAAGCGCATCTACAAAAAAAAAGAGAAAACAAAGCTGTAAATAAGTACATAAATCTGGTCAGGACTTCCCCCTTACGGGCGCCGACTGGCTATTATTGGGTGGCAAATGACTGAGTGCCTCCATCAGGCGTCTAGCTGCCCAGGACTCGTTTAGTTTTAGGGGTAAAATATCATCCTGCAGATACTCCGAGTCGTAGTCATAGTACAACTCGGACTCATCGTGCATATCCTCATCCGTTTGCCACATGTTCGTGTGCGGGGTGCGCGCGGCTAACTAAACCAGAAACTGGACATTAGCACTCCCATTTCCCGTGAGTGGACTAATTTAGTGCACATGCATGGGTGCGTGTGTGTGTGTGTGTGTGTGGGTGTCTGTTCTACTGTACAAACGATGAGCTGTCACTGCTGCTGCCCACAACAAATCCGTGCCCACCACTTACATGCCGCCAGTACATAAAACCCTGTGCCACCCGACCCGCCTGGCCAAAGCTAACTTTGCCCGACGAAAAATAGTTAGTGTGAGGCGTGGGCATGCTCCTCCTTCTCCCTAGTGTAAACTGTTGTTGTCGTACTCTTGTGTCCAGGCAGTGGCCTTCGAGTTAGCCATGGCCACCTGCCTGGAGGGGGCGGCAATTCTCAATGGGAATCGAAGAATGTGAAAAATCTTTTGTCTAATAGAAGCTTGAGAAATCCAAGCTGAGTTGCCCTTTTGTTTGGCTTGTTTTGCCCGTTGTTGTTCTTGTGATTGCTGCATGCCAATAACAACAACAAAAAAAAAAATCAATGGCTGCAACTACACGTTGCCATGGCTCCACTGCACAGTGGAATACATGCCTGACATGACATGGTATCTATCAAGGGACATTTTGTGTAGCGTTGGAGCAGAAATAAGCTGACTCCTTTATTTTGTCTGCTGCACGGAATTCTGGGGTCTTGGACTAAGACCTACACAGAACAGGAACCACAGCCGGATCCTCTGCATTTGACAAATGGTTCGGTGGTTACCTGAGCCATTTTGTTGTCTCAAAAGAATGGGAAGGGTGATTCCAACTTTGAAGAAGGGCAATAAAGTAGATGGCAAGTTGTGAGATGATAATTATATTGATTCGATCGCCTACTAAGAAACTTCATGAATGAATTAGGTGTTCACACCCCCAGAGTAGTAGAGCTGTGAAGTTGTTGAATTGATGAAAACATCGATTTATGTTTACAAGTCAAAAAACAAAATCTAAAAAAAATTTAAAAATCCTTAATTCAAAAATAATGGAGCTCGACTGGGAATCGCGACTTTCTTGTTCTAGATTTTCACTTGTAAAAAATTTAAAATTTAGAAAAACCGTGTTCAGAAAATAGGAATATTTCATCTCAAATCAAGAACAGAATGTGCTCTCAAATGTTTGAGAACAAATGTTCCAAATGTTCTGGAAATGAGCATAATTCAGCGAATCACCGAAATGTATTATATAAGTAGCCATTCAGACGTGCGGCTGCAGCAGTGGGCAACCTAGACCTGGAATTTGGATCTAGTTCTGGACTGGATCTGCACCCTGGACTTGAAAGCTTTTTTTTTTTTTTGAGTTTAAAATGTTCTCAAAAACTGAACATTTCAACTCACATCAAGATTTTGCGTTCTCAAAAAAAAGTTCTTAAAGTGAGAAAATCCGTTCATGATTAGTTTTTGACAAAAGGCTCGGTTACTTTGTTCAGTGTACCAGCCAAATGATCATACTAGAGGCGCTATCTATTGGTGTGAAGTTAAAGCAATGGCCCTCAAGTTTCGGTTGAAATTTTGTGCTCAATTTAGCCAGTTTCTCAAAGAATCATTTATCTTAACGTTTGGTCAAAGTTCCCGATTGCTGGCCCAGTGTGCACTGCGGTAAAAGCAAAACGTAGAACCACATTTGTTGAATGCAGCGAAAGTAGCTCCCAACCGCGCAGGTGACAAAGGACCCGGCGTGGCCCTTTTCCTCAGCCGCCTCCTCCTCAATCAGCGATAAAATCGCGCGCCACAATACTCCGACCATATTGCTTGATTGATGTGTTTGTCGTTTTACCTAGTATGTTCGGCAAATGTCAACCTCAACCCTTTTTCGAGTGAGTAAGGACAAAGGAGGAGGTCGAATATAATTGGCGGAAATTGATTAATGAAAATTGAACGGAATTTGATTAAGCTATGAAGTATCTGAGTATGCTACAAATTGATGAGCCTATACGGATTAAATCTTCCTTTGCATTTTCACATGGCCGTAATGCACTTGACATTTAATGTTTTGCATTGCCACGCTAACCCTGTATTGGTTATTAGAGTACAAACTTAGTATATAAATAATGGGCTTTTTTTATACACTTGCACATGATTCCTTGAGTGTGAAAAGAAATGTGCGTGCTCAGCACACCATTAACACAGCTATAGTATAATTTAATCTTAATCTTTTGGGTCTATGAACCACGAAATAGACACACGACGGGAAATCGAATTTTAGGCGTGCGGTCTTTAGGTCTTTTTTGGAGGTTTTTTGCCTTGGTGTATGCATTTAGCAAATCTTTTAATAAGTGCACGACAAATGTAACTTCCTTTTGTTTCTTGACGGGGGCGTTAAGAATGGACCGACTACCAAATACGTGCAAATTAATTAGTTGGGAAAACATCAGAACAGACTATAACTGAGACCATTTTTGGAATATCACGGAAATTGAAGGCAAAGCCAGCATGACGATGAGTTTGATGATGAAGATAATGGCAAAAATGGTTAAGCTAATTGTGGCCGCAAATTATTAATGACAACTGGCCAGATTAGACGCCCATGGTGGTGGTGGGGGGGTCGTGCTCAGAAACTTACCTGCACTTGAGCCAGGCTTTTGGGTTGGCCTTCGCCGCCACCTTCTGATGCCATCGCCAAATAAAGTCAACAATAGCTCTCTCTCTCAGTCTTTCTCTCTCTCTCTCTTGCCGTCTTGGTGTGTGGGCAACAGCCAAGGCAATGACGCGACACAGCCACTTGGCTATGATGTTTGTAGACCCGGCTTAGACTCTCCGCTGGCCAGCTGACTCATGCATCGACGGCTGTGAGATTTGCGCTGAGGTTTGCCTAAAAATAGCTGCGAAACGAAAAGAGGCAAATTATGATCAGCAATAAATGTCGCCAGGAGGCGTCAATAAAAACAGGGCGCAAACTGTCGTTCAACTCGAAATCAGCATTAAGGCGTGGGCGCCCATCTGGAAGTGGAAGTGGCTGCCGTGCCCAGACCAGACTCGTGGGCCGTCAGCCACTCCAAAAATGGACCGTTCAATGTGTTAACCAATTGAATACAATTTCTGTTATACGCTCACCCAAACAAAATGAACTTTGGTAAATATAAAACAACAATTTGCGATGAAAATTTATCAATAGAATAGAATTAATAATGCTTTATAAAATATACTGCCGAAAAGCTGAAACCGTTTTCATCTGACGAAATTTTGATATGCAATGAAATGATGAAAGGTTGAAAATATATCAACTGACTGGCAGCAGAACAAAGCCAACTCGATTGTAAATAACGTTTTGGGAAAATTCATTTTAATATATGTGAAAACAGGGTTTACTTTGGCAACTACTATATCTGATTTGTAGTTTGGGTGTGGAACTGAAGATGAAATGGATTCTGCTTGGCCGGAATAGAATCTTAAAATATTATTTATGCTCAGCATCAGACAGCAGAAGGAATATATATATAATATATATATATATGAATATATATTAAATCAGATTCTATGAATATGCATTTTTATAGTACGTGAACATTCGTGACGCTTCCGTACATCGTGCATGAATCGTGCGTAAGAAGATTTTTATTTCGTGAATCGATCGGGAGGTGACAGAAAATTCGCATTTTTCTCTAGTTCTTACCTTTTAGGCATATTTAGTAATCAAGACTGTTGAAGATCTGTTGAACGATAGTCGAGTAATAAGGAAAACAAACATTTATAACCTTGTATGGGCTTGTTTTGTGGCTTCGAGCGTACAAATTCTACCCGATATATTTAGACAAACTTTGGGAGGTACTGAGAATTGTATGGCCGACTTATTTACCTGTATTACTAATGAAAAGGCAAACATTAAGGCGTTTTCTAGTTCTGGCCAAGAATGTGTGTCTAATTGAAACCCACAGCTCGAAGCCAAGCGGATTGAATTCATAAAAGAGTACAAATATTTATCGACATAATCTAGTAACCGCAGACATGACTTTCACTTCAAGTTCTAATACATTTAACGTGAAATGAAACTATACGGAAAATAAACCGAAATTCGCAACTGGGTCTTAGTATTCAAATTTAAAACCAGAGTAACTTGTTTTCGAGGGCATTTTAGATGCTACAATAAAGAGGAAAAGAACAGTTCTAAGCGGTGTACACCAAGTGGTATAACCCAATTTTTGTCATATTTTTATTATATTTATTGTATTGAACAATAGGGCATTCACTAGCCCATAAACCATCTCTTCCCGCACTCAGAATACAATTAATTTATGTTTATTTTTTGGCACACGTTTGCCGCTGACTAATTTACCCCCCAGCTCACTGTGTATGTGTGCTTCGAGTTTCCAATCCAAGATAAGCCAAAACCAAAAAAAAAACTTACCAGGCTATGTCGTTGTCTGCGATTTCAGTCAGTCAATGAGCTGTCCTGCTTATAGTGTGTGTATGCAGGTGTGTGTAGACAGTGCATGTAGCCATCCACAACAAACGAAAGTTTATTGACACACAGAGTGAGTCCAGTTAAATGGCAGTTGAACTTTAAAGCGGTCGTCCAACAATGTGGGTCACAGCGGGACACAGGACAATCCACGACTAGTTGAGCGGCAATTACGCATACGTCGCGTGTGACAATAGAAATCTGATACTCACGCCGGTGACTTCGACTCGCTGCTGAGAAGTTTGCGCGCTAACTGAGACATGATTGCAGCCAACCCGAGTCCGAACAAGTGGCGAAGTTGCTGTCTGGTCGTCGTCTGCTCCGACGCCAACTGATCTAGCGTGCCGAGGAACGCTCTCCACCCAGTTTGAAACAAAAACGATATGTGCGTGTTCGTACCACAAAAAACATGTATTTATCGCTCAATTGTTGTTGTTGTTGCTGCTGCTGCTGCTGATGTTGTTGTTATTGCTAATTTGTGTTTGCTTTATTTTGTTATTAACATTTATCAACGCTGACGCTTGGCAGATGTTTCTCCAGTATTTTCTCTTAATCAAAACTTGTCGCTCGCTCATTTTTGTACCACATTTGCATACATATACTATACATAGAAGTATGTACATTGTACATATAACAATATTTAGTTCCCTCTCGTCTTAAGCCATCAAATCAAAATGTCAAGAAAAAGACGTACATTAGTATACAGCAATGGTTGGTTTTTTTGATAATCAATTATATGGCAATTAGTCAAAAGTCAGCCTTAACCAAAAACTTGGTGGAAAATAGTTTCCACTCGAAATTGAATAATGATTAATAATTTATACAAATAAACAAGTAATTCCATTCAACATTTCTGTCACCATTAATCAATGGGTGTGAGTCATTTTAAGCACTTACTCAGTTTTGACATTTTGTCAGCTTAAACAAAGGGATTTTTGTTTTTAATATATGCTTGATAAAAGTTTTAAAACCATTCACCAAAATCTATAGTTATCGAAAACATTAGAGTCTGAACTGTAGGCTTGAACTATCCATTAAACATATGGAACTGATTGCGGAGATTGAAGTCGAAATACTTTTTAAATTTTTCCTTAGAACTTCTAATTAAAAACTTAAGGCATTTTCAATTTCTAAAGAAATGCAAATTCCTAAACATAAGAAAACGGCACTTAATATTATACATATATATGTATATATGTAATAAGGAAGTCAAGTGAAAGCAAAGTGTTTGTATGGACTCGTGAAACTCCAACCTCAAGAGTGTAACTAGACATTTTGCTTATACAGAACATTATTGCCAGAATATCCGGCTCAAATGACCACTTGTGATTGTGGGACATACTTCGCGTTTGATACTTCACGTAAGAGGGTTATTTTATCGGTTGGAAAACTAATTGAATTATTTTTAGAAGAAAAAGTTTAAATACAAATGTGTAAGGTCGAAAACTTTATTCTAAAAACTTGAAAAATTCGGTAACAGGAGTGATAATAATCGAAGGGCCGTTTTCTCATGTTCTTGGTTTTGCAAATCCAGGGGATTTGGTGAGTTTACAGAGTTCCTTGCTTTGATTTTATCTGCTGGTTTATACCAAAGAACATGCAATACTTCGATGTGAAATAAATTAAAAGCCCATTGTACAAAATGATCTTGGTTAGAGCTTATAAAACACCAAAACTAATTCCGATTCGTTCTTGAAATGACATAGACCTTAATTCAAAGTTAGAACTTAATAGAGTTAGAACCAGTTAGAAATTTTAAAAACAGATTCGCTTAAAAGTATTTGGCCTTTTTTCGCCGCAAGCTTTTGGGAGCTTTTCCGTAACAAACTCTTTTGAGCTTGCACGTCTGTTTTGTACTAAGCCCACGATGCTTTGTGTTTGAATTGAAACCGCGCTTCTCTTACATTTTTCATCTTACTGTAGACTGTAAAAGATTTTGATTCAGGATCGCTATTCTCATGTCAATTTTATATTTTAGAGTGCTTCTTACTTAACTTAAGCACATCCAAGAACAAAACATACTTGAAATTGTAAGTACAAAACGGTATAAATTCCATACCGATCGACTTAGAGCTCTGCGCCAGTCGTTACTTTTCTGAGTATCATCTTTGCTTGTTTGGTTTGGTTTTCACTTTCCAAAAATTGATTGAACTTATTAAAAATCATTCATTTGCTGTACCATTTGTTGCGGTTTTGAAACCTTGTGAGAAAGAGTGTGAGAGAGACAATAAAAGAGCGTACTGTTGCGTTGTTTTTTTTTTGTTTTTTTTTTTTGTTTTATGGCGAATTGATTTACACATGTTTAATGCCAGATCTTCAAGTTGTTTAACCATTGTTCCATAATGTTTCTTTCTCTTTGGGGTGGGGTGGGGTTTCATGAGTAGTTTATATATAGATAGTTCCATATCCTTTTATATGAGTAGACGTCTACAAACGTTCATAGACACACATACATAAATATATCTATATCTATATATATATATCGAATACATATATAGGTTTTCTGTTCTTCTGATTATGGGGTTTCCTTGGCCAAAACTCCGGATTCCTTGGACTTACAAGTAGACAAACATACATATTTCAAATATGCATTTATTGTATGCTATATGTGTATAATACGGCTTTGGTTGCTTTTCTTTGTTTTGTATACTGTATATTCTGCTGCTTACAATTTATAATAGTGCTGCACTCGGCAATAGACTTTCCACCTGCGAAGCAGTTGCAAATACGAAAGCGAGTTATGACTACAATTTTGAGGGTACATTTAACAATGACACGGCAACACGACACTGACAACTGATAACAAACAACAAGAACTGACTAGCCTAACTGTCGGTTATGCATCCGATCGCTGACACGGTCAGTCGCACTTTGGCTACAAATGTTCCAATTTTCAGTTACATCAAATGCATTTCTCCGGCACTACCCTGTGGCACTACTAAGTAGTCACCCGCAACGGCGTTTCGCACGCACTCTAGGTAAATAATTTAATTTTGTTTCAGCTAACATTTGGAAATGCATTTCACGTGTACAATTATTCTACAAAAATTTGCATCTAAAGTATACGTTGTTTAAACATTTATATTTGGGTCTGTCGGTGTGTGTGTTCTTTAATAAAGTTTATAAAAATACGTTTCGTGTTTTTTTTTTTTTGGTTTAACTCAAGAGCGGGGATTGACACTTTTAATTGAGGCTTCAATCAAAGAATGTTCATGGACGTGCTAAGACCACCACACAAAACCATTCGAGTTTCCATGCTCAGTTACTCTCAATTAATCTCATATGCGTGATTGTCCAAGGTGTGTATGTATTTTTCGATTAGTTTCCCGTTTTCTTGCTAACAATTTTCGTACTATTCGACTAGACATTAGACTATAACTTTTTATAAATGGAGAGGATGCAAGCAGATGTATCCTTCCCATTTTCAACTAGGGTATAAAGCCAACATTCAATGCGCTCTAATTTAACGTCCAAACGACAATTGCTTAAGTCTTTTAGTCTACATTTAAGTTTTTCATTTGTTCGGTTCTTTCCGGTTTGGGGTTACTGAAGAAGTGGCTCTGTCTGCTGATAGATTCTATACATTTATTTATACTAAAGGGTTTGTCTGGAGTAGTACTCAAGGATAGCTTAGCTTTCACAAAGGCGGTAAGACTCAGGTTGTAGGTTTCGGTATTGGCTTTGGAAATACATACATTTGGGTTTCATATAGTTGTGTACTCTGTAATTATTACATTAGGTGTATTATGTAGGACAAGTCCTAGTTACCCGTATTTCTATTTATTTTTTTTTTTATGTTCACGGCTATTTTGGTTTTCTGTTCTTGAAAACCTGCACATTAATTCATTACATACAAATACACATATCCATATACATATATATTTGCCCTTGTATATAGTAAATATCTTAACCTCATAACAATCGCTGTCTTAGCTTTCTATTTCTTAACATACGTTGTTTTTTGTAAGGTGTCCGTAGCGGCGTTTATTTCATATTCCATGCGGAATTTTCATATTTTACGAATAGTTTTTCAAAACCAAAGTCAAAATCGGTTCAAAGATTAATCGCTTCTATTTTGCTCAGTGTATGAATGTTTGTGAATTGTATTGGAAATTGTAAATGGAGATTGATGTCGGCGATCAAATGAAGACTTTTCTTAAAAGCTACACATTTATGATATAAGTGATTATTCCTGCGCTGCTAACTTGCTTTGGTTTTATAAACTTTACAATCAGTACGGGTGGGTATGCTGTGTGTACATACGTATGGACACTCCTCGCGACTCGTGATGGGTGTTATAGGAATATTCTTTTGTATAACAAAAGCAAGCAACCCAAGGCAAATTGAAGGGTTTCAATCATGGTTTATAGATTGCAAAAGAGCCTAAGAAAGCTCGTTGGAAATAGAGAAAAGAATGGAGTCGTGCACTTGCCTAGAGAAGCCTAGAATTAACGTTAAAAAATATCAGAAATAAATTCGCCTGCAGTGGGGGACTCCAACTAACAATCTCCAAGCTCTAACGCGACTTTCTTACGTTTGAGCTACCCGGCTTGTTGACAGCTAGAAGCTTGAACTGACACTAGGACACTACGAACGTTAGGGAAAAGTAAACATAAAGCCACTTTATATTTAAGAATGGTTCGGTTCATTGGTTCATGGAGATTCATGGAACCGCCGGCTTAGCTAATTACATGGTAAATGGTTCGATTCGGTGGTTAACTCTCAATTTTCAAGCATTACAGGAAATTTTTGGAGTTTTCACAAGTACATTCTGAAAAGGAGATGGTTGCACAGTTGATCAGAGTAGGTGCTTGGCTTTTCTTATCAATGTCATTACAACTGCTTAAAGTAGCAATCCCCTGATTTAGTTTAAGATTAAACCTTATTCAGGAAACTCTCACAACTAGATCTGCATCTTCCATGGAATGATTTATGACAGATACATTTAGAAAAGGGACGACAAAATCTGGGAAACTTTGGAACTCGACAGTTTGCTGTTCTTTAAACAGTAGTTGAAAAACTCCACAAAGCTACAACTATGCAAGCCTTTTCTTTGACACCAAAAATTGATTGCTAAAATCTTGAAAAATATTTGCCCCCAATGGGTTGCTTGCTTAATTCAGTTTCAAATTTGTGGCAACCCTCCCGAAGATACAAGGCGTACACATACATATGTTTTTTTTTCAGTGTAAGTAGAGTCATGAGTCACACTGTTAAGCAATTTACTGTATCTTCTATGGTTCTTACACATTTGCATTGGGAAACACTTGAAGTTGTCAACATCAAATATGTATGCATTTGTTGTCTCGCATTTATATGTATAAAAATATCGTCATAATTTCCACCTTTATCAACTTATTTGTCTGCGAGAATATGGGCTCTGGTTTTGTAAACATTACTGGCTTAATGCTAAACTGCGGATACGGTGTATGTGTAATTGTATTTATTATGTAGACATCCACTTTTGTGATGGATTTTGTTTATACCTAGAGTTGTTTTCCTTTTTTTTGTTTTGTTTTAAATACTCGTAATTTACCTGGTTTTCCTGTTTAATGTATTTTCTTTCAACATGCTATCAAAAATGCTACGCTTCAAATTTTACACAATTATTTTACATTTATCGATTTTGTGGTTGACTTAATTTAGGCTGCGCCCGTATAAATATTTCAAAAATTGCACACAATTCCGGGGAGGGGGGAGTGGGGGCTTGTGGTTGGGCCTTGCTATTGATTCCAAAAATTCTAGAAAATAATAGCAAACAATTTGACAAAACAAATTGTCTATACAAATGGCAATACACTCGTATGCACTAAAAATGGTATTCCAAAATACTCAAAAAGTGTGGTTTGAGTTTTTTGTTGCCTACTTATAAGCGCGCAGTTAAAATATGTTCGTTTTGTTTGAGCATTGAAAATGCTTACACTTTGTAAAGGAGCGGGACATGAGGCGTGAGAGGTCTTAGGTGTGTGTGTGTGTGTGTGGCTGAGTGCCCTTTCTGTGAATATAACAATTTAGTCACAATGGAAGCACAGATGGAGGAGCTAAGGCTAACATATTGGAATGAATGTTGGCTTCTTTGGCATGTAGGGGTGTACATGTTATTGGAATCAGTTGGATTGGACCACTATATCGTATATGTAGTTTCCATTGATTGGATTTTTTCTTTGCCACACACTTACACTTTTCAATAAAAGAGGAAGTAGGAGGTTTGTTAATAAGTCTGCCACAATTTGATCGGAATCCGTATAGACTTATTGAAAAAAACCCTTGCAGCACGGAGTTCAGCTGAGAATGCGCCTAAATGTTTTACTCTTAGCTAAAGATTGGCCTATCGACACATACCAACAACATACAAGGAAACAGTCATACAGAGTAAGCCAACCCTGGATGCAATACATCTGCTTGTCCAAGGATGATTCTAGGCTAATTAAAACATTTAAACACCTAACATGAAGTGAGGGATTTACAGTTGCTCAATCTGTTTTTGGGTGGGCTGGATATATACATACATTTCGCATATGTATACGTGTTTGTATGTGTGTGTGTGTGTGTGTGTATTTAAAATATAAAATCACCACAATCCATGGCATAATCAAAGTCCTCGCCACCAATGTCATCCACCCCAGATGAATGAAAATCAAAGCCACCAATATCAGTGTGATAAACAGCGCCGCTGCACGAGGTGTCAATCAGATTGGTGCAGTGGGTCGTTGGCAATGCGTGCAGGGTAAAGGTATCCTCACACTGCGACCAGGTTAAGCCGCCACTCCAAACGCCATTGGGCAGTGTGGCCCAGCCCCAGCCATGTCCCCAGGGCAGGGCACAGGCCAGCGAGGCCTTCGAGTCCGGCTTCTTGCTCAGTATGGCCACGGCCGCATCGCTCTTGACCAGCGGATTCTGGTTGTACAATGTCCGTTGGGTAGTCAGGGCAGCAGAGGAGCAACGATGATGCCGGCTACTGCTGTGGGCCGCCGCCTTGCGCTGTTTTACCTCCGATTGGGTGGCCGCTGCGCGGAATTGGCTAGGGATTAGCAGGGAAAAACTAGCTTGGGGGCTGCTGGAACTCATACTCACGTCTAATGCGCACCAGCGGGCGGCGCAGCACGTTCATCAACTGCGGCTTGTCCACCACCAGCTCTATTTGTGGCGGTGGCGGCAACGTTTTGGTGATTGCATCTATCCAATCGCTCACCTCATGCTCTGACTTGGCCAGCATCCAGTAGACCTTGGAACGTTTGCGTTGCGAGCCCAAGGCAATTAGCTGGGAGACACTGACACCAGCCGGTAGAGGTGGACGGCGCGGTATCTGTCCGGTCCAATGGGCAATGGCCAGCATTTCGGGTGCCTCCTTAACCAAAATCTTGCCCGATGGTGAGGAACGTCCCGGCTCGGTGAACCAGGCCATGGTGGAGTCGTCGTAAAGAACGACCCACTCCTCGGCCCAGCGACTCCATAGCATTTGTTCTGTAATTGGCAAGGGGAAATGCATTTCATTACTCTCACCATCCCACCACAATCATCTAATAAACTAACATCCAAAAAAAAAATACAATTTTCAATTGAGCCATAATCTCTAGCAATCTCAAGCCCATCCCAATTGTCTTCTCCCTTCATCAAAAATCTGTTTTTTTTTCAGCTGTCGCCAAGTTGGACAAACCTTAATGCCGACTATCCTGGCAATGACACAACCAAAGCCTTGAAAATCATGAGTAATTGCACTTGAATGTGGCCCCCAAAAGAATCCACTTCCTACAACTGCTACGTATATGCTGCAGGTCTGCTGTGTCATGTTGTTGAGCTGGGCCGGTGCAGTTGTGTGTTCTAGTTGCTGCTGATTTGGCAGATTGTCACATGAGTTTCGGATTTGTGTCCTGCATCTTTGGACGGCGCTGATAAGGGTTGACTCGTACTAAGGCCACGTTCATTTCAATATGCGGCTGTCCGTTTTGTCTGCAGTGAATAGTCGTCCTGGCAACCAAATCCACTGACGGGGAATGTTGGTGAACGGCGGGTGTACTTACTTTTGTAGCGCAGTAGATAGCCGCCTTTGATTTGTTTTCCGCCAGTGCCACAGCCCGTGACCGAGCCAGAGCTGGTACCTGGAAACATAAATGGCACATAGAGAAACGGTTTGCAGAGCTCATCTAATCCGCATCCGGTTGCCCAACGGCCGATGCCACTAATTGGCAAGGTTGGTTACAGCCGTTGCCAATGGTTTGGACATTTTTCTATAATTTGACTGAAAACTGAGAGAGAGAGAGAGATAGAGTTACGCAGAACAAGGCTCCAAGGGCACTGCAATCAAATTTAAAATTGATTTCGCCAACTGTATTTGTGTTTTCCCGAATCGAAGGGCCCATTTCCCGCTGTCCTTTCCCAGTAATCGGACTCTTAGCCGAGGGAACTGCCACACATGGAGCGCAACGCAACTCTGAAGTTGCATGACCAATTCAAAATGCAGATGCAGGAAGGCGAGTGCAAGTGCAAAATGTTGGAAAAACATTAAATTCTAATTTGCACCGTGCTCGGTATTTGAGCAGCACACACACACTCACACCCCTTCCCACCATCCCCCACCCTTTCCCGTTTGGCTGGCTAAGTGCTTAAACTTGCTTAAAGGGCTAGGTGGTGCAAAGGGGGGGAACCATGTGGAGACATCGCGATGCGGTCGAGTGCATTAATTATATTAATAAAGATTCTAAGGATTTGGCACTTATACTCACACTGATGGGATTTGACTCTACATTTAATTGCAAAGTTGGAAAGTAATTAACATAAGCCATTTTAAATTCAGCGAACAAGCAATGCGCCGAGCAAATGGATATATCCTGTTGTGGTTGATAAAGTTAACAAATGAGTTAAGTGGAAATGGGCAGTCAAATATGATGAACGAGGGCTACCCCAGAAGTGAGTAATAACCGAGGATTCATATGAATATTCCTCATATTGTTAACATTTTCTTTTGACAACAATTTTCCATTCCGTCGTTTGAGAACATGGGAATCTGTGGTTATCTGTTAATTAAGCAGTTAACAAGTGTATATCAGAACAGCAATTTTAAGGATTGGCACACATCTTTTTACAATGAAGAATGCTCTGCCATTTTTTGCTGTATGAAAGAAGGCGTAAAGTCTGTAAGAGCTAGGGTTGCCGAATATTTCAAAAATATCTGTATGGATATTTTTGTCTATATTGAAAAGTATTATTTCTAGCCTGTTAGAAAGTCTAAGGTTCAGGTTTTAGACCGGTTCCCTTACTAATCACACCGAAGATTTTGGTTCGATGCTTGGTTCACGGAATCAAAGATAATAATAAGACATCTATTTGATGAGAAGGAAGCGTCCAGCTACAGAAGCTATTTAAACATTGACAATGGACCCCATTCATTATAGGTATACGAAAAAAGCATGCCAAAGATTTCCTAGATTTTTGAATAGCCCACAACTTACCTTATGCTTTCATTCTATTCAAAATGGTTCAGTAAAAAAATTACTAAAGTGAAACCGAACCTGATTTCATGAATAGATGGTTCGGGATGCTAACAATTTAGAAGGTCCGTTCCTAGCTCCGGTTAGGTAGACCCAAAAAACAAAATATCGTATTTTTAAACATATCGATATTATTTACGTTATTCCTAGTATGAAATCTGATGCACGTTCCCTTTTGAAGTATGATAGAAGCGAAGAAGTCTGCACAAATTGCAATTGCTCAATTCTTCACATATTTTGGTCGTTCTGCCACGCGTGAACTTGATAGTCGTCTGCGTAGAGATGTCGACTACGTATGCGTTGTATCAAGGGTCCTTAGTTCGAGTCCAAACTAAAGTTGAAAAAAAAAATCCGTACACAGAAAAAAAAAAAATTCAAAAAAAGTATCCATTTGGGAGGGATATGTCTTAAATATCCTTTTAATCATCCAACGGAGCTGGAAAATCATCCCAAGGATCATCATTTTTCATATCTTTTGGATGATTTTAGCTCCATTGAATGATTAAAAGGATATTTCAGACATATCCCTCCCAAATGGATACCGGAAATCATCCTTTTTTTTCTCTGTGTAGAAAAAGGAAGAATATCATTTTCATTTTATACCCTGTTCCCATTGAAAATGGGAAAAAGGGGGATCATGAAGTTGTGCGAATGTATGTAAAAGGGAGAAAGAAAACATTTCCGACCCCATAAGGTATATATATTCTTGATCAGCATGAGCAGCCGAGTCGTTATAGAAATGTCCGTCTGTCCGTCCGTCTGCTTTCCGTCCGTCCGTCTGTCTGTATGAACGCGTCGATCTCAGAGACTATAAGAGATAGAGCCTCTAATTTTTGCATGAAGGTAGATGTATGCCGTACGCAGATCAAGTTTATTCCAGATTTCAAAAATTCCACCCGTCCCCCTCTTTTCCTCAAAAAACCGTCAGATCCTAGACCCAAAAAACCATCATAACCACAATTCAAGTTAGAGTTAGATCAAGTTCAAGTTAGATCAAGTTAGAGCCTCGTGGTTTAGTATACATCAAGCTAGGCCTATTATCTATCTATTCTGAGAAGTACAATCAGATCGGACAAAAAAGTCGAGAAACTCGACTGCAGCGCCTTTACTTGTTCATTGGGTGTTTGTCCAGAGATCTTTTTACCCTAATCTTGGGGTATAAAGGTCTCAACGCTTTGTGGAAATGCTTGACCTAAAATTGAGATGACGACTACTTGACTTTTTCATGGCTGAGATCGGGACTAATTTAACTAATTTAAATTCTGCCATCATACCATTTATGTCACCGCTTGGCTTAAGTTGATCCTTCTTTCTGTTTGTTACTGATAATTGCACCAACTTAGGGCGGACAAAACATAATTACATTGGGAACCGGACCTGTACCAATAAAATTACTTACTTTTTATTACCAGCTTACACAAGGTAATTCTATTTCATTTCATGAACAAATTCTTCGTCTACGCTCTGAACCTTCAAATCGTTCGCATTTAAATATCAAATTGACGCAGCCGAGTCTTTCCTAAAAACAGCCAAGTTGGAATTCCGTTCATTCGGATTCTAGCTTGCTATAAAGGACGCTGTGCAACTGGCTTTAACTCTTTCCCAGTCATATTAAATTATTAATAACCCAAAGATGAAATATAATTTTTCTGAAATATAACTTGATGTCTGACAATAAACATAAATCAAAGTTTTTTTTTTGGAATTTCTTTCAGCTGCTGACAAGTTTGCCGAGTAACTTCAGTGTTGTGGAACTCAACTCAAATGCTTGAAGCTAAAATGAACAGCAAACTGCAAGAGTTCCTTGCGAATCATGAATGAGGATAGCCCCCTGCAGCAAGCTGATTATGCTCTGAGTGGCCTGGCGACAAATTCGTTTGGCCAGCGTTGGCGCTGCCATGAGCTTACACAGCAATTGAAAATCGCTCGAGGGATGGCAGAAAAATGTTGCTGCTCCCAACCTCCTTCCGTCTCGAAACGAAAACGAAATGAATTGCAGACGACGTCCATAGATTATACAGAAGGAAAGTGTCGACAGAGAGACGATGACGCCGTTGACGATGTGGGAGAACGAGGTCGCCGAAGGACACAGCGTTGCTTGTGTAAGATGTGGGCGGACATGCGTGTGTGTGTGTGTGTGTGTGTGTGTGTGTGCGTGCCCCTTTAGTGCATGCACACATCCACAAGACAAAGCAGTTGAAATTGCAAGTGGCTGCGACAGACAGCGTTCTCCGATTAAGACGAAGCTTCATACATAACCTAAAGTGCAGAGAGACATACATAATTGTTGAATGGGTACAGGAAACACCCCCATCCACTGCTTGATCTCTACATGTATGCACTCTGACTGCAAAACTGCAACCTAAAACCTACAACCTAACGAGGAGTACACTTAAAAAAAAAATAAGGAGAAGTAAATTGATCTAGTTGACTGTAACCTGCATCAGTTTTACCAAACTTAAAATTTTTATTGAAACTTTGGCGCTGATTCTGAATCTAGATGAATTTCGGCCTTGCTTACACTTCCACTTTTAACAAAAATATTGGTTTAGTCACCGTGACTGACGAATCGCTAAGCCGCAAAAGAGACAAAATTTATATTAGAACCAAATCATGCCATATCGCCCTCGGATGAGGATTTCCCATGGTCAGAGAACCACAAAATAGTTCCTAACGGAAAAGTACACCTTTAACTGCTTAGCTATGACCGAGATAGTAAAATACAGCGCTAAAATACAACGTATGAATTATGTTAAACTCTCCCCAGGACAATGGGGCCTAAATTGGGCGTATCTTGGCTCTTGATTATGGAAATCCTCTTTGGTAAGCGCTGATAACAGAGCGTGCATATCTGATGCTGATATACAAACGCTGGAACACCTCGACACGGTTATACAGAAATGTATGACATTTGTATCTGTTATTTGAAAACAGCAGCTCAAACAAGATGTTTAATATTGTAAACAGGACTTTAGCTTTCACGTTGTATGTACATTTTTTTATCAGTGTAGGATTCTTTGGTCTGGCAACGTTTACTTTGCCTTTAATTCACTTTCAGTGACACACACACACACACAGAGGTGGGTGGCGGTGGCAAATGTGTCTTGTCTCTGCTTAAATGCTTTAATGCAGTGTGTACATGTGGTCTGGATGGGCCAATGGCAACACAGGTCAACAGTCATTAGGTTACCAGCAACCAAATCCAATGCGTTCAAAAAGACAGAAAGAAAGAAATTATCCCACCAATTTTCACCCAAAGAAAGTAAATTGAAGTACTATATTTATGGTAATACATATTTATATGAGTCGCATCAGTTTCAGTATAAGTTTAACGCCGATTCATACAACAGTTCCGCCGATTTTCAGTTTTGATGGGTAGACTTCCAAAATACGGCGTCGAAAATGAGTTGGGAGCTAATCGCTCCATTTGAAACTCAAAGAAGTAAATTTTCCTTAAGATTGGCTTACAGTTATTGCTAAATTCTCATATAGTCCTTTGAAAATGTGATTCTGATGAAATACTAAAGAATTTCAATGATGTAGAGTTACAAAATCTACCCCTAAATAAAGAATTTGATGATATTAAACACAAATAGCCTTTTTGCACTGGGCAACGTCTATGCTTCTCCATAAAAAAAGAAAAGTTAACATATTTGTTTTGTCGGCAAGAAAAGCACTTCAGTTCACCTGGCATGGAAGCTGGCATGAGGAACTTGTTGATGACAGATCTTCCCAGCTTCGTCCCTATATCAACGCCCTCATACAAACACACACAAAATCGGGCTAGCACGAAGTGGTAGTTAATTTAGCAAGATAGAAGATACAATTGTTCCGAAGGCGTCTTTCGTTGGGAAGAGGACCAAGCATGGCGGCAAGACGACGTCAGTCCGTCTGTCTGTCCGTATGCACGCACATATCTCAGAGATGTTAAGAGACAGAGATTTGGCGTGTATGGGACAAACACTTCTTAAGCTGGCAGGCAGATCATGTTTATTTTCAATTCAGGTCACGCCCCCTTCCGACTCCGCAATTTAGATAACTTCATACCTCCCACAGTTTTAAAGATAGATGGTTCCTACTTTCAGGTCTTATTTAGTAATCAGAATTATTGGTAAAGATCGGATGAACGGTTGTCGAGTTATGATCAAAAGACTGTTCGCTGCTGCAGCGCAGTAGCAGCGCTGCTATCAGCTGCTTCCGCAGCATCAAAATTTATGCTGAGCGTATAGTTTCGCTGGTACTGTTTATGTTAAACTCAGGCTTGACCGTCTTTTTCTCCTGTTTCTAAATATATTTTTGCATAATTTTATTTCTAAAGCACTTTCAAGAGCAATAACCGACAGGTGTAAGACGTTAGATAATTGCATCTCACATCTTCATCAAATTGCATGCGCTCCACCAAAATGTACTCAATGTGCCAATACTATTAGGTCCGATTTAACATCGTCTGTATAGCTGCTTTGTGTCAGATAAACTCAGAACTTACTCTATTATTTGTAAGATTATTTCAATTAAAGGGATATGTAGTGGATTAAAAAGAATAATTTATTTTGATTGGTTTTGGTGTAATTCATATTTAGTTTGGATTATGTTTTTTAGTTTTATTTTAATCTGAGGAGTGCCTTAAATAGTTTTTGGTGCGTGAGGTATATCGTTCCACTGATGAATAGCATGCTGTTCAATGAATTTACCAAGAATTGCCTCTCTGATAGTAAATGTGAAAATAGTTTGTTGTTTGTGAAAGAGCAGCAGGTCTTTGATAGAAGAAAAACGGTTTATTTATTTGAAAACAATTTTGGCAACAGACTTGTATCAACAGGTTTTTCGTAGATGAAAATACACTTGGAATGGTTAGCGGTCATTGTTGAAATTTCAAACAGATATTTAAAAATGATTTTGACGCTGACCGAATGAAAATCTAAAAAGTTTTACACAACAGTTTCCCCCGTTTTTCAGATTTTAGTGATAGATTTTCCATAATTTAAAAGATGCATTGCTTATGTTTTTTAATCCCTTGTAGAGGGTATAACAAACGTGTCCAGATGTTTGGAACGCTCAGAAGGTGGCATATTCAATCATATAAAGTAAATATATTCTTGATCGGCATGTCGAACTGAGTTGAGACAGCCAAATCCGTCTGTTCCTATCCTACAAATCTCCTCCGTCAGTTGTAAAGCTATCTTGACAAAAGATTACACGAAGTCTTTTGGTACAAATACGATGTCTGGATCGGAGCTATTGCATATTGCTGCCATAGGAACGATGGGTTAAAAAACTAAATCTAGTCAGAAAAACATTTTTTTCTAACATCAACAAACTTAGTATTTTGATTGACATGCTTCTTTATGATTCCAACCAATTTTGGTCGAGATCGGTCTACTATATAGTGTAGCTGCCACAGAAAAGTTTGGTATAAAAAATGGTCTTAGCAATATTACCGTTCTTATTTTAATTTAAGCGTTTTAAATGTTTGCATTTATTTGATTTATAAGCTTTTACATAATTATACAAAGTTTTTTTCATAATCGGCCTATCATAGCCTATAGCTGCCATAGAAACGATGTGTTGGAAAACTAGTGTAGTGAGGAAATCTTTTTTATTTAAAATTTTTGATGTCTCTAAACGTTACTGTTATTAATATTATCTGCTTCCGCACAATTTTCCTCGAAGAAATATATTAAATTGCTGCCATAC
Source organism: Lordiphosa andalusiaca (assembly GCA_035044965.1). Classification (NCBI taxonomy): domain Eukaryota; kingdom Metazoa; phylum Arthropoda; class Insecta; order Diptera; family Drosophilidae; genus Lordiphosa; species Lordiphosa andalusiaca. Next base: position 258,385 of record JAWNNM010002651.1, read on the forward strand.
AATAAACTGTCCAGCCAAATGATCAGAGTAAAAGCGCCATCTATTGGTCAGCTATAAATCACGTAGCTCCCATTCCGAAACTGAACATTTTAAATTATACTTATTTATTGCCATTATTTATAGTAAATTTACGAAACAAGGGTATAAAACTTCGGGGGAGCCGAAGCTAACTTTTATCTATTTTGTATGTGTTTGGAGCTAATCAATGGGAACAAAACTTTCGCCCTCGCAGCCTTGACCTATCTCTTATGGGATGGGCTGTGCGGGCATCTCCAGTTAGTGGTTTCGAAACGAAAATTTGCTTTTATGAAATGTATTACTAGTTGCAGAATAAAACTTTTTCTGAAACACGATTTCTAAATCCCCCATTCTTTTACTCAAAATATTCATTATACAAAATTTTCGAAACGCTTCCCCCACCGTAGTAAGTATTTAGAAATGTTATTTCTGATGTTCTTTAAAGTAAATCTGGTTCGGTTGACGATAGCGCAAATTCCTGGTTCGACTGGAGTTGTGATGGGTTCTTAAGATACGAAGATGATTAAATTCTCCGAAATAGGAAATCGAACACTTATTTTTGTGTCAACTATCCAATTCGCCCTACATCTGAGCTTAAAAAGATGCACAACGAGAGGGAGAGACTGAGAGGGACCGGGATATAAAGGGCACACATCGACTGTCCGTTCTGTTGGTATCATCCGACCCAATATCTAGCCCACTGTTTCCATTCAGTCAACCTGTGCCTGTGAAATGGGCGTGGCAGAGCTGGCAACAATTGCAAGGATAATGAAACCGCATTCTGAATTCCGCTTGATAAGTTGAGGCCGAGGTGAGGATGTGGGCTTGGATATGGATGCGGATACGGATGGGGGCCCATAACAAGCAGGTCAACAATACGACGACCGCAACGACAATCAGACGACGAGCGAGAGCGTGTGAGAAAAAGAGAGAGGGGTGCGCCGACAGACACTTTAACGACATCTGCGCCTGTGTGCGAATTCATTGAGAAAAACAGGCAGCCAGGCTGCTGGGGCCGAAAATGAAAAAAAGAAAACGAGTTCAAGGGTTTTCCGCCAAATGGGGACACGCCGCCGCTTTTTTTTAGGGCTGTGGCTCAGCCAGAGCTTCCCAGTTTGAGCTTCACTTACCCATGCCCAGTGGCTGCTGCAGCTGCAACTGTTGTGGCTGCTGCATAAAGGAGAAATCAAAGTCGTCGCTCCTGGACTTGACTTTGGTGCACATGGAGAACATATTGGCAAAGTGGTTGTAATTAATTGGCTCTCAGTTTTGATTTGGCAGCTTGCTGTTGCGACTTCTGGCAGAGTTTAGTTCATTAATGTTGGCGAGGATGGGTGGAGAGGAGAGGAGAGTGTGGAGAGTGATGTCAGCCGAAAGCAAAAGCGCGCGTTATCAATACCGAAAACACTGACACGCCACTAAACGCACACGCACCGAGTTGGCCGAGTCTCCGTTTTTGCTGGTACCAGGAGCAACGCCTTTTTTTGAACGCTTCAATCTTAATGAAACCGAGGCACTGTGCTCCGATCCTGCCGTTGACGTTGCTAATTTGATTTCCAATTGGGCTCGCCAGTTGCCTACTTTTCTGCTGCCGCTGTCCGCACTCGAGTCCGGTGCGGGTCCAGTCACACATGGAAATGGAAATGTTAATTAATATGGATGGGCCGCTATCCGGTGGTTGGCGCTCAATCAATTGGACAGTTGGATGATGAATCGAGTTCGGATTTGTTTCAGTGATTAATTCTATTCGGTGTTGTCTGCTGCTGCCGCTGCTGCTGCTGGCTGCTGGCTGCTGTCTCTGCTCCGGATGTGCGGATGAATTGTTGTCAGCCTGCTATCCGCTGCGCACTTCTGCTTGGTTGCACGGTCGAAACTCGACTGAAATGAAGGCAGCCGAGCGGGCTCGCTTGCTCGCTCTCTGGCTCCACACACACACCCGAGGCTAGGACCCAGCTTGAGTTTGCCGAGAGCTTTTCGTTTAGGACTAGGGCAACACCATGTCGGCAGGCAGACACAGACGCATAGAGGGGAGGCGGGTGGCTCCTACTGCTGTTGGTGTCCTTCAACGATGTCCTGGCGGCAAACGAACCCGCCAACAGATGACAGGCAGCGACGACGATTCTTACTTTCGCTGGAGCTTTCTTTTTGCCATGTGTGTGTGCCCGTGTGTGTGTGTGTGTGTGTGTGTTCTCTCCGTGTTTGCCCTGGTGTTAGTAGGTTAGATTTTGGCTGCTCCTCTTTCACTTTCAGTTCATGTTTATTTGGCAACATCTGCCACCGCTCAGTGATAATCGTTGGTAATAATCCTCTGTACCACTCCACTATTCAAATGCTCCTCAAGTAAATCAGGAGTACACTTTCCAATTTGACAGCATCTTTGGTAGCCGGCTCCAACGAAGCTTCGCACTGCATTTTCATGCAAATAAGTGTGACCCAAATTAAGCGAATTCTCATAGACTCTCCATTAATTAATTGTGTATCCTAATTCGATTCTAAGTAGAAAGTTATTGGGTTTGGGCAGACTACACAGGAAAAAAACGAGAGCGACTTTGACATACACGCGTATCCACAGAGGAAGAAATGTTTACAAAACGGCTCGACAGAGTTTTATGAAATTTTTTTGGCGGCTCTTTGTTACCCCTTTCAGGTGATTCCAGGTCAAACACTTTCGGTCTTTCACAAAATGTTGGAAAATCCAGCAATCGTTGCCAGTCGACTTGGTACCAAACATCGATACATCGATCGATACTGAGAGTTATCCAACAGAGTCTTAGACATCATGTCAACACATATTCTGCAAATCAGAATGTCAACATTATCGAGCCACCATTTTGCAGTGCGAGCCTCACGAATGCCAATGATTCAATTCCCCATTAGATGGGCATTCGCAATGACAATCAAAATGTTGCAATGCCAATCGATGTCCGCTTGCTGCTTAGATTTGGACACACCACGTTTACTACACTGACAATTATACGTGCCATGTTCTTATGTGGGCATAAGATTTTGGATTTTGGATTGGCATTCTACTGCTTTGTAATGCTTTGAGGTAATAAGCATTGAATCTCTCACGAGCTGTTCATTTAATGGCCATTCCTTATGTTAATTAACAGAGCATTGACATTTATGAAAATATGTAATATGTTAGCAGATAGCGTCTGCTGCTCTGAAAAGTATGTAAATATTGGTCGCATACACTGTAGTGCAAAATATGAGTTCGATATCTCTAAATTTATAGGAGTTAACATTTTGTATTGTGCGCCCCCAGTGGCATCACAATTAATAATGATTTAAGATGGAGCTGTTTTAAATGACTCAGGGATGCAAGCCGGTTCTGAACCGCACCAAACAGCTTATCCTAGCTGACAAACTGAACCGGCGGCCGCAATGCGGTAAACGGTTCGGTTCGGTTCAGTTCACTGACAAGTTTAAAGACGTTAAGACGACTGCTTATTGACCGAATGTAAGCTTAGCGATGGCGGATTAATGTAGCTTTTAAGGATCACCCATTATATGGCTTGTGATTTGGCAACCTGACACCGAGCTCTTTATATATCTGTCATCAGACTGCATTCCCTTCGTGGAAGTTGCTTATTGATTTGAGTAAGCATTACACATCCTCAAAGAAACGATATTCTTTCTGGTTTTCTGATGAGTTGCGCCAGGTGGACTTCACAACAGTTTTGCCTAAACATCCATTGAACAAAATATTTGTTTAAATTCTGTTGGAAACGGAAATTAAGTTATGACTGTGACGTGTCATCTCGTGTTCAGCATGGGTTGGTCTAAAGCAGTGGCGGGCACACAAATACAATGACATGTAAGACTTGCATGTGTGCATTGACTTGCCACTAAAGGAATAAGTTAACGATGCTCTGGATACTTTTTGCTGTAGAGCAGTGTTATTGAAATAGTCTTAGATCAGGTTTTTTGAATTTGAAGTCGAATCGTATGGGAAAGGACGTACATGGCTTTATCGAATCGGCTGTTGATACTGATCACTGCCTGTTACATAAACTCCCCCGACTTTACTATACCCTTTAATCTTCGGAAATAAAAATGTAAATATCCTCCTCCTCCCTAATTCCACTGTGCTGAATAGTTGTAACACCAACTTTGTGTACTTGACAACGCAACATTTCCTTGAAAAAGATCCCCCAACTATCAGCGCTTCACCTGAAAGCACTTTGCTTGCAAAATGGTTTCGTCTCCATATCTGAGCTCTCAACTAAGTCCGCTTTCAACGACTTCGTTACCAGCTGCCGGTTCACATGGGGGACCGCTTTGTTGATGCTCTGGCGATGTCGATGTCGCTCCTGGCGTGGGGTTAGTTTTCGTTCGTGCTTTCGCATGTAAAACCCACCTGAAATCACTTAATCAGTTTATGCAGCAAAATGCAAAAGGGCGAGAGGTGGTTGACAGAGGACCCACACAAGCATGGCCCGGCACTCGCTGCTCTATTGAAATGTAATGCCTGTGAAAGTGGTATTAATTTGATGCCGCTGACGTTGCCCCTGGCTGTGCGGCTGCCACTGCTGCCGCTGCTCCCGCCCGGCTGCAATAATAAATCAATTATAAGTTCAATTTCTTTTAGAGAATATGTCGTGGCCTGGGCGTTTTCACTTTCAGTTTCTCTCTCGCTCTTTAAACAAACAAAAAGCACGCACACACACATACCGAGTTTTAAAGGGCGACCCGGTTTTGGGTGCTCGTCCTGGTCCAAGTCCGCTAACGCCCAACCTGCTGACCGTGACACAATTTCTATTGTTGGGGGCAACGGCATCAGGCTCCTGCTGGATACACAACTGCGACCTGCTCCATTTCGTTTAATCCAATTGAGCAACCAAGATTACAATTGGTCCAAGGCAAACACACAGCTCTCTTTATTATTTTTATCATTATGTGCACAGATGTACCCATTGTATAATCCGCCAGAGGATGCGATTTAAGGTTCCATTTTGTGCAGTAAATTGATACACAATTGCTTACGTAAATTGCTTGCACCCTTGTAACTTTCCCTGACTTTCGCACAGTTTTGTAATTAACATTCTCAGTATGAAAGTGTATGCAGCGTGAAAAAGACTTGAAAAGTTTATGATGTTTCGCCTTCGATTAAGATAAACTTAATAATTAAATAAACTTAAAGTGTTTCAGGGTGCGATTCAACATGGGGTATACATTGGTAAGTCAACGCTGATACTGCCGAGAATCTGGCATAATTCAAATTGTCAGTCAGCGCCACTTGCTTTATAAGATCAACTAAGAAATGTATGCAGCATCTTCTCAAATTCGCAATTGGGTTGGTTTTAAAACTCAGGATATATTTGGCCAACTTCAGTATCTGGTGAATCGAGTAGTAAGCGAATTGAAAGCCATACAGCCCAGCATTAATATTTGTTTTCCCCACAACTCTACTATCGTTCAACCGATTGTTTCGGCGGATCGATAAATAATATGTAATGATTACTAAATTTGTCCAGAAGGTACAAACCTTCTATCTATACAATTTTTGGAGACATGATGGTTTTTGTGTTTTTCTGTCTGACCTGCCCTACTTGGATTGAGAAGATCCGGAATTGACCGACTTCTAACATCTTTTGGAGTTGACTTATGACCGGATATTTCAAACTGGTTAAATCAGGGATGCAGACCAAATTGGAAAATATAAAACATGATTTACTTCCGTTCTAAAAAGAATATGTTTTTATTAACCAATAGACGAAGTTCAATTCAGCCGGCTATTAAGGTTTGGATCTCTTCTTGTATGGTACTGTAATTTCTCATTTCTAAGTGTTCTAGGCATCACAAAGCTTAGATTAGGCACTTCGATAGGTAAATCACATGGAATAAAACTCCCTTTACGGTGCCTGAAGGATTCCCCCCACTTCACTTTACGCAGACTCTCCTTACTCCTTGTACCTTTGGTAATTAGTATAAGAAATTTCACAATCACTTTACAATTTAATAGTAAATTTTTCAAATGATTTAATGTTGCAGTTTACACTTGAATGCACAGAATAAGAGATTGTACCTTTGAGGTCTTATTTCAAAGTTCTGTGCAATAACATACATAGATGACATTTTTTTTGTTTTAGACAATATAATTAACATACTGGAAAATAATCAGAATTTAGATATTTATTCGGGGTTGTTGGGGAAAGAGAATCGTTTTCTAATTGATGCCGTATAGGTGAAAGATAAATTGAAACTTAACAGAATTCTGGAAACAGGAATCTCTTTGAAAACTTTATATTTGATCTACGTTTTCCAGGAATTTGCAATGGTATTTTGAATACATGTTTTTGCCATAAACACAATGCTTACTTACTTCAAAACACTGTCATAACTCAAAAGAAGCCAATTTATGAAGAAGGCTAAACCAGTTGTCTATGGATTTTTGCCAGCGAAGAAATTCGATGGTGACTTAACAAAAATCTAAAGGAAATTCACACAACTACATCTCCCGCACATCTGTGAGGAACATAGAAATAAGCCTGTGAAATGATATATCAACATATTGTCATCTCACTCGTAGAGCATAAAAGATATCAATATGAAAGTCATACCCAATATATACAATTTGAATTAGCAAAAGTCGTGTTTTTTGAGTTAGGACAGTCGTGAAGTTAGTGAACGATATGTAACCATGTACTTGCATGCGTGTATGTATATAAATCTTTAGCTTAATTTAATTATGGTTGTTGCAATAAAATTAGGTACACATATACAGTAATTATGATAACATGTTAAAAATGCTGTATTTTTGCTTTTTTTGTTTTTTTGATTCTGTTTCTTGACAAAACAACAACATAACATTTGCTAATAGCCAAAAATTATGCTACAAAGTTTCTTTTGATTTCGTTTGGTTGTTCATTCGCGTAATACTCAAAGCGTGGTTCTATCATCTAGGGGCGTGGGAGGGGGGGATACATAAGGATGCGATTTAAGGACACAAGTGCATAACATGTACCGTTCTGGAAACGACAAACTTAAAATTACAAAATGGGAGATGACGAGTAATGTAATATTGTGGTGGCTTCCGCTTCCGCTTAGTTTTGCAGAGCGGCCCGCAGCAGGCTGTCCAATGTGAACTGTATGGTGCCATTGGCAGATGCCTGCAAAACGGATGGCGGCTTGGGCAATGCCGGAAATATGCTGGGAGTGCTTGACGCCGCCTGGTTGATGTTGCTGGTGCTGCTCAAACATTGCATGCCAGAGGGCAAAATTGGTGGCGGCGGTGGTGCTGCTGCTGCTGGTGCTGGTAGGGGAGGTGTGGCTATCTCTGTTACGGGAGTGGGACATTTGCGCGGTGGCGAGGGCGGCGTTCGTAGCGGACTCTGTTTACCGTTGGGCGGCGTCTTCGCCTCTTCCTCATGGGACTCCTGCTTGTGTTGCTGTTGCTGTTGGGCAATCACCGTGTTAACCTTATTCCACAGGTTGCTTATGGCAGCCGCATCCTTTCCAGCAGCTGCCGTACGCTTCGCAATCTTCTCAAAGAAACTTTCTGGCTCAGATGTGCCCACCACATTTGGTTGCGACTGTTGTCCCGCTGCTGTGTCGCTGCGTGTATGGGAAATGAGACGTGGCCGTATTTGTGGACGCTCTGCGGGCAACTCTGGCAGCGTGGCTGAGACCGCACGCCCCTGGCTGACCAGCTCCAGCATGATGCGTCGAGTGATGCCTTGAACCAGTGGCTTCTTATCCTCGGTAATGTAGGCATCCCATTGCTTGGGCTTATTCTCATCATTGCCCGGCTGGCGACGCAGCTTGGCACGCATGGAGTCGACAGCTAAGGCAGCAGCAGCAGCGGCACTGGGCTGCGAGCCGGATGGATCCGCTTTAAAGCTTACCATGTCGTACACAAAGTCCTTGTTTACGGCCTTCACACGTTTGCGTATGGGACGCTTCTCTGCCAGCTGGTCGCCCGAATCCGGGGAAATCTGGGTGCGCGATTTGCGGCGCTTCTTACTGGGTGTGGGTGTCTCAATGGGCTCCGAGTCGATTTCCTCCTTCACCACAGTGGCTTCAGCTGCAACTGGTAAGACGGGAGCAGGTTCTGTCAGTGACTCTGATTGGTTGGGCTTCGGGCGTTTCAATCGCTTTTCGTACGTCTTGGGCGGGGGCTTAACCTCCGGTGCGGAGGTTGTTCCGTCCTGTTCGGCAATATCGTCCTTATCCAGCAGCACAATATCGCCATCGACATCGTCCCGCGAGTACTCGCATTCATGCGTAGACACATATTGCTCGGTGAGTTTCTCGCGATCTCCCTCGATTTTATGAGTGAAGCCCAAGTGATTGACAATGTCGTAGCGTCGAAATGCGCGATATTCGCAAAGGTTGCACCCAAAGCGGCGCGCACGATAGTGGAACATGGATATATGGCGACGCAGGTTGCCCAGGGCATTGAACTGTTTGTGACAGATCTTGCAGCGGCAGCGCAGCTGCTTCTCAATAGGCACTGACCGCTTCTTCTTCACCTTGACATTGCTGCTGCCGCTGGCCTCGGCATTGGGTTCTGGTTCGGGCTCCTCTTCCTCCTCGCTGTTGGACGCTTCATCGCTGCCCGAGTCACTCTCGTTTTGAAGTTGCAGCTTGTCCAGCGACACGGTTTGCAGTCCAGCTGCATAGGATTCATTTTGCTCGGCGAGATCGGCGAACATTTCGTTCAGTGAACTTGAAGCACCTTCGCCTGCGTGCAACGAGTGCTCAATGCTGGCCAAATCCACTTCGGCAGCAGCAGCAACAATAGCCGGTTCTTTTTCGTCGGTCACATCCAAACTGCTCTTGATCCTTAGTTTTTTCACAGAGGGAGCTGGCTTGGCCAGAGCCTCCTGTTTGGCTCGACAGTTGAGCAGATGAGTTGACAAAGCAGCGCGACGCTCAAAAGATTTCTCGCAATAAATACACAAGGACATAATCTTGCGTTGCTCCCCACTGGTATCTGTTGTTTGCTCTGGGGCATGGCCAACTACATCGTCGGATAGCTGAAGACGCTTCAGCTCGCGACTAGGACCCTTGGGCTGGATATCACCCTGTTGGACGCGACGCTTGAGGATGGTATTGCGCATCATGCGAATGCGTCGCGTTGGTTTCCTTTGAAGAGAGATAGGTAGAGGGAATCGTAAGTTCAACAAAAGAAAGAATTGAAATAAGGTAGCAACAATTTCTGGCTCAATATCTAATAGTCACACAGACAGACACTAGGGATGCCGAGGATATTATCGATATATCGAAAAATTGTTTGTCCAAAAATATGATATCGAAATATTGAGTTTTTTGTCCAAAAATATGATATAATACATCGTTGTCGTATATTTCTTGGTGATATTTTTGATTAATCTTAAACATGCTGAATTCTAAAAGTAAACTCATCTTTATGTTCAAAAAAAGGAGCTACCATTTACATATGATGATTTTGTGTGCTACATCTAACTATGAAGATTAAGGTGATTCAAATCATAAATACTTTCAGTTATTTCATTCCAAGTTTTGGTCAATATAAATTCATGAAATACGGTTTGAGGTTCGGTTGGAAAACGACTTGTCCACGCTTTCCCCATTTACGATTCTGATTTCACTTTCCTTGCAGATTCTAAACAATGAAATGGAACCTATCCAAAGTGCATTTACCATAAGCGATTTTGGTATATGAGCCATATTTAAGGTCCAACATTTTTATACCCTTGCAAAGGGTATTATAATTTGGCCCAGAAGTTTGCAACGCATAGCAATATTCATTTCCGGCTGAGCTTTGTCCGTCCGTCTGTTTTTACGCAAACTTGTCCCTCAGTTTTGAAGCTATCGAGCTAAAACTTGGCCCAGTCTTCTTTTTGCTGCACACTACTAATATGTCGAAACCGACCGGTTCGGATGACTCTATCTCATAGCTCACATAGGAACAATCGGTCGAAAAGATAGTTTTAGTATGAAAAACTTTTTGCGTTACAATGAAAACGTCTCCAAACTTTGAATTCAAAAATGTTCTATGCATTTTTATAACTCTGTCAAGTTTGATGATCGGATAGCTGCCATACAAAAGAAAAGTCTAAAAAAGACTTAAGAAAAACTTTAGTGTTTTTAATGGTAGCATCCTGCAATTTTGTATTTGTTTGTTTTACATGCTTTTACATGATTCTACAAATTTTTGTACAAGTCGTTGGGTCAATGGGTCGTTGTGAGAAAAGAAAATATTTTTGAAAATATTTAACCGCGCACTTGACAGGGTATAAAAACTTCGGTACAGATCTTCCGCCCTCAGGTGAATTGGAAACATAATCCATATACACATAAGTGCTGTAAAGAACAAAGATAAACCACACCCCATCCAACGAACTGAACGCAAGACAACAACTAATAGAGTCGATCAAGCCCGACTATAATATACTCTGTACCAACGAAAGCTTTTGCTCACATAAAGCAGCCAAGGCTATACATACAGATTTGTGATTTCAGATGTCTAATCATATAATTGTTCTACTTCCTTTCATAAATCGATTTAAAATTCCGTTTTACAGTTGTACTAACTGTTTAGGTACATACTTGTGATCCTTGGAAAGATGACGTATAACGGCAGCGGCCTGCAAAAAGGTTAGCGAACAGGCTGGACACTGAAACACAAAGGCCGATGATGAATGATGCTTCTGGATGTGCAACTCGAGCGTTTTGTGCGTCTGAAATGTGAGGCTGCCTGTGAAACGGAGACAAGTCACTTAATCACTTCCATAGCCTACTCAATCTCAATGGCCTTACATATCTCACAGAAAATATTAGTTTCCGTCTCATCGCCGATGGATGGCTCAGCCGCTTCGCCGGACTCGCTGCCATCGGCACGTTCCAGTTTGGGTACGATGGCCTTGCCATCTGGTCCCACAATAGTGTCAGCGGGATTCAGCATGTCGTGTACCTCATTGATTTCCGTCTTAATGCTGCTGTCATCGGGATCCACTTTAATGGTCTGATAGACAGCCTGAGTGGTGGGCATCGACTCCAGTTGTAGAACTGTGGGCGACTGGCGCATGGCTGAGGGAGCCTTCTCGCGCCGCAGGCGCTCAATTACGCCGCTAAGATCGCGCACACTCCCGCGTATGGGTCGTGCCTCACGTGGAACCGGAGAACACCCAGTGCTGCGACTACGCAACATATGCTCAATGTCCTGGGCGGAGGGTCCTGTGCTGCCCGTTTGAATGATCATGGTGGAGTTCTGATCCTGCAAAGCAAACACAAAGGGAGTAATGCACAGAACGTTGAGTTGTGTTGTTATGCAGCGGATTCGCTTTACCCCCACTCCCCACTCACTGTGTATCCATTTTGATTGGTCGAGCGAGCGCTGACGCAGCAGAAGACACGCTTGTGGCTAATGAAATTCGCCAGGCTGCGAAACATATTGCGGCACATGTTGCACTCATAGATAAGGCTGCACTCCTGGCTGAGAAGACGACGCACCTGCGGAAAGCGGAAATGCACATGGATGTACGCCATTTGCAGTTAAGGGGTGGGTCACGTAGGCAGCGCACACACTGACACATTCGGAGCCAGTGTCCATCTGGCGATGCTTACCTCATTGGTGCCATCCTCGTAGGCGCGGCGCGCCTCCTCGAAACCTGTGTAAGCCGTTCTCAGTGGACGCTGCAGCAAACTAATGTCGTTGTCCGTCGAAGTGTCCATTTCCATCTGGTGCTCCGAATCGGAATTCCAGCGTGAGTTGCGCTTCTTCATGGCGCTGATTCGTGGGCCTGGACTTGCCGTTTTGATCTAGGTTGGCTTGGCTGATAAACTTTAACTGACACTTTGCTGAGCTTGATTTTTGTCTCCAAATCCCCGTTAGGGATATTCATATATACATATTTGTTTTTGCTTTTTACCAATTTTGTTGTTGCATGAAAGGGTCACATTAATCCCAAAACGTATTGGTGGACGTTGACTTAAGGTGGCCACACTCGGCACTGACATAAGAGTGACCGCATATACAAAGTTACCACCATATTCCAAACTGATTTTTGCAGTGGTGGTGAGTATTTCGTTCCAATTTGATTATTAATTCCCGTCCATCGAATTATGTGGCGCTGTTGGTGAACTTGCGTTAAAGTCCATAATTTGTTGTATTTGTATTCTTCCATGTGGTCACTGTAACAGCTTTTCGGTTAGTCGAACTGACCGCAACAAACTTATCCGTAGCTCAAGCTCTGGTTAAAATTAGCCGCTTGTCTAGACCCGAGTCTATTGGTATTTTTATCGATAGGCAAACAGGAATGCTTTGTGTAATTTTTTAATTGCTTCAATAAAATGTTAATAAACAAAAGCAACCAAATGTAACAAAAACATTTAAAAAAGTGGCTATGGGAAATAGTGGGAAATGGAAAGAGAATAGTGGCAAAATGGTCGCACTAAAACTTAAATAAATCGAAGTTGGTCGCCCTAATACCAAACGTAGTCGGAGGCGCTCACACTAGTCGAACGGCTTTGATTTAAATGGCAACGGATCAAAAAGAGATTCATTCTTCCTGGAGAGCTGAGACTGGATTGGCAGCAATTGTTGCACAACTGAATTGCTTCAATTCATCCAAATAAATAGGTTTTGATTTGAAGAATTACACCACAAGGAAAAGTCAGTTATTCAGAACCTTTCCTGTACTGTTAAATCCCAATCCAGCTAGACTTTCCTTAAAAGGCTTTTCAAGTCTACATTAGATTAGCGGATCCGACACATTTCGCTTTCCGAATATTCAGTATCCCTTCCCTCTGGCTAACATTCCACATAGTGTATTAGGAATGCTACGTATAGTTCTTGTGGTGCAATACCCGAGGACTCCATCAATATCCAAAAATTGTACACGATTTGACTTTATTTATTTTTATATACGAATTATGCTGGAGATTTCTGGTTTTAACATACCGATTTTGTAGTACATTTGTTAATTTTGAGTTTTTTTTTGTTTTTTATTTTAATTGGTTTAACTAATGCTAGATATAATTTAGTGAATTTGTTGTATTGTATTTGTTTGTAAAAAGCGCTTGTCGTAAAATAAAATTGGAATAACATTTCGTTTGCACTGCGATTTACCATAATAGTTGAAGCTTGCATACATTTTACTCGCATTTCTCTACTTGTCTCGGAAACTGAATGACTAAATATGTTTATATGTATGTAATAAACGTACGCACATAGAGATATTTGTTCTTTGGATTTTCACAGTAATTAAACTACGAGTACAAATACATTTAATTAGTTTTTACGAAAAATACTCTGAATCTGCTCTATGGATGTTGGGTATGCACGAGTCGTATGCGGTGTAAATAGCGTGTCTGGTTCAAGCAGAAACTGGATAAATATATTTAAATATATACGTTTTGTCTCTTCTGTTTGCTTTCATTTTGTATTACGAGTAAATTTGTATAAAGGTTAAGGTAATGCGTTTATCTTTATCTTTAGTAAGGCACTAGTTACACGTTAAGTTAGGTGGTTAACGTGTAACTACTGACTATGACATACAAATCCTTCCATGGTTAAAGCTAACGTGTACAATATATTTTCATTCTACCAAAACTAAACTGGCCGCCTACTAAAGATAACGGGTTTGGGTAAGCAATTGCGACAACTGACATACTTATATGTGGTTTGGTTTGGGTTGGTTGGTTGGTAGGATGTGTTGTTCTGTTTTGTGGTCTAACCTATAAATACATAGTGTAGCATTAAGGGGGGAAGAGACAGAGAGAAACAGAAAGAGAGTTGGTATAGTTAGCGCTTTTTGGGTTTTAGGTTGTCTAGTTCGGACTATAAACTAGTTATAATTTACACATGACAAACTACATACAAAAGTTTCAAAATGCATCGGCAGCCGTGGGCTGAGGAGGGGGGTTCGGGGGAGCGAAACAAGTTGTGTGTTGTTTGAGAGTATGTTAAATTGGTATCAAAATTGAGTATGTCCACATGGTATGTAAATTTAGTATCGTTGGATTGTATATGAGTGAATTAAATGGGCCCATTCAGCTGGACAGCTTGATTCTTGATGGACATTTCTTTGATATTTGATCAAATGTCACTGCTGAGTGCACCCATTTTTCAGTAAACCACTGAGCAATTTGAGAAAGTTGACTTACTCTGAAAAAAAAAAAATCTACCAACACTACTGCTTAGGCAGTTTTTTTATTTTTTTTTTGAATATAACTAATCCCAAATTGCAGTAGCTAGACCTGGTGTGATAGTGGCTGGAGCAGGAATGGTATAACATGCATAGCAGGATTAACAACTAAGTGCATGATGACAATTTCATTTAATCAAGTTCACAATTCTTGTCTTTGTTTGGACTTAATATTTAAACGTTTATGGGAAAAATTAACTTTTGGTTTTATTATAAAATTTCACATATTTAAAATTTTACAATGACTTAAGTTTCGCTTTGTTTATGTGTGTGAATGTGTGTGTAATGTATTGCTTCTTCTTTGACATGTACAATGAGATTCGTCGTCGACATTCTACTTAAATTATAAAACTAAAAACAATTGACAAAAAATGTACAAAAAAAGTTCCATGGAAACGAACCTAAAGTCTAGCGAGCATAGATATCTTCAATATGAACGAACGTAAATTACAAATATGTCGAACATAGGATTTTAAAAAATTAATACATAATAGTGTTTTGTTTTTTCATATATGTTTCATATAATACATAAGGCCTTGGTATGTTGGGTGTGGGCAAGGGAATCGAGTGAGAAATGCTTAAAGTTAGGGCCAATCTAGCAGGGTGTTGGGCATAATGAGCGTGCCTTGATTGGTGATGTTTTGTGTTCAGTGTGGGGGGGCGGGGGAGTTGTTCCTTGTGACAGATACAAGTTTTAGATAGTTTTTTGCTTTTAAATTAATATCTGTTCAGTGTTCTGTAGACGACTGTTGTGGCTGTTGTTGTTGTTGTTTGATTTGGATGCATTGTTTTGGTTTAGATTTTAGTTCAAGAACTTTGCTACTGTTATCATTATGAAGTTGGCCAAGATGATGCAAATGCTTGATTCTGTCAGATAGCTACCTCCGCTCACAACCACATCCTTTTCCTCCAGCAGCGGATAGTCGATGACATGTATAATACCATTGGTGCACTCCACATCAGGCCGATAGACATTGATCTTCTTGTAGTTCCACATAATCACATAGCCTGCAAAGAAGATGCTCAAGTTCTTAATTTGATTGGGTTTTAAAATATTCGAGCATAACAATAACCGCACTCAATTTTTTCAGTCTGAATGTACAACGAGAGCAGAAGCTTTACCATGGGGAAAGCGAAATGTAATTTTATGAAGTTTGATCATGTTCTTTTTTGTAAATAAAATAAAGTCCGGGACTGTAAACCGTATCGGTCCACCAATATGGATTTAGAACCGAACCTCCGAATTCGAAACGGATCTTCTCTACTTGGAACCAGAATCGTTTCGAAGAATCACTTTAGAAAGTTTTCTTCAGAACTTATAAAACTATAAGCATTATCATTTCAGAACTGTACCAAAAGAATAATAGTGAGCCCACATGAAGATTTTTGAATATACCTATAATGAATGAGGTCCATTCGGGTATTGGGTATTGTCTCAATAGCTTCTTTAGCTAGACGCTTCCTTCTCATCAAATATATGTCTTGATTTTATCTAAGATTCCGTGAACCAAGCTTCGAACCAAAAACTTAGATTTGTTTTGTAAAGAAATCGACTTAAGAACTTAAACTTGGACTTTCCAACGGGTTCGAGCCCCTGGACCGAACCTTCGCCAGAATTTCAGAGATTTGTCGCTTTGATCCCTTGATTTTGAACCCAGTTAGAACTTCGTTTTTAAAACGTGTCAAATGACAACTAAACTACCTTATCGACCGATGTATCCTAAAGAAATTGCTATTTTTTTATATCTTTTAACCCAAAATATTTATTTCGAAATGATACTTTTTCATTATCAACCCTAGATAGCAATCATAGCAACCTTAGAAATCAGTTTAAAGTTTGAAGTACAAAAATAATTGAGAAGTAGGCTATCTGAGTACTCCTATGAGCTTTTTATGGCCTTTTCAGAGTAAACAGAGGTATTTTTTGGGCTGGGATTTATTTTTCGAACCAATATGGCAAAAAAATCGACATTGTTTAGTTTCGAATTGTAGTGCTCTTTCGTTCTGTATCAACCTATTTTCGATTTTCTTACCCGAACACTGAGAAATCGGGTGCGGCTATGGTTACGCTGGCTATGTTGTGATCGTTTTGTGGGTGGGTGGTGGCATGAGCTGTGCAATGGTTTTTTTTGTTTTTGACAAACTGCAGCACTCACCAGTCCATTCGTGACTAGCATACTCATCATGTAGATCTTTATAGTTAATTTTTTTTATATTTTTGTTAAGCACAAAGCAAGAAATTAGTTACAGTTAGTAGACAGCATTGAGACCAATCATAGAAAGCTTTAAGGAAAATGGCCCCAAGAAAATGGCACCCATACTTACGTCCAGCCTCCTCTTCCACACGTATCTTGAGCGAGTCACGGAATGTAGGTAAAAGCACAGAGTCGGTCTGCAGGGACATTTGCACTAAATCCTTCATGGTGAACACACGATCCGCTATGGCCAAATGGCGTTCCAGTATGGACTTGGACTAAACCCAAATTCATGTGAGTACCATAGAGAGCAAAACATTTTAAACATTATACTCACATGATAGGCAAAGTCTCGCATAAACAGCTTCTTATGCGCCGAGGGATAGTCCAGTTCAGTCTTCTGCCAGCCCTTATCGCGTGGCACAAAGTAGGTAAATCGGCGCTGTGTATTGTTCAACTGATCGTTGAAGTGCGAGAACTGACCCATCTGGTAGGTGCCGCTGTTAATTAAACCCACCAACTTGTAGTTTGAGTTCTCAATGTAGATAGGACTACTAATCTTACCTCATCATGGGATCGGATTCCAGTTTGCCCAGTACTGTGGTATGTGGCACACCCAACACACGATCAATAATATGTACATAACCATTGGTTTGGGCCACATCAGCCTGAACCACTGTGGCATTGACACCGCCACCCTCTACAGTGATTACAGCATCCGAACCCTCGCCCTGAATGTT
Source organism: Lordiphosa andalusiaca (assembly GCA_035044965.1). Lineage (NCBI taxonomy): Eukaryota > Metazoa > Arthropoda > Insecta > Diptera > Drosophilidae > Lordiphosa > Lordiphosa andalusiaca. Next base: position 275,476 of record JAWNNM010002651.1, read on the forward strand.
GAAGTACAGGAACGTATGATTGTTGACAGTCGGCACCTGAGCAATCATATTTGCATTCTTTTGTCTGATCTTCTCCACATTCAGGCGATCTTTAATGATGTGCATGTTCAGGATTTCTCTCATCTTCTTGCGGTCTCTGAGGAGATGAAATTTTTTTATTGAAAATCCAGTTTTATTTTAAAGAGAAAAGTTCCATTCAACTTACCTGACAATATTGTTAATGGACGAGGCATTCCAGGCCTCATTGCTGGGCGCCAATATGGTAACCTCAGACAGATTGTTAATGTCATCGAGTACAGCGCCGCCAGTGTCCATGATTACTTCGTAGAATTTGCGCAGAGCTCCGTTCTCTGAATTCTCCTTCAAAGAAGTAGAAGAAGAAACACAAGTCCATCAATATTTGAAAATGTAACAAATTCGCATAATGAGACGAATGGTGGTAGTACAAACAAACATCCAACAGCGAGTTAAACATTTATAAGGATATTCATAAGCTACAAATGGATTTTTGGAAGTGGTGAGGTGGTGGTAAATGCTTGACATTGTGGAGATCTTGAAATTGACAATTCTGATGAACCGATGATGTCGATTGAGATAAATTGGAATTTAAAAGTTTGGGCAAACAATATTTTACGACATTTCTACTTTGGAGTATGCTTCACCTTTCATTTGCTATCATTTTTTCTTGCCAATGGCTTCACACGAGGAACTGTCCTAATTTGTTCAGATCTGGCAACTCTATTTTCAATTGATAACACGACGTTGTAACGCTTGGACAAAATTTATTTCGAAAATCATTGAGTGGTAGGTGTTGTGATTTGCTTTAGTTTGTGATATGCGCACTGACGGTTAAAATTAGCACTTTGCGCATAGGCCGTGGGCACCCCAAACGAAGGATTCGGCCCATGCTTTATCCAATTTTATATGGCAATCAACCTAAATATGACGCCAATTGTAAAACAGTTGTGTCGATTTTGTAGAACACAAAACATACTGTGAATCAAAATTCCATATCGTAGTCTACGTATGAAAAATATATCAAAAGTATTGGTAGGCTCTTATTTTGTGAATCATTTAAAAAGCTTGGAGATGAGGACTTGACAAAACAATGGGCAATTCTGAACATTTTTTCTATGATATTGTTCATTAAACTCTCCTGCCGGATTCAGTAAGATTCACTCGTCCAAAACCATCCATATAACAGAAGAAGACGGTGAAATATTTTTATGTCTACTAATTTTCTTGATCCGAACCGAAATTTTACCTTGAAATGAATGAAAACACACGAAATCTGAGCTGCAGCGCACTTAACTGTTTATGTGTGAGATTGGCTGAAGCGTTAGCTTAACTGTATAATATTCCAGAGAGATCATTTACTGGATTTTGAAAGAGCAATTCAGTTGGATTTCTAACTTGAGGCCTTAAAAATATACAAGAATCTTCAAGTCAAATAACATTTTGTTGAAATAACTGAAGTTCCTAATTTAAAATGTCGACAAATAAAGTTTGCTCCAAATATTTGGGATGTGGGTGATGTCTGTGCGATAGAGCAACGCATTGCTTGTGTTATACAATTACTTACGTTCATAAACTAAATCGGATGTAGAAGTAGTTTGGGGAAAATTGTACAGAATTTGAGTTTTCGTTTTAGAGACGGGAAAACGGATATGACAAATTGATTGAAACGCATTTTGTGTTATTATTTTAGTTCAGGTTCCGCGCAGAGTGCAAGATCCGCCACAGGTTTGTTCAAAAAAAGAACAATGGAAATATGTAAGGTTTATTTTCGTTTAACTTTCTTGTTTTTTTGTTTCAACTTGCTATTCTTTTTTTTAACTTTACAATAAATACATTATCTAGTAATTTTTCTATTTACACAATTTGTGTTTTGCAAATGTACATAAATAAATTTCAAGATATATATTTTCTTTTTGGCGTGCAGATACTACAAATTGCAACATAACAAATACGGGAGAATAACACATTGTTCGATTTGTTAGTGGTATAAAATGTGATTTATGGAACGTTAAGAAGTAAACTTTAAGGATACAAATTCACAAGAAATTGAAAAACTACAAAGGACAAATTTTCAGAGCTATTTAAATCTTGGCTTTCAACGAACCGGTATCCCCAACATGTTTATAAAGCGAATCCATATTTACACGACCTGATCGCTCAACTGAGTTTTCGTCATTCCGCGTAAACGATAAATCCAACCGGTTCTAATTGACATCAGCTGAGCTGAAGAGTTGCCTGTTTGAAGTTTGCAAGCGGTTGCCACTTTCTGGCTTTTAATACAATCGATAAACTTTTCAAATCGATTTTTTACAATTGGTTTGCTTTTTTGTGAATTTCAAAAATCAAACTGGCACTCTGTGTTCATATTTTTTCGCTTCCATAGTTATTTCGTTCCGCATTCAACTTGACAGGGCGGCAGGCAATTGTTATGCTTTGTTGATTTAATTTGTTGGTCTTTTCTTGCTATTTCTGTAACTGACTCAACTGTGCTTCTCAGTTATGTGCAGATGGATTTTTTGACACTCAGGTCCAACAAAAACTCAGCTGAGAGATCAGGTCGTTTAAATGGAGCTTAAGAAAGCCGATCAAGCCTGCATGTAATAAGATACGTTGGATAAACATTTCTACGATGGGTATGCTGGAAATAACATTAATGTATCGATATCTTTAAAAAAGACGATTAATCATTATCGCTTATATTTCCGAGGCCATATATAATATATCGATTATCAATTAGTTTTTGGTGACTTATATTGATTGACTTATATTGAAACATGTTGATTCGAAAAATTTAGCAACCATTGATGTTTGAGTTGACTCTCTGAGTTCCGCCAAAATGTGCTTCATATTATAAACATTTTCTCAAAATTTGATAACATTATTCAAAGTTTGAACTCCATGTTTTTTAGATAATATTGCATTTCATTTATGTATTTTTGTGTTCAAAGCACCAAATCTCTAATTTCTTCTAGCCGATTATTCTTAAGATATACCGATGTAGATTTTGTTTTTTGATTATTCTGCCGTCCCATGTTAAACACATTTTACCAGCCAACTAATCGAACTTTTGTTGGTACAACCTAATTAGGTTTTCTACCATAATGGTAAGTTATTCCATATAAGATGTAAGAATTAAAAAAGATATCTAATCTTTATAAAGGAATATTCAAAGGAATAAAAGCGCTCTAAAATACAATTTCAAATTTTATTTACATTTATCTACATTCTTGAACAATAAACACATATTCATGCATTAGGGAAATCAATTGAATTACTTTAAATATACAAATTGGTTTGGACTTTTGTTTACCTTGAACGACTGTTTATCGTTATTTCGTTTCAATTCGGTGCATCGGATGTGGTTATTTGAGAGCGATAATGTAATATTTGTATTTTGTATACAATTTATTCAGCATGTACAAGAAACAAAGGATGAAAGCAAGGAATCAGTAAGTAAAAGCGCAAAATAGGTATATAACAACACACAAAATACAGTTGAAAAATGTTGAAATGAGATCAAGATTTTGACAAAGTATTCAATGTGTATGTCTATGAGGTTTAGCAGGAGAATGAGGTGGACAGGGGGGCGGGGCTACGGTTACAATCAGAGATCAAAGCATGCCGTCTGAGCGAGCGAGCGAGTGATCGATCAGGCGATTGAATCGGCGAGCTTATGAGCGAACGATTTTCGAGAAGAGCGAGAAAGCTTCAGCCAATTGGTGTATGTTCGGGGGAAACTATGGGATTACCAATAGACATTCAATATAGATTAAATGAGAGATTTTTTGTGAATGAAGTTTTTGATATTTAAAATGACTTTCGGCACAGTTCAAGCAATTTTTGAGTTTTCTAATTTTGCGGATCGAATTGGGGTGAAGGCAATTGCTTTTCAACTGAACCAGTTAAATTTTTTGTTATTTTTATTTTGGTTTTATTTTTTTTTTGGCAATACTTACATTACACCCAAAATTTTTTTAAAATAAAATTTATATTTTAAAAATTATTTTAAAATAAAATTTTGCTTTTGATTTTACATGGAACTGTATCACTTAAAGTTATGTAAATATTTTGAGCAAAGTTCTGGGGGGCAAGTGAACCTGGCATCAATTGATCGATGCAGTTCTAGGTAATATCAGACTTTGGGCATTTGGTTTTTTTTTTTTTTTGGCAAGAAGTTAGGTCAATATCAAGCGCAGCTTGGGCTAAGTCTAAATTTAAGTATGTTAAATTTGTGTGGTGCTCAGTTTGATTAGACTTTGCACTTAAGTGAGTCCTTTCCGGGGGGGGGGGGGCTCTACTTTTGCGGACAACTTTCGAATTGTTCGGTGGCTCAGCTAAATGCAAAGTTAGGTCTAGTTTTTATGTTTGTGTGTGTGTGTGTATATGTTTGTATGTATATATGTGTCTGTGTGCGTGCCAAGCCAATCACAATGCCAAGCGTTATCATAGTTCACTGGCACCGTGTCTATCAGTGGGTCCAAGTGTTTGTATTTGGCAGCTGGTTAATGCTTCCCCTACCTACCTGTAGGAATTGTGTGACGGTCGTATCGATGATCATCAATGGACGGTGTATCAAATGGACCACGCCGTTTTTCACAGGAATGTTGGCCTTGACAACTTCGGCCAGCACCACACCCTGTGGATGCTTGGCATCGCCCACAATAGTATTGGACTTGACGTACACTGCAAAATAGAAGAACTCCATCAGCCAAAGTGGTCTTTACCAGTCCAAATGTCTAAACTTACTCTTGCCGTTCTTTTGCTTAAAGAAACTGACGGTAACCTTGAGCAGATCCTCAAAGGCAGCTGATGTCTTGGGATCATCATGCTGCGAGGCGGCAGTGAAGATGACAGTGTTCGGTATAACATGGCCATCAATAACCTTGGCATCCACCAGGCTGCTACGTGTCGAGAACTGTTTCAAACAATCAATAAGAAGTAGCACATTTGGATTTGGAAAATGAAACTCACCTTGAAACCCTCATCAATGGGTATGAGGAAGGTATGGGTTCCAGCAGCTCGATAGACTGACTCCTTCTTGGCCAGCGCCACCTGTGAGCGATAGGTGCTCAAACGGTTGTTGTTGAGATTGAGCACATCGGACTGTTGAAGGAATTGATAAGCATCCGGATTGGTAATTTCAACATTGGCACTTGGAAGCGAGGTGAGTGGATCTAGAACCTCGTCAATCACGTGCATGACCTGCAGGCAGATGGGGAAGGAGAAAACATCTCGTTATCATTATTTAAATCAGTTAATGTCCCTGTGGTTCACTAACCTGACGCTTGCCCTCACGATTGGTCAGCTCAACACTTAGCGAGGAGATTATACGAGCGTTGTTCACATATGTATCACCATTGCTACTCTTTGTTATATACAGCGGTGGATTGCCCTCCATATCCGATGACACAGTATTTGGCAGTTTATCTTTGCTGAATGCCGCGGTAGCTAAAATGGGGCGAATGACAAAGAGAAAGAGATTTATAATGGCATATTACTAGATCAAGGGTTGTGGGTGGCAACAATAAATGTATGACCCCAGCGGGGGAGCAGGCCAGGTCAGCTGTAACAAAAACTGCAGACTCTTAGTCAAAGCTGACGCACAAGGTAACACGATAACTACAGCGCGTCAGTGGTCAACTAACAACTGCAGGCTGGCATAATGATACAGGCTTCTGATTCCCCTATGTCCATTTTCGATGGTGCCGGCAGGCTTATGTCCCTGACGCACATGCTTTGTAGAAGGGTGCTTATCTTTATCAAATCATCAGGCGTTAGCAACATCTGTTGTTGTGCGTCGAATGAGTGCGTCACACACAGCAAAAGGCAATAACTAGATTTTCCTAACTGGCTTAGACCCATTTCTTTGTGATGTGATCAAACTTTTGGGTCAACTCATTCGAGCAACTTACTGATGTGATAGAGCACATGGGTTGGCCCTGTGTGTCGCTGGAAGGCTTCATTGGTGGGCACAAAGATGGTGCAGGAGCGTAGCGCTAACGTCGAATTGGCAACGGCACTCTGCTCCAAGAGGCTATAGAACTGCAAAGAGAAAGTATATTAAATGGGTTAGAGTAGTTTTTGCATTTTGCAGGAGGGGTGACTTATTTTTTTCTCTTTTTTTCTTTGCGAATGTCTTTGTCATGGCAACCAGCAAAATCAACTAATAAAACGGAGCACACATTATGCATGGCTGGCAAAAAGGTTTATTGAACCAATTACGTAAGCACAGAGTAGAGGGTGGTTCAATGGCTTTTATGTGTCAGTCATTGAGGCTTGCTGACTATATGCTGTCAGGACATGTAACTGCATTTCAACAGCTACCCCAAATTCCAGACACTGACCCTACTACATTACCACCACCGCCGTCGCCACCTGCCTGGCAACCGCACACTTTGCGGCTTCCCACCAAGTAGTAGCACTAGTACCACCTTCCGCCACGCCCTGCTGCACACACTCAGTCAGCTTTATGAGAACAAATTCACATTTGTTTGGGATGGATGGAGCGAGCGCATGGGTGTGTGTGTTTGTGTGAGTGCAGGTCCTGGCGCGGACAACACCTTTTTTAGTGCTCTCTTTTAGAATGTTCGTGTTGTTGTTCTGCTTCCATGACTCACGACAATTTGCCTTAAAAAGGTTGTCCCTTTTCCTTTATATCGACATATCTAAACGTTCTGGCAACGACACACACACACACACTTTTTTTTTTTGGTAATTCGAGACGTCAGTTGTTCTTTTTCCTTTTTGTCCTGGTCATTATGGTCCCGTTTCTAACTTTTGTCTACCAAATGCTTCAACCCGACTGGTTTCAATTTCATTGAGCTAAATTTCTGTGCTTATCTTAGAGGAAAGAGTACTTAAGAAGGATAAAAATAGTAGGTGGGGGAATCTGGGTGAGGCAAAGCCGAAGATTAGATGACCTACAATAATGGCTTTTTACACCACTAATGCAAACCAATCAGCAAAAAGAACCATTTCGGTTCAGTTTCGTCGGTTTAATGCATAACTAACTGAACCTATTCTCCGCACTTGCAGGCTTCTTCCATAGGGATTTCAAATCGTCAAATATCCTCAGGATTCAGGTGAAAAAGCACGACAGTATATTGAGAATTTCATCCCGAAAAGAAAATGGGATACTCGCAAAAAACCATGGGCAACCTCCAAGGAAAGGAATTTAATCTAAAGACAGCATTATTAGCTGAAAGCAGCGCTGTTACTGCACTGCAGCAGCGAACAGTTTTTTGATTATAACTCGACAACCGTTTATCGGAACTTCGCCATAGCTTTGGCGGATCGAAAAGTTATCCTAGTTAAAAAATATATATAAAGAAGAAACAAACCATCTATCTTCAAAACTGTGAGAGACATGTCGTTTTTTCCAAATTGCGGAAATTTGATCTGCCTGCAAGTATCAAAAGATTTTGTCCCATACACGTCAAACCTCTATCTCTTACCATGTCTGAGATCTGTGCGTTCATATAGACAGACAGACGAACATAGCTATATCGATTTGTCTGTTCATGCAGATCAAGAATAGATATACCACTATATATTCCTTCTTCATTCTTTGTGATTGTGGTTTGTGATTAGCATTTTCGAGCAGACGGCGCGCCGGTTCGGTTTAATATCTGTTTATCGGTTTGGTTCGATTCAGAATCGGTTTTCATCTCAGCTATATACGAACATTAGCGAAATCGCGCACCATAGAAATCCATCAAAATGCATAAAAAATTCAGAAAATTGTCAGGAGTTAAACAGTAGACCCTATATCTTTGCTATATATTGTTTGTTTTTGATCTTTTACATTTTAAAATTAAACTAGTAATACAGCAATGCCTAACATTTACTTTTTCAAGAATATTTCATGTAAATGTTGCCCGCTTGCAAGCGGTGTTCGTTTATTAGTTTATTCACGGTGAAATGGCAAACCTTACTGAGCACTTTAAAGTTGCCGCATGTTACGAATCACGCTTGGGGTGTTTGCTGAAAAACCACTTAGCATTAAAATTACCCTTTAAGAGTCCCAAATTTAGAACTTGACTTAATCTGGGTTAAGTCTCTGAGAATCTATTTAACAACTAGGGTTAGCCCAGCTTTTGTAGAAATATTGTATTTGTCCGGGCCATTTCAGATTCGAATCAGTACATACTTGAAAATATAATTATTCGTACTCATGTATCTGTATCTAATCTTTTTCAAAGCATTTCTATAATTTCCTGAGCCTGTTGATGGCTCTTTCAGTTGTGGCGTTATTGCCTTTTGGAAAGTGTAATATTGCTCCCGGGCTGTATTTTACTTTTCGGAATGATGTTGCTAAAAGTTTCATTTTAGTTGCCAAGAATCTGGCGATTCTTATCACACAAAGAGCTGAAACATAGTTGCTGATAAAGAATTGTCCTTGAACCACGCTAGCTACCCTTAACTGTCCCCTATGGGCGCTTAGCATATCTCTTCTCTAATACCCAAGGGAGAGATTTGACAATTAGATGCAATTATTTTCATAAATTTCTATCATCAAATGGGATTTAGCATTTGCATGAAAGCCAAATCAATCTTGATGAGTTTCCGCACCCTTCTCGGTGCCAGATGGCCTGCCCTCGTCCATCCCCCAGGGAGTCAACAATTTGCTACAATTGTTAGGGCATTATCCTGTCGACATGTCTTCAAAAATTCATTTAATATGCAAACACCAGCCAAGAGTTTTCTTAACTTTTTGGCCGTATCACTACTCCATTTGGATTTTCATGGATGGCAATGACCTCCAGCATGTCCAGAGCAGACGCACCCCCAATCTTGGAGTGTCAAGGGCATGACTCACAACCAGACGGCGGTGCAAACAAATTTTTTGGCCAATGCAACACACACACACACAGACACACACGCGAGGGAGTAGGGAAAACAACCCTTGTGGGGGAAAATGTTTTAACCAAATTAAGTTAAAATAAAGAACATGAAGTTGTGGTTAATTTTGCAGCTTACCCTAACTGGCATAAGGCGCCTGAAGGATTTGGCAGTGCTCTGAAAAAGAGAAAAAGAACCGCTGACAGTTCAAAATTTGGAATTTTCTATTTGTTAGCCAAAGATTTGTTACAAAACAAAAGAGAAATTTTTGAGCAGTTGTACTGGATGAAATTCAATTTTCAGCATCTAATGGAGGCATTAAAGCTAATTAGCAGGGTAGGAAGAGAAGGGCGTACGCTTCCCTCCTGGACAGTAGCCAGTGCATGTTTGTATAAATAAATTTAATTGGTACAAATTATGCATATGCGAGAGAGTATGGTAAAGTTTTTGGTATTCGTAATTGCAGCAAACGGCAGCTACCCTCGAGACAGACGAACATTTCTTTTAATTGGTGTCATTGGAAGAGAAGGCGATTGGGGGAGAAGGCCATCTCTCGCCCACACGATATGACTTACATTCGTCTAATGGATCCAGTCTATGAGCATGTGTTTCACTTATGGCTCCATTAAGGTCAGTCGAGGCTCATTCATCGCCTCAGATGGGAGGCTCATCATATCCATATCGTGTATCGCATCGTTTCGTCAGCCAGCCCCAAAACACATCACGCGCCTTGCTTTGGTATTGTAATCTTAAATTAAATTTAATTGAATTCGATGCTGCCTGCCTGCCTGGTTGAAGATTTCTGTGTGTGTGTGTGTGTCTAGGCGTGTCCGCCTTTACGTTCCCTACCTCCCTCACTGCTCACAGTTCCAATTGCAGTTGCACTTACAGCAGCTGCCAGTCAAAGGTTGATTAATAAAAAAAAAAACAAGACGATGACAACGCATCGCTGGACAGGAAGCTGGGGGTCAGTGCCGGAGGGCAGCTTTACGCCCGCCCGCACTTCATTTTCCGATTTAAAGAGTTCTCTTTAAGAGAATAATGAATTCTTGGAGCTGGAAGTTGTAAGTCCAGGTCTATACACTTGGCTTTGTTATCTGCCAAGCAAAACCACAAGCTGGACACCAAATGATCAAAATGTACATCATACCTTATGTCATATGATATCATATCATATTATATCATATCATGCCTTAGATTTTCATACCTCTGGCCTTTTGTTGGCTTCGCAGTACTATGCTGATTCTATTTGTAGAACTTTATGTCGAGACATGGGTAACCGGCTTAAAACAAAATTTCCTCTGGCCAAAAATTATTTAAGTAAAAACGAACTTATTTAAAAAAAAAAAATAACTAATTCGCCGAAGTTTGTATACTCTAGCATCACACTTTTTTAACAAATTTAAAGGACATTTCCACTGAAAACGAACAAGTTTTTCTCACTAAGACTATTTTTCTGACTTTACTTTTCTATGACAGCTATTCTATAAGGATGACCGATTTCGACCAAACTTAGTGGAGGCGTTTTCTTTGAAAATAAAAAAGTTTTCCTCACTAAAACTAGCTTCTCGACCGATCATTCCTATGGCAGCTATAACCTATAGTCATCCGGGTCTGACAAAACTTTGAAGAATTGTGTGGAATCTTATCAAATAAATATATGCCAATTTTAAAGAGGTTTACATTGAAAACAAAAAAGTTTTACTTACTAAGACTATTTCTCTAACCTTACTTTTCTATGGCAGCTATACTATATAGCTGTCCGATTTCGACCAAACTTGGTGGAATCATGGGAATGCATAGCAATCTAAGATATTCAAAGTTTGTAGGCATTTTCATTGAAAACTAAAGTTTTTCTAACTAGAACCGTTCCTATGGCAGTTATATGTTATAGTAGTCCGATCCGGCAGCTTCCGACAAATGCGCAGCGTATTTGTACCAGAGGACTTTGTGCAAGGTTCGGTCGCGATAGGGAATAATTATAAAATCAATCGAAATGCAATGAAATTTGTGTCTGTATTACTCTACTTTTCATTTATAAATATTCTGTAATTCTGAGTGATTCATCGTTCAATGACTAATTTCTCAGTAATTCCGTTAGAATGATTCCATGCTAAGTGACTCAATAAAATGAATAAGTTTGGAACTATGTAGAAATAGCGAAAAATAAGATTCCTGGCACGTAAAAAGAATCCGACGAACTTTAACGATAGCGTAAGTTCAAGACGGCCCTGCCGGGTTCCATATACCACCTAATCAGAGAATTAATGTCCCGCATGTCCGAGCATTAACATTTATGTTAACATTTCAACATTATGTTACCTAGCAGCGCATGCGGCGAAGAAAAGTTAACTAAGTGTCTTAAAACATTAACCTTTCCAGCATAAATTTTATGCAATTCTGTGCTCGTTTTCTGATCACAAATGATTCTTTTGCCGGGAGAAAATATAGTTTATATTGTGCCACATAAATGTATGCATGTACATATCTGCTGAAGATGAATAATTCAATTCTTATGTACAAGTGTAAGTTTGTACAGTTTGTGTTTGCCCATTAGAAACTTGCAACAATTACAGGCAAGACTGTCGCACGCTTTCTTTTCAATTGTGAAAATTTTCTAGGTTTGCTGGAGTAACAACTACTATAAAAATGTATGTACATATTTTTGGGCATTTATTGTTCAACAGAGTAGAACCACCTCAGTACAGATGTTGTTATTGTTTTAGCTGTTTACCTTTGTGGGCTTCTGACTTTGCTTTTGTACACTTTTATGTGTTTTCCTATGTAACCCGTATGTGTATATGTAAATGTGTGTGTGTGTTTGGCGTGGTGTGAAGGTGTAAAAAGGTAAACTAAATGGGAAAACTGTTATGCTCAGTCGACGTCAACGGCCGGCACTTGTCCGGGGTCTGCTTAATTTATGTATGTAGTTAACATATACATAACAGACTCCGCCATGCATACCAAATATGGCCAAATAAAGTTGGTCTTTGAACTGTAACCGCAGCCGCATTTAAATTCTGAGGCCTAACATCGATTATTCCACCCAGCAACAACAAGTGAGAATGCCAAAGGTCAAGGACGAGATGTAATGCTGCGGCGGCCTGCTACCTGTGCTGCGTATGTATGTATACATACATAGCTGTGTCTCATTTGCGCAGACTTTAGCTGCCTCTCTCTGTTTGCCAAGGTTTTTCTTGTTCAAGGGCAGCCGCTAGGCATAGCCGAAATGTGTCAACGCAGTGTCTGCTGCCAAATGATGACGATGTTGGTGGGTGAGAACCAACCTGCTACTCACCTACAAGTGTTTTATATTTTTCCCTTTTTGACTCACCTGTGAAAGTTCCGAATCATCGCGCAATTTGTCCGCAACTTCGGCGGCAGCTGCGTAAGATGCAAAGCAGCTGAGAAGCAGCAGAGCGGCTGCCGCTGCACTCAGCCCACGGGCAGCAATCATTTTAGAATAAATTACACGAAGCGGCGCGCACTTGTTCGTCGACGGTGACGAATTTTGAGGGTGGTGGCAGTATTATGTTATTGTATGAGTTATATGAAGCTGTGTGTGTGTACGATTAAGATCTGTAATTGAAAAACAAACACACTCTCACATAAGTTATGAATTTAGCAACCCACCCAAACCCACCCCCCTTCGCCGAGGAAAAGCTGCCAAAATATCTTTTCACAATAAACAAGCGCATAAAGGAAAATAATCAAAGATAACGACAAAGCGAAGTTAAAACTGAAACAGAAGCAGTGCAAAGGCAGCAGCACCCACTCGGCTTGGCTTCCTGTCGGGCAAGTCACAGTGGGACAGAAGTGTGGTATTTGCAGTAATAAATCAGACCATATCAAAAACTTTCAGTTTCAAAGTTTTAGTTTTAATTCATAATAAAATCTGATGCGATGAAAACAAAGCGATTTGTGCCTTAAAGTCTATAAAAATCAAACCACAGCTAAATGCCCGATAATCTGTTTCCGAACAGGAGGTCTAGTGCAAAATTTAAGTAATGGCACATACGATAGTTTCGGGAAAAGGGGTCGATTAAATGATGCAAATTAGTACTAAGCGCATAAGTTATAGTCTGGTAAGCGGGTGAAGGAACATTAAAAAAAGATTTGAAACATAAATATTGGCTTCAATTCGGATACATTTGCGGACAAGGGTATGACCTAAGTTTCTCAATTGAGAACAATTGGTAATACACTTACAGTATGTCAAGAAAAAATTTAGACACAGAAAATATTCCCATGTTTCAGACAGACTTTCAAAATTAACTTTCTTTAAATGGTAATATTTTGATCTAATAAATGGGAGGGTTTTTTTTTGTAGCTTTTGTTTTAAAATGTTAAGCGAACAAGTCCCCATTTTAGAGCAGCATTTTAAACGATACCCTAAAATACGATCTAAATATCCGAATTCCGGTTTAACTAAGTTTCGAATTGATCCTTCGCAGTGCAAATTCAGGCTCAGAGTAAAAAACTTGTCTAGAAACAATGAAACAATGTTTTTGAGACACTTTCTTGACACTATAATATGGACATTTTGATAAACAGAAATTTAAATGCTTAAGCTAGATTAATTTGGCTACTTTCACTTGCATTCTAATTCTAAGAACCCTATTGCAATTACAGACGGTAGATTCTTCCTGGAACTACCCACGAAGTGTATTAAGTACAACAATTAAAATATGTACCACTGTCCCACTGTGCAGCGACGCGTCGCGACACAGCAAATGTGCTGCTGCTGCTGTTAGGCTTCGAAGGTTGTTTCTTTTTTCGGTTCGTTTTTTTTCCTTTACAAAATTGCACACCAAAGCTTTAGCTTCGTTCTCGCTCACACACATACAGCCTTATACCGTTATGTCACAAACAGACGGCCCAAAGAACCAAACTAAACCACCATAACAACAACAACAAGAGAAGCCAAGCTCTGCTTATTGTGTATTATTTTTTGTATCGCTATCGTTTGTGTGTTTAATTATTATGCACATTCCAATTCTATTTACTCATAACTGCTGCTGCTGCGTTGCGCTTTCTATTTTATTTTTTTTTTTTTTTTGCAGATAAGCCGCTTTTTGCTCAGTCCAATTTCAATAGAAAGAGCAGTTCTAAGAAAGTCAGGCCTAAAGAGAATTGAAATTATGCAATGCAGCCGCCGCCACCACGGTAACCTTTGCCTGACACAAAACACTTTAGTTGATTGTTAAACGAAAAAGGGGCACACACACTCACGTACACACAAATTAAGCGCGGCCAGAAATCAATAAATAAAAGAGCATTTCGCTGCTGCCTTAATCAAATTGGAACTTCTTTTAAAAAAATCTATACTAAGCGCAGCAGCAGTGCCTGAGATACAATCCGATAGGTAGATGGAAGTAGAACTACACACCAGACACCACACCAGTTCAAGTTAAATGAAATACCGAGCACAGACGTCCGCCACGTTTAAATGTTTTCGTTGAACTGAAACTGTTTGCGTTTGCGAATCGAGAAGCGGCCCATAACAGGTTTTCAAGCCTGAACTAGTGATGGGGTCTAGTCTAGGCGCAATCGATACTATCGATGGCAAGTATGTGGCGGCGACTATCGATAATTTTTCAAAGCAAATCCTTTTAAACTGCCAACAATATTTCCCAAAAGTGTCACTCCACACCACGGCAAAATGAAAATAGTCATGCTCATAATGTTCGATTTGAAGTTTCATGGCTTTCAAACTGACTACGTGGCGTAGCATTTTATTGGTGAATGTTTTTATTTGTTTATTACCTAAAAAAGACTCCATCAGAGTTGACATCAGAGAGCCACTGCCTTATCCGTTAGACTTTCGATTTTCAAATATAGACTTGAGTTTGTTTTTGTGATGGGAGATTGCACTAGGAAGCCACTACACCAATCCAATTCCCATCCCAGCCAGTGCTGCCAATTTTTTTTCCAGAAAAAAAGCTGTTTCTGGATGGAAGCAACGGCAAAAAAAGCTCAAAAATTTCTGAAAAAAATGTAAAAAATGCGGTTTTTATGGTTTAATTTTTTTTTTCTTTGTTTTATTTATAAGATTTTCAGCACGTCGTCTAGTTCTTTGCGATTAGCATCGGTTTCACATCGTACGACATGTTGGTACCGATCATGCGAAGATAATTTGAAGGGACTTTATATTCATAGCAGCATTTGCCCAGTCTTCGCAAACCATATCTGTGTGTTATATTAAAATAAATAATATATAAATCGGTATCCCACTTAAGCAGCGCACTATTTATTGTGATTGTGATGACAGTTTGCGTAAAGTAGTGGTGGTGATATTGGCAAATATCGATATAAACGGATGATTGAGGTGCCACTCTTACACACATTTGGCATATTTTTACCAAAACTTGTATACTTTTTTCACAGATTTATCGAAAATGGTATATTTTGATACCAAACATTTTTTGTTTTTGCAAGTTGCATCCGTGTTGCTACATGTTTTCATGAAATTGGTGCCAGCATTAAAAAATGCGAAAAAAATCCAAATTCATTTTTAAAAAGCCAGAATTCCCGCTTCCCGCTATTTACATATTTTTTCCGCAATTGGGCTTCGAAAAAGCTAGATTTGACGGAAAAAAAGCTAAATTGGCAGCCTTGATCCCAGCTTTTAATAAAAATATTTTTTTTGTTAAGGGGGTGCTAGCTAGTAAAGTATTTATATTTTAAAGTCTCATTAGTAAAGTGTTATGTAATGTAACCAATCTTTTATTGCCTACCTAGATGTCAGATACATATTAAAATGGTCTTGATTTAAGAGAATTATATATTTTAGTTCTAAGGTGAAATTATATTTGTCAGCATTAGAAATTAGATTGCCCCTCCTTGATAATTCATCACCTGTCCTAGTTTTTCATTGACAAACTGTTTAAAAGACGTACAGTGCTAGTTTGAGCAACCACCACAAAAAAGCTCCAGCAACACAGCAGAGGAAGAACTGGAGCAGGCGATGCAAGATGAGAAAGCTACATAGAAACAGACAGAAGAGTGTTTTGAGTTGGCTTACGTGGAAAATGGTTCAATTTCGTTTACATACCGGTGCAAAAGCTTTTGTCCCTGTAATAGTGAGGATGCGGTGCAGGCCTCTTTCCCCAAATAGAGGCGCATGCCGCGCAAAGCGTGCTGCATATACACATCCCAGTCGATTTTGTCCATATCAAAGTCGTAGAGTTCTCGATCCTGCGGTGTCATTTCTTGCCTCAGTCGATTCGTGTTCTGCATGTCAAAATGCCAGGTTCTGCAGCTAAACGGAGCCAGTACCATAATATTTTTGTGAATCTTTTTGTATAATTTCACCATGAGTGGCTTGCCACCGGTGAGATAAAGCGCCATATCGATCAAATAGCCGGGCAATAGATGATAGAAAAAGGCCGCGAATGGAAACAGCCAACGAGTCGTCATACAATGAAGGAACGGATACCATATCATCTTTGTGAGTGGGTAATTCAGGCCGTATTTCAGGGCCTTATCCCTGAAACCACCATAGCTAAGGGGATTCCCGTCGGTCGAAGCAAAGTTGTAGATGGGGGGCAACTGCTGCTGCTGTTCCTGCTGCTGCTGTTCTTGCTGCTGCTTGCGCTTACCAGCCTCCTGGGCTGTTTTCCAGAAAGCGGCCAAAATTACATTAGCGCAATAATCCACGGGCACCAAACTGCAATTGGCCTTGGTGTCGAGAAGGCTAAGACGTAAAACTCCATGAGCTACGCCGTAGGTGATGGCAATGGGTCCATACAGATTGTCTATCCAACCCGCCACGGGATCCTTAAAGGTGGCAATTACTAGAAGAAAGGGTAAAAGCGGGGGAATATGAAAAGCTCTCGGCGCAAGTCGAAAGAAGGTTTGTGCCCAGTCCAGGTGGGTAACTGATCTTGTCTTGTAGATTGACACTTTCTATTATTATTCTTGGGAAGATTTCTAGACTTAAAAGTCTAAAAAGGAAGTAATCTGTACACCCAGAAAAAACAGAATGAATAACTTAAGAACGAACGCTCCTAAAAAAAAAGAATATTCGTTCTTGGATTTCGCTCGTAAAATCTAGATAAATTCGTTCTCGGCATAGTGTATTTAGCCAAGGGGACTGAGGTAAAGAAACTGGGAGGACAGCAAGTACAGTTGGGAAAGCACAGAGTTGAACTCACTCTCTTAGTTTTGATTTTATGGGAGAGGGGTTTGTGGGGAAGCTAACGAGCGGAGAGTGCAATCGATTTTTGCACTCATGTTGCTTTGGAATTCCCAACCAGTTATGGCATTGCTGTCAGGGCCAAGACTGATGCTGCTTTGAGGTGTCGTCTGTTCCTCGAGCCGGCTGAAATTTGCTACACGGTTTAACAATTAATTATAAAAAATCATACTTGAATCAAGAATTTTCATTCTTATCGAACTTCTGACATCGAACATTCTTGATCCAACTACAAAATTCTCTATTATTTCCCTGAGTGTAGTAATGATTCCAGAGAAACTCTGGATTTTTTGGACCGCACGAATATCATTTGCGAAAATGATTCGATAGCTTAGGCACGAGAACCCACGGCTTTGTACCGCACCCGATGTGTCTGAAAGTCACTTACTAGCGGCTGGTCGAAATATGCATACGGGCAAATCGTTTCCATTTCTTAACACCGCATCTTCCGCCAGGGCCTTGGTATAGGTGTAAGTGTTTGGAAAACTTCCCAGCAAAGCAGGTGCCATGTTGTCCAACAGTTCCCCACTTAGTTGCTCAGCCAGGGTCAGCACTGTATCCGCATTGCAGGTCAAATGTTCGGGATAGAATTTCTCCTTTATATGATCAAGCATACAGTTGGAGAATGCTGTAGAAATATGCATAAAGGCCTCCAGTTGGGGCATCTGTTTGACCAGCTGCATCATGAGCCGTGTGGCACGTGTGTTAATGGCCAATGCCACATGGAGAGGTTCGTTGAAGCGCACCGTGGCCGCTCCATGAAGCACCAGTTGTACTTGACTAGTCAATATAGCTCGATCCATTTCGCTTATGCCCAAATTGTCTTCCTGGCAGTCACCCACAATCGGCTTGATACGATCCAGGGCTTGGGGTTTGGCCTTTATCAACAGCTCGAATAACTTTTAATGGCAAATATCTGATCAGCATCTTCGAGTTGAATGCACATTTAAATTCGTTTACTTACTCCATCCTGTTTCCAAGACTGCAGGCGTTCCTCTACGTCGTTAAAGCGCTTGGATCTGATCAGAAAGTAGATGCGAGCCACTTCTGTAGTGCGCAATAATTTCTCAATGACAACTGAAATCGGAATTGAAATTTGAACCAGAGGATTTTAGTTTGTTGTCGCGGGGTTTTAACCTTTGCACAGAAACCCAGTTCCGCCTGTTATAAATATGGTTTTGTTCTTGAAAAATCTTTGTATTTCCGACTCCTTCTGTACTCTGTGTTGCTCCATGGTGAATAGTCGTTGATGGTGACACACATATGTCACTGACGGGAACGTTGCACAAATGAAAATTGAGTCCGATGTTGTTTCGGTATTTATATCAAACATGGCATACTGGCAAATCGAGCCGAAGGGTCAGTGGGCGGTGACCAAGCTAAGTACATGCACGTTTACGAATGTTGTGAGTTCGTCAGTGTTCTACCCCTTATCAAAGACACAAAGGGTATAATGAGTTGGTGTAAAGATTGGATTTTTTGTAGCATTAAGGTGACCGGGTTATTAGATTTCCCAAGGTGGGATTGAACCCACGACCTCTTGCACAGAAGGCACACACACTAACCATTGTAAAACGAGAAAGCTAAGCTAACTTCGTCTGTGCCGAAGTTTTTATACCCTTGCAAGTGCTCGCTTAAATAATTTCAAAAAATACTCTTTTTCCCATTTTCCGACCGATTGATCGAATGGGAGCTATATGATATAGTCATCCGATTTGGCCAAAACTTTGTAAAATTATGTGAAAGCATGTAAAACAAGGAAATACAGGATGCCACCATCAAAAACAATAAAGTTCTTCTAACTAAGACTGTTTTCAGACCTATCTTTTCTGGGCAGCTATACCATATAGTTGTCCGATTTTAATAAAACTTGGTAGAATGATAAAAAAGCATGGAAAACATAGAAATACAAAGTTTGGAGACGTTATCATTGAAAAGAAAAAAGTTTTTCTCACTGAAACTAGATTTCCGACCGATTGTTCCTATGGGAGCTATGAGATATAGTCATCTAATCCGGTCGGTTCCGACATATTAGTAGTGTGCAGCAAAAAGAAGACTCCGTGCTAAATTTCAGCTCGATAGCTTTAAAACTGAGAGACTAGTTCGCGTAGAAACAGACAGACAGACAGACGGACGGTCAAAGCTCAATCGACTCAGCTCGTCACCCTGATCAAGAATATATATGGTTTATGGGGTCGGAATTGAATATTTCTATGCGTTCCAAACTTCTGTGCAAAATTATAATACCCTTTGCAAGGGTATAAAAATAAATATTAAAAAAAACTATGCCTCTACGGGACCTTGATCTAACGATTAATATTGTCAACGTTTTAACCGGAAAGTACTTCAGATCTTCTTGCTGCATGAGTGCCTAACTGTTCTGTAAGATTCTTTACCATAATTTGGTTAATAGCCGTGTGCGCTAAGATGCAGACTTCCGTGGTTTTGGTATTCGAGGTCCTGATTTTAATACTGCTAAAGGTCGTTTGAATCCCTTTTCAAAGGGTTGGTGGTTGGTTTATATTAGTTCATATTCTCACCTTCAACCAAAGAAATTGTTCTTAAAATTCCCATTTTGGTCATTCATTGATTTTTGAACTACTATTATATCATCGTAATAAATAGTTTATTAGTTTTAAGATAAGTGTGCCCAAATAGTTTGCCGGGTTTTTTAAGCGCAGATGTTACAGAATTACCAAGTGTGGTCACTGTTTTGATAACTAATTTAGTCACTGTTTGGTACAGGGTATGAAACAGTCGAGCTTGACCAACTTTTTTAGTTGTCCTACTTCATTTGGCCCACAGAGAGAATAAAGAAACCGAAAATATTCGGCTCGAAATGAGCACAAACAGTGTGGAAAACAATATTAGAAAAGATTTATTATTATTATTTTGCGGTTGCATTTGGTCACTTCTTTTATTTTTTAAAACAGAAAGACTTAAATGTTGTAAACTGTGCTAAGATTTTAAAATCAGTTTCAATTGTAATTATAGTTTAAGGTGATTTCTTGATTTAATTACCTCAAGACCCACAATAAATTCAAAAGAATTATAAAAACTTGAATTGTCATCGACATTGCTTAGTCTGGGAATCGAACTTGGGACTGAATTTGTTCAACGAACACGAATGCCACCTCACGTCTAAGATACAACTTATATCTCTGTCAACGGAATTGGTGATTGAATCGTTTTCGGTCCTATTTCGAGTGGACGACAACTTAATTTGGAGCAGCACATTTCCCTCGGTGCTAGCTAGGCTAGGCTGAAGAACCCCTTAATGCTCATGAAATAAGGCAATGGAATGGATGCAAAAAGAATCGGTCATAGAGCGTAAGCCAAGCAATTAGCTTGAGACCGTCATCCACTTGTTTCTTGCTTAAAGATTACCTTGACAATCAGATGCAAATATATGTGTGTACAGAAAGTAATCCTTTTCGACTGGAATGAACACTACCCACAACAGTTGAGTGCGATTCATTATGTATGCAAAGTAAGAAGTATTGAAATGATTTGCGCTGAGTCCAAAGACACATATATAAACGTTGCGGAAATGCAAAACTTACCAAAAATTAGATGCATACAAATAAATCAATGCTTTAATGCGAATCAAACCAAAACAATAAGTTTTGATACCCGAAGTTTTGATACCGTAGCAAGTGATCCTTTAGATAAAATGAATAATCTTAATTATTGCCGACTTTAAGAGCGCACAACATTGAAAAAAACAGTTTTCACTACTTAGACAAATTTTTCAAAGATATAGTTATCCAATTTTGACCAAATTCTGCAAATACCTTTAATAGTATATCACATTCAACAAATAAAGCAAACAAAATTTCATCAGTTTTAAACAAAACATTGTAGAGCAAATATAAAATAGAAAAACCAAATTTAAAGTCGGTACCATAAAAACTAAAGGTTTCACTCAAACATTTTTTCTAGTTTTTAGAAAGTCCCCTTAAACTAAACTGTTTTTATTTAAAGAAAAATTCTTGGTTATTTTCGTTTGAAAATTAAATTTTGTAGAAGATAACTACTGTAATTTAGAAATTTAGTTTATTTTTTTTTCAAATTTAGGGTAATTTTCGATTTAATACCAGTAACTCCACCTTTAAAAATCTCTTAAATCTCATTGGTACAGGTAAGATGAACCTTATTTGATGAATTATCCGTTCAGGTTCAAAGATCTATATAAATATTCAGCAATGACTGCTTTTTAATCTTCGCAAGTATTACCAACGTGATTTTCTAATTTTAAAAATCCCAATAATTTGCTTCACACAATCATTTCAATCATTTCCCAAATTTAAAGTGCGCGCCTTAATAATAATTGCCCTCACTAGCTGCACTCTTCTGACGCCTAGACGTAAAATGAAACTATGAACTTGCCGAACAGCTGATGACGTCGACACAGCTGTTTTCTCTCTACGTACTTGTTGCTCGTTTTCAATAAGTTGTGAAACACGCATTTAGTATACAAATTGTACACAGAACTCTACAATCGATTAAATCAACTGGTGAATCCACAACTACAACAATGTCGTTGCCCGGCACAAAGGCAACAACTGCCACCGCCACCCACGCGGTCGTCCAGGCCATGGAGTCCTACATTCAAAATCAAAATCTCTTGGGCGAAATTGCCGAACTCGATGATATGCTCTACGATCTGGTAGATATGCACAGACACAACTTGTTAGCCCTGAAACGGGTGCTGCAGTGCATCCACAATCTGCTACAGAGCAACAGCAAATGGAACGTGCGTTTTGGCTCCAAGATTTTTCACAAGCTCATTTCGGTGGCCATTGCTGATAGCCAGGAGGACTCGGGGCCACATCGCCAGCTGGTGGCCAATGTTTTGCTGTGCATTCAATTGCATGCACGGAAATTTCCCAGAGTGGATAGCAAATTTCTGCTGCAGCAACTCTGGTCACTTAGTCTGAACAGCGAACAGCAGCCGCATGCAGCCCAGATCTTGGTCTATCTCTTTGATGATTTCGTTAAGGAACTGGGACTGGAATGCTGCACCCAAGTAATCAGCGTCTTGCAGCATCTGCTGCAGTCAGAGGTAAGGGAGGAGCGCAAATCCGCTTACTACCTCATGGGCAAGCTGCTGGAGATTGTAGAAAGCAAGCCGGAAGTAATCCAGTGCCTCGGCTGCAGCAGGCAACAATGGGCGGCCTATGTAACGGTCATGGAAAATCTGGAAGAGCAGCAATCCCATCTAGTGTTACCCACTTTAAGTACGCTTATGCCTAGGTTAAGAGCTAGCGGACATCTTCAAGAGCACTGGATGAGCTGGATACGCATTTTGTATGCACGTCTGCTGCAGGATAACAACATTTTGGTGCTGCGTTGGACTCTCAGGTATTTTCTCACCAACTTCACTCAGTCTCAGCTTATGCAGCTCAATCTGCTGACCGAGTTCCTAGTGGCCACCAATAGAACTCAGCTGTACCATATGGAAGGCGATTTTTTGCTGCTAGACACTTCCTTGACAGAATTTATAACAGATTCAGGAGTAATACTGGAAGCCATGGCCAAAGTTTCGTGGCACTGTGTACCTCTAATCTCTTGGTTCCGACTGATCGATCCGAAAAATATACCTTTGATGCCTAAAGAAGTGCTCTTTGAGCTCAGCACGCGGATACGCACACTGCAGAACACCACACTAAGACGAACAGCCAATCAACGTGTCTTTGCGTTGTTCGAGGTAAGTGGAGCTGGGATTTTGAAATATACTGCCATCCATAACACTTAACATTTTTCCCTTTAAGGCAACTATCAACGACTTGTCTCTGACCGATTATATGGTCTTTATTGAGTCACTATTCAATACCAGCGATAAATATTTCGAGGATCATGTACGCCTAATGGACAAAATTACGCAATGCGAAAATATTGAACAAGATGTTGCTTGTCTCAAAAAACGTGGCTATGAGATTGTAATTCAAACGCCTCATCGAGACTATCATTATGAGCTATTTACACAAATTTTAAAACAATTGCAAAAGTTGCCCAAGGCTCAACATGGTTGGTGGCGCCTCTTTCCTGTTTTCCTTTTGAATAACTCCTGCTTAAGTGAGGAATTTAAAACAATCTGCCTGAATTTCTATGGCTCTGAGTACCAAGTGGACACTTCCTTACTTAAAAAGGATACAAATATCAAAGAACTCCAGATGCATTTGCTTGAGAAACTCAATTGTAAGACCAAGGAGGAGAAATCGTTTATACTAGAAAAATGTGTGGATCATTTTGTTGAAAACAATCTCAAGGAATGGAATCAATTGGAGGAGCTTCAGTTAAATCCTTTGGAACTTTTAGATCAGGGGACAGAGTGCACGTTTCATCACTTGGCCAAAATGTTGGGACGTCACAACAAACGATTACAAAATGAGAATGTGCTGTCAGCTTTTGTGGACTTATTAAAGACATACTCAAACACAAAGGAAGCGTAAGAAATTAACTAAGACAATATTATTGAGCTATATAAAAATATTTATATTTCGATATTTTTAAAGCACCGATGGAGTATTGGAATACGCATCCAAGCATCTCGACCAAGATGAATGTGACAGACTGAAAGCAGACTTAATCATTAATAGTGCAGCTGAAGCCACAGTTGCGAACGAGTTCCTGATTATACAGGGGATACTTTTTGGTGAGACTACCACAGGAGATGCACGGTAAGGCCAAATATCCAATTCAGAATGAATATTAACATTAAATCTCCGGGTCTATTTCGATGCCTATGTTCGGCAGAATGTGTACAGTGAACTCTTGAGCTTCTTTGTATGTGACTTGAGAACATTTTTGTCCTTAAATACTCTATGTCCCGATTTCACAAAAGTTCGGGCTAGCCAACCGCCAATCAAATTTGTTGCTCCAGATAACCAGCGGTTAAGTATTGGTTTTCTCAACAACAGTTTTGCCCGCTATCGATAAATTGCACTCCCTGCAGCGGTGTGACCAGACACTGTCAACGAATTAGGTATTCTGAATGTTTTTCACAATTTTCTTGCAAACAAAATTCAATAAAATTGCTTGCGATGGATGAAATGCAATAGCGGGGGACGGTATGTCATTTCATTGGGAGCACATACACGATTTCGGAAGCGGAGAGGCAAGCTTAAATCTGAATAAACTAACTCACTAATCCCAATATTATATCATCCATCAGAATAGAAGCTGCCTACGCTCATAAAATAAATGAAAATTGTTTCGCCGATGTAAAACATCGCGACCGATATATTTCGATGGCCACAAACCAATCTGATCAAATCATAACCAAATTGTTAATGACGAATAATCAACTTTCCAAGAAGAAACCACGTTATTTTGAGAATTCCAAGGAGCACAGACTTAAAATACGTATTGCTCGTGCTCTATTGAAGCTCGCCATGTTCGTACCAACTTGCAGCTGGTCGGATCAGCTGTGGGAAGCATTATTGGAGCCGAACAATCAACTCAACATCAGTTACATGTACGAGTGTCTTGTGGCTAAGCTGTTGCCCAGCTTTGATTTGCTGTTGGATCGCTTATGCATGTTAGCCACTCTCAAGCCTAGTCAGCAAGTGTCCCTCATTTCGGTCGTGCATCTGTATTGTTTGTGGCAACACCAGGATAATCTTGACGCGCAAAGGTTGCAAAGTATCATGACCGCACTTCTGCCTCATACAATGGGAGCACATTTTCAAACCCGTTTACTGGCCCAATTGGTATTGCACAAGCTGGCCGTCTGGTGTGAGCAGAACAGGTATATTTTAATTGTGGTTTTAAATTCAGAGACCTATTTAATAAAATGTATCCTTTTAAACAGACTCGACCTGCCGATTGCCAGTGCCTTGAGAACCTCCATAGAAGCAACTCTGAATGATAAATTAATTGAACTACAAAAGGAGCCCCGTCTTATGCTACCCGAAATAATTAATCAAGATTCAAGCTTATGTGATGTTGTTCTTTACATGACAAATGCTCCTTTCGATGAATATAATGATCAGTTTTCGATTTCGGATGAACTGGAAAAGGCAAGGGCTGCCTTTAAGGCGAAAAGAAAAACGATGGTAGCTGAGTATTCAGCAACCAACTCAACAACAAATATCAATGTACAAAGGAAAATGAATCCGATCAACGATATATATCCTGATAACGAACTGGAAATCACGGATACGCCCACTGCAGATCATGAGCTTATCGTGGTAGCCTCGCTAATTGACAAGTTACCAAATTTGGGTGGATTGGCGCGTACCTGCGAAGTGCTTGGCGTTAAAACTTTAATATTGGCTAACAAATCGGATGCCTTGAAGAGTGATTTTACAAATTTAAGGTAGATTCGCTCTAAATTATTGTGCTGAAATGCATTAAGTTTCCTTACCCTCACAGCATGACAGCGGAGAAAACGTTGAATATAATGGACATCAAGCCTTTGGGACTGAACGAATTTCTTCTCGAGAAACAGATGGCAGGCTATAAAATTATTGGAGCTGAGCAAACAGCGCATAGTTTGAGTTTTGTAAACTTTAGATTTCCCAAGAAATGTATTCTATTATTGGGGTAAGATTTTTGTTGCCAACTGTCTAAACTTTTGATTATGGATGACATTTTTGCTTATAGGCACGAGAAACATGGTATTCCCGTGAACCTGATTGGATTTCTGGACTATGCCGTCGAAATTCCCCAATTTGGTGTGGTGCGTTCCCTAAATGTCCATGTGACTGGTTCACTTTTCATTTGGGAATACTGCAAACAGCATTTGGCCAAATATTGAAGCAGTGTAGATAATGGCAGAGAAAATTGTGGAAAATGTACGATGTATGTATCAAGTTTAGACAATATGCTATTATTAAAGTTAATACTTTGTTAAATATATCATTTATGGCTTTAAGGTTCATCACTGCCCACTCTGCAAAAGGTTTTTTGGACCCCTAGAACCGGCCCAGCATACTTTAAGCTAATGACCTCCAGATCCTGAAACAGAACCGGACAAAGTGTCTGAACAAACCTTGCTAACAGAGTAATGTTTAAAAATCTTCGTTGATTTGTGTTCCAGGGGATGAAATCGTAATTAAACGGAGCAAAAAATAAAGAGAACTTGAGTTCCTTTCCTTAAAAGACCCTTCATATCATGAAAACTTTTTTATTTGCAATTTTTGGCATCTTTAACGATGACAAGTTTTGATATTATCGAATTTTTAGTTGCTTGAGAATTTGTAGCTATTTGCAAGAAATATAGTGGAGCTTACTACTAGGCAGATGGTAGCCAATCGATATAATTCATCGGTTTTCGGAGCATTTCAATAGAGCTTAGGATGTTTGAAAAATCCATATAGAAATTTAAAACTTAAATGTACGAGGTATCTCATATTTAAAGCTATATCAATGGTTTAATTATTTAAGTCAAAGTTTTTATTTTATAAAATCAAAACATTTTTCAGAATTTTGTAAAGAACTCAAGCACCTGCTTAGAGAATTAAGTGATATTAAACATATACATAGGATGATTTCGGTAAAGTGGGCTTAAAATCATCAAAAATTGATATTTTAATACAAAAATATGATATACAAACTGTTCCATTGCAATTTGATCTATTTGGACCTTTCTTTAGAATTAAACTCAGTCGGATTAGTTCCAGCAGTTTTACCAAGCAACCAAGTTTTTATTTATTTGAAGCCCAACCATAAAAATCGCAAACGATTTCTCTAGAAAATACTCTTAACAAATGACCATAATACAAGGGCAGCCACACAGCAGACGGAAACTTGCACCAGTCGATGCACGATTAGTAGTCTGAAAACCATTCTCATATAATAACATTCTTTGGAAAAAGGTTGGGCCATTTTAAAAACTTACCGCTTGTGACGTTTGAATGCCTTGGCTAGAAACTCTGGGGTATTCGGCTCTTTAGCCAAATATAGGCGCATGCCCAATAAAGCTCTTGGGAAATAATCATTCCAATCCAGTTTGGCCATGTCGAAGTTGAAAAGGTGACGATCTATCGGAGACATGGTTTCCCATAGCTGTTTGGTGTTGGCGGTTTCAAATCGCCAGGTATTTCGAGTGAAACGTTGCAACATTGCCATGCCTTCGTGTATCTTCCGGTAGGTCTTTACAAAAAGCGGTTTCCTTCCGCTAAGTTGAAGTACAGAGTCGATAAGGTAACCGGGAATTGTGTGATAAAAGAAGGCAATCAGGTGAAATAGCCATGGAGTGTCAATGTTCAACAAGAAAGGAAACCACATAGCCTGGTACAATGGAACTCGATAACCATATCTGTGTACTTTTCCATTGAAGTCTTCTTGGGTAATTAGGTTCTGTTCGCTGGGTGTAAAATTGTAGATAGTTGGGATCTGGCGTGGGTCAGACTCCTGGGCGGTCTTCCAAGCGGCAGACAATACCATGCTGGCACAGTAATCGACAGGTACAATGCTTGTCTCTGTTGAAATGTTTGCATGAAGGACGCGAATAACACCTCGCGCGGTGCCATAGATTATTCCGATGGGTCCATAAAGATTGTTTATCCAGCCCGAGACGGGCTCCATGTGAGTGGCTATAACTGTTGGGAAAGGTGAAGTACAAACAGATTAAAAGAGACAAATTTGTTAAGTCAGCTGAAAGAGAACAAGTTCTGCTTGAATTGTGCATTTTTGTACCTATGCTAAGGGTATTGTAAGTTTGCTTAGAAGTTTACAAAGCAAAGAAATATTGATTTCCGATCTCGTAAGCTATTGACATATATTCTTGTTCAGGGCAACGAGTTAAGTCGATTGAGCTTTGTCCCTGTGTCTGTCCGTCTATCGGACTGAGTGTTTATACAAAGTCGGGATTTTCACGGTGAATTGAAGTGGCCGTTATCCGCAAAGTTCCACAACAATCGCTCGCTCTAGTACGTCAATTTATTGAGCCAATGTGTACAAGTTTGTTTTGCACATTCTATTAGTGATACAAGTATTTAAAAATGCTCTCGATAAGGCACATGAGTATAACTGTAATGTGCGATACCTCTTGCTATCGATAGCCATGCAAAAAAATACCAATCTAGTATATTTTTGCTCTTTACTCTTTACTTAAGGTAGCGCAAAAAGGATTTGGTGCCAAAAGTTTGGGTGCTTTACTTTACCCGAAGGAAACAATTCCGACCCCATGAAGTATATATATTCTTGATCAGCATCAACCTCCGAGTCGAACATTTATGCTGGGTAGCACCGGCTGAAGGTACAGAGTATTTTATAGTTGAGCCTGAGCGATTTTCTTACTGGTTTTCTGTTATATTGTTTCTGAAAATATCGATATATTGGCAAATATCATATGGGTATAGCATTTGTCGTCAAACAGAAATATAGATTTATCGATATATCAATTTAATATTTACAACAATAGTTGTAATCGACCGATTCGGAAGACTATATCGAGACCTAACTCAGCCAGTATTCAAAATTTATATATTCACACTGAACTGCATAATTGTATGGAAAACGATATTTAAAAACCATTATTTTGCAATGGTATTAAAACTTCGGCACAGACGAAGTTAACCTTCTCTTAGTTGCTCACTCACTTGTCCACTAATTCCAAGCGAAATTTTAATTCTAATGTTCTAGAAAATTTTCAAAAACTGAGTAACTATTATATGTATTATCTTTTAGTTTTAGAGCGGCGCTTGGTAATAAATATGTATGTCATAGCTTGAATAAATGTCTTTAACTTGGCTGTTGTTACACAAAGTTCAGAACCATGTAAGCTGGATTTATCGGACTTTTATCCTGACTCAACGAATAAATAAAGCTTCTTCCTGCATCACGCAACATACTATGCATACTCACTTATCCCTGGTCGAAAAATGCACACCGGCAAATCTGTAGCCTCCCTCCGTATAACATCCTCAGCCAGGGCCTTGGTATAGGTATACGTGTTGGGAAACTTTCCTATTAAAGCAGGGGTCATCTTCTCAAGCAGTTCCTCACTTAGCTCATCAGTAAGCCTAAAAACTTTCTCGGAGCTGCAACTTAGATTCTCCGGATAGAATCTTTCCTTGATCTCTGGAATCACACAGTTGGAGTAGGCCGTTGAAATATGCACCATAGCCTCCAGGTGAGACATCTGTTTGGCCAGCTGCACCAGAAAACTTGTAGCTCGTACATTTTGAGACAAGGCCACATGAATTGGTTCATTAAAGCGTACCGTGGCGGCGCTATGAAGTATCAGTTGTACTTGACCAGTCAGTAAAGCTCGATCCGATTCGCTTATGCCCAAATTCTCTTGCTGGCAATCCCCCGTAATGGGCTGGACTCGCTCCAGAGCCTGGGGTTTTGTTTCCAACAGTACGTCGAACAACTTTTGATGAATGAGGCCTGATTACAACAATTGTGTTGAATTGCTAACGTTCACTTACCGAATCCTTTCGCCACGAATCCATTCTTTCCTCTATGTCTTTGCCACGCTTCGATCTGATCATTATATAGATGCGAGTGACATCTGTGGTACGCAAAAGCTTCTCGATGATGACTGGAAGACATAAATTATTTTGGAGTACTTTGACTCGTTGGTTTTATTTCGCCAACCTTTGCCAAGAAATCCTGTGCCGCCTGTGATAAAAACGGTCTTATTCTGGTAGAACTTTTGTATTGCAGACATGATTTTTGTTTATTCTATACTACTATTCTAGAGTCAGATCTCAATAATACAAGTGGCGTTGTCGCGTCGGGTAACTTAAATGCAAAGCCCTTGGAATTGCCACAGAATTTATAGCAAATGTTGCTGATGGATGAAGCTCAAATTTGCTTGTCGTGCATTCTTGTACCCGAACTGCATGCAATAGTGCGGGCTCAAAGAGAGTCGCTCTTGGCTCTGGCTTGTCTCTGGTAATAGACTGTCCACGTGCTTGGGGTGTTCTCTGTATATTGTGAGTGTAGTCGAAAGACATGTGGATTTAGCAATGTCTTGTAAATACAATTTTAAATATTTGTATAACAAGCCTCGAGTGGAGCACTCAAGTTAATATTCGACTGACTTTTTTCTTCATAGTTCATATTTATTGCATTATGGTTGAAATTTTTTTTTAATTTACACCACTTCGAGAGGGTTGTTTCAAAATTTCAGGTAAATCGGAACAAAACTAACGCAGATACCTCCTTTCAAGCGACCGGCCCAATGTATTAAATAAATGAGGATGAAAAACTTTAAATTGATTTTCTCGCAAGCAACATTTATAATGTCGGTGAACCTCGTTGTTCAAAATCAACTTCACTAATCCTTTTCCAATTTTGTACACAATTTCTACACATAAATCAACAGTTAATGGCGAAGAGTTCTATTTTTTTTTTTTTGGCATTTTTTACCATTTTAAATAAAGAACATTTTATTTCAAAATGCTGCCAAACAAAGTAGGAAAAAATACTTTCCGTCATTATCTTAGAAAACTTATTCCCTTTTTAACGCGATTTTAGTTTGAATATTCTGATTCAGATGATCCGCTCACCGCACAACAACTTTTTTTCGATGCGAAAATCGGATCTTGTGTTGTTCATCCCCATCCAAGCCAAGTTATCAATTCAATCCCCTCCCGTCTCGTTCCCATTTTAATATTTAGCACTCAATATCATTTACTTCAGGAAAAGAATTCCATGAATTTTAATGCTTACACAACATGTCATACACATGCAAACTGAACTGTTTATAAAATTTGAAAGAGCTCAACAATGAATTAATGAGACTGGTATAAATCAAATTTGTATTCAAATATCAATCACAATTGTCGCAAATGTTAATTTACATTTAAACACGCAAATGACTGCAATTGAACAGTCGGATATAAGCTGCTTTGTGCTTCCCATTTTTACTGAAATCAGTCGAGGTTTGAATGGGTTGCCTATTTATTACATACTTTAAAGTTGTTCCGTTTGAAGAGAGGTAAACCGAAACCAACATAAAAAAAGTTCTTCAAAATCTTGAGAAAATCATGAAGGGATCACTCCGAGAAAAATTTGGTTTCGGGTTCGGAAGGAACCAAATTCGGAACCCAGCTTCAGGCCGATCCCGTAAAAGATTGATTTCACTATCTTTTTTTTTTGAACCCGAAAAACAGGATCACTTCAAGCCGGCTCCGGGACTACCCTGTTTTTATTCCTGATTTTTTTTCTTTGTGGGACTGAACTTAAAATGTAAAAACAATCGGCAGGTAAACATTGTTTTGCTCCGGTTTCGACTTCCCCAAAAATCCGGAGCCTCCGACTGCGAACCAGTTTGCAGCCCTGCTTAAAAATACTATTTTTTATCATATTTTCATAGGGAAACAATTAATTTGAGCTTGTATACCCCAATCTAAGATTCATTCATAACCCATTTCGAGATTTTCAAATGCAATGTCGACCAATCACCATTTTTCTCATTTTAATCGTTCTTTTGCTCGTTTTTATACTCTGTACCGTAGGTACACAGAGTATTATAAGTTTGTGCAAAAGTGTGTAACATCCAGAAAGAAGCATCTCCGACCCTATAAAGTATATATAATATATTCTTGATCACCATCAACAGACGAGTCATGTCCGTCTGTCTGTCCGTATAAACGCAACTCCCAGATTATACAAATTGGGTAATGAGTTAAATATGATTAGTTTATTAAAATAAACATGTTTTTGTTTTGGAATCCAATTTAGCTTTTCTTATCTAACTAATTTAAGTCGAATGAGTATAAAGACTAATGAAGAAATTTCTTCGAAAGCGGAGCTAAAAATAGGATTATCTTTTCCCCTTTTTTTTTTTATTTATTTCACATTTAAAGAAAATCATATGCTTATTTACGGTAAAAAACAGGGTATTTTTAAAAATTCGTTTTAAAAACCTTGGTTAATTTGCGATAAAACTCTTCATAGCTCGAGATCTATCGGTGGTCATAATAACCTGTTCCCATTGAAAATGGGAAAAAGGGGATCATGAAGTTGTGCGAATGTAAGAAACAGGGAGAAGGAAACTTTTCCGACCGCATTAGGTATACATATTCTTGACCAGCATGAACAACCAAGTCGATATAGCCATGTCGTCTGTCTTTAAGAGATAGAGCCACAAATTTTTGCATGAAGGTAGATGTATGCCGTATGTAGATCAAGATTGTTTCAGATTTGGAAAATTCAATCAGATCGGACAAAAAACACCGGAGTTATTAGCAAAACAATTGAGCTTGACGTTAGTTAGGACTAAAACAGCTGAAATTACTAAATAATTTGGCTTACTTCCAGGGTGAGCCTGTAATAGCAGTTACAAAAACAGGCTCCATTCAAATTCAAAAACAAATGAATGAAAACAAATGAACAGGGTATTTTGTAGTCGGGCACTCAACTGCAGCGCCCTTACTTGTTGTCTTATAATTTTCTGAGAGTAGGCCGCTACACTAGACAATTACCTTTGAATGAAGAGAGCCACAACATTTGAATACATATTTATCGACTACTATCATCATCGATAGTCTTTATATCGATATACCACCTTAAGCAGCTAGTGCGACCAGTTTGCCACTATTTTTGAAATAAATGCGACCACTTTCACACTATTTTTGAGATTAGTTCGCGTATGTTAACTCACGAAATGCGCGTCAAAGTAGCGACTGAAAGTTAGCGACGAATTTGGAACGGTGGAGTCCGGAACACGGAGGGATTTTTTATTTTTGAATTTTCTCTCGACTGCAATGATTAATTTAAAAACTTTAAATGCAGAAATGTTAAGAATTAACTACTATATTGTTTGAATTGGGCTGGGGTTGGTTTTAAAAAAATTGACATACTACCAAATCGAATATATCTCAACTTCCAGCCCGCGTAAAAAAAATCAAGTAGTGAATTCTTAACATTTCTGCACTTAAAGTTTTTAAATTAATCATTGCAGTCGAGAGAAAATTAAAAAAAAAAACAAAAATCCCTCCGTGTTCCGTACTCCACAGGTCCAAATTCGTCGCTAACTTTCCGTCGCTATATTGACGCACATGAAGCAATAACAATTGTTATATAATAAATCTTTGTCAAACATTTGATTGCGTGCAGCAGGCAGAGGAGCATGGCATGCACTGGCCGCAAATTGGTTATCCGCAGTTTCCAGCTTAATCAATTAGTGTGTAAGCGCTCCATTGCCATGTCATCCAACCGACTTACCATCGAGCAGCTCAAAGAGAGCAATCCCTACTATTCCAAGTATGCGAACAAAATTGCCAAGCTGCAGCAAAAGTCGGCAGATGATGAGTTTCTGGAACGCGTCGATCGTGTCGTCACGCCCATTAAGGATGGCCAGAGTCAGGCCAGGTAAGCGGAACATCTGCCATCTAAACCCTGCTTGTCCACTAACTTACTATCTCTTGAAAGATCCTATTCAGAGCTGCTGAATCCCAAGCAGAAGCTGTCAGAGTCTCAGGAAACAGCTGAGTTGCCCCACAAAAAACTTTCGGACATCATGAAGCTGGATCTGTTGGCCAACAAAAATGCCGATGAGATCTCGCAGATCTGGCTGGGGTATCACAAGACAAAAGAAGTGCTGGCCGCCACTTTAACGACATCGCAATACGAGACCCTTATCGCCCGCGCCAAGGCTCATCCCATATTTGTGCTGCCGTTGCCTCGTAGCGAGGGCTTTGAGTTCATCCTGTTGCAGTTTTCGGCCAATACGGTGCACTTTACTCCGCTCCTGGCCTACCAGGTACATCAGGAGAATGCACCGGAATGCCTCACTTT
The DNA here is from genome assembly GCA_035044965.1 of Lordiphosa andalusiaca. Lineage (NCBI taxonomy): Eukaryota > Metazoa > Arthropoda > Insecta > Diptera > Drosophilidae > Lordiphosa > Lordiphosa andalusiaca. The sequence continues at coordinate 309,239 of JAWNNM010002651.1, forward strand.
GGTCCACTACACAGAGATGCAGGACAAGGGCCTGGTGCTGATGCGCGGCGAGTTTGATACCAAAGTGCTGACCGCCCAGGAGGCCCAGTGTCTGGCCAATGAACTGCAAATGTTCTACTACAAAACAGACGAGGGCAAACTGAAGCTGCTGGAGACCTTCACCAAGCGTCCCGCTGAGTTCAAGCACACGGATCTGATTAAGGAGGTGGAGAACATACAGCTGGCCTAGACTAAATAATAATTTTAAATATAGAGCGACCGGTTCGAGCTGTTGCTGCAAAATTTTGGAAGTTTTGATGTGAATTGGACCACCTTTGGAGGTCATGAACGCGGATCTGAATGACTTTGACACAGTGATGGAGCAGATTGGTATGGTATCAAGGAGGAACGGTTGATTGCTTATTTTACTTAGGTTTCGGTAGGGTCCATCTCTATGCCATGCTTACACTTGGCCTGCTCCAAATGCTCACCATTCACGAGACGATGGGCATGGGCATTATTGGACCGGCGTCGGTATGTGACCTGCATATGAATCTTGTGCAGCTGGCCTCCATAACGGCGGCAGCTTTCATGGGCATTATATGCTCCTCTTACTTTTGGGGCTACATTACGGATAAAATGGGGCGCCGCTGGATTCTGTTGCGCACCATTTCGATTAGTAATCTATGTTCGGTGATTTCCATGTTTACGGTTAGCTTTACGGGGTTCTTTGTGATGCGCTTCGTCACGGGCATATTGTGAGTTCCTGACTTCAGCTGTATTCCTAAGCTTATGTTGACCTCTCTTCCGGCTGCGGCAGCGTGGCAGGACCCAGCTTTGTGGCCGTCACCTATTTGAGCGAGTTTTGCAATAAACAAATCTTGGCCCGTACTGTCACGCACATGTATATGTTCACGGGCGTCGCCATGTTCTACTGCCCAACGTGGGCCACCTTGTTTCTCACTACCAACTATATGGACTTTGAGTACGAGCTGGTGGGACGGTTGACGCTGCGTCCCTGGCGTTTGCTGGGCTGCTTGTACATGCTACCGGGGATATTGGCATACATTCTGCTGCTGCGCATGCCAGAGAGCCCCAAGTTTCTATTCATGATCGGTGACACTCAGAAGGGTTTGGCTGTTATGGACTGGGTGTGCCGGAAGAACACCGGTCAACCGCTCAATGCCGAACAAGTGGCCAAAATGCTCAAGTTTCAGCAGGAGTCGGAGGTTAAGCGCCAGAAGAATGCCGTCAATGTGCTTCAGACCATGCTTAATGATGTAATGCCGCTATTCCGGAAGCCCTATGTCACCTTCTATGTGAGCAGCTGTGTGGTAATGTTCACCCTGGGACTAATGTGAGTACAAACAGATATGGAGACACAAATAGCACAAGCCGGGTATGCAGGACTCTAAACGGGCACTTTTCTTGTGACTGCCTGGGAGAACCATTCCTCCTCCTGCAGTATCAAAATTTATGCAGAGCGTATAATTTCCTTGGTACAATTATTTTATAGTCGGGCTTTTCTACGGCAGCCATACTATATAGATGTACGATTTCGACCAAACTTGGTAAAATCATGGGGATGCATAGCAAACTAAGAAATACTAAGTTTGGGGGCGAATCCATTGAAAACAAAAACGTTTTCTCACTAAGAAAAGTTTTTGGACCGAACATTCCTCTTACAGCTATATGCAATAGGCATGTGATCCGGCCGGTTCCGTTAAATGTATATACAGGGTTGCCCAAATTCGACGGACCCATGTTTTTTTTAAAAAAAATCAAAGAAAAAAATAAAAATTTGGCGGTTGGCAATCTTAATCATTTAATTTGTTCCAAGTAGATTTGTTTACATCAATTTTTGAATATGATATCTCTCAAATGGCCGCCTCTGGCGTTGATGGCGTATTGTGCCCTTTTTGCAGCATTTTCCATCGTTTTCGCCAACATTTCGGCCGGAATAGCGGCTATTTCTTCACGAATGTTGTCCTTGAGCTCTTCTACGGTCCTTGGCTTGTTAACGTAAACCTTTGACTTCAAATATCCCCACAAGAAGAAGTCAGGCGGCGTCAAATCGGGCGAACGCGGTGGCCAGTCCAAATCACCACTTTTCGACATCAAACGGCCCGGAAACAATTTCTTCAGAAAATCGATTGTTATGCGACTTGTGTGCGGTGGAGCGCCGTCTTGTTGAAATCAGAACTGCCTCATACGCTTTCGACGAATAATTGGCATCACCAAATTGGTCATCATGTCGCGATAACGCTCCTGGTTGATGGTAACAGCATGGCCATTTTCATTTTGGAAGAAAAACGGCCCAATGACCGTTTTCGCACTAACGCCGCACCAAACTGTGACTTTTTCGTCATGAAGAGGCACTTCTTGAATCTCCTGAGGATTTTCAGTGGCGTAAATACGGCAATTTTGCTTATTTACGGTCCCATTCAATGTGAAATGGGCTTCATCGGACATGATAATTTAGTTTTCACAATTGACTTGTTCTGTTGAATGTAAATTTCAACTATTTCAGAGCGCTCGCGTGGCGTGTATTGTTCCATGGTAAAAATCTGCTTGGACTGACGCTTCAAACGCGGTATGTCATTAAGCGATCTGACATCTCTGTCAAAAGTTATGGCGTTGCCAGATGGGTCCGTCGAATATGGACAACCCTGTATGTATATGTACTACAAGACTTTTTGGAAAGTTTCGTGAAGACATTTTTTAAGATGACGTAGGAAACAGACGGACGGACAGACCGACATGACTATTACAAGTCAGCTCGTCATGCTGTTCAAGACGATCGAGCGCCAGTCGCTAAGTCGAGTGTTAGTTTGAACAGTCCACATCATTTAATCTATTGCAAATTGCTGCCGTTTTTGTTTTCGAATGGCAGTTAGAGGTGGGTTTTTTATCTAGTTTTTAGCCGTTTCAGATGTTTTGCATTTGCTGCTCAAAGTCTTGCGACTAATTCCTTAATTTCAGCAGCGGGAATTAGAGGCAATTAAAGTTTTTGTTACTTTAAACTGGTGTTCTTATGTTTTTCGATCTTTTAAATACCTATCTGGAGCTGCGACTTGGCTGTTTGGCAGTATTTCGACTGGCAAAGGCAAAAGGCTCAAGACCTTTGGCTTATCCATTATGGTGTAAAATTTAAGCCGAAAACATACAGTTTTCAAAGCTAAGTGGGTTTCCACCAAAAGAATTGCGAAATAAATACCCACGATTAAAAACGTGTTCAATGACCCACAATCCATGTGATTGCTTTGAACTTTAGAGAAGCTATGCTCGAACATTGATTAGACACACATGTTAGATAAAATAGATGAAATCTATTTGGTCTGCGTATTAGTTAATTTTTATATTTATTTTCTTTTGAAAATTTCATTTTCATGTCCTTTTGGAGAATATTAGTTGCCGAAGTTTTTATACCCTTGCAAGTGCTCGCTTAAATATTAAAAAAAAAATATATTTTTACCATTTTCCGACCGATTGTTCGTTTGAAAGCTATATGATGTAGTCGACCGATTTCGAAGTACAGAGAAGTGCGGAAATCTGTATTAGCGGCGCTCTCCGAACAACACCCACGGAAGCGCTAAATTCTATATTCCACCTACTTCCACTAGACCTTATATCAAAGCAACTGGCTATAACAACAGCCCTTAGACTAAGAGAATTCGATGCCTGGAACGGGGGTAAGTCGGGACACTCAACAATACTCAATGATCAAAAGAGTATACCGTTACACACTGACTACTGTATACCACAAACGACGTTCGTCAAATCATACGACGTCTGTATTCCAAGCCGACACGAGTGGGAAAACCCACAGCAGAGCCAATGCCATCAACATCTACACTGATGGCTCTAAGCTTGACAAATAAATAGGAGGGGGAGTCTTCTCCACCAACCTAAACTTTAACTTATCGTTCCGCCTTCCTGATCACTGTAGCGTGTACCAAGCGGAGGTGGTGGGCATCCAGGAAGCAGCCACCTACCTAAAATTCATTCTGTCCACACAATGGTTCAGTAACGATTAACAAAATGGGTTAACAGGGAACAAATATGCCATCGCAATGGACCCAAAGGGGCCTAAGTGGAAGGGCGACTTGTCGCCCTCAGCCATCGCAACCTAACCTAACCTAGTCGTCCGATTTGGCCAAAAATTTGTAAAATTATGTGAAAGCATGTAAAACAAAGAAATACAAAATTGCAAAATTGATGCTACCATTGAAAACAAAAAAGTTTTTCTACCTAAGACTGTTTTTCAGACCTATCTTTTGTATGGCAGCTATACCATATAGTTTGTTCGATTTTAATAAAACTTGGTAGACTAATAAAAAACATGGAAAACCTACGATTACAAAGGTTGGAGACTTTTCCATTGAAAAGAAAAAAGTTTTTCATACTAAAACTAGTTTTTCGACCAATTGTTCCTATGGAAGCTATGAGATATAGTCATCTGATCCGGTCGGTTCCGACATATTAGTAGTGTGCAGCAAACAGAAGACTTTGTGCCAAATTTGAGCACGATAGCTTTAAAACTGAGAGACTAGTTCGCGTAGAAACAGACAGACAGACAGTGAGACGGACGGATGGGCAAAGCTTAATCGACTCAGCTCGTCACCGTGATCAAGAATATATATGTATAGCTAATGGGGTCGGAAATGAATATTGCTATGCAAAATTATAATACCCTTTGCAGGGGTTTAAAAAAAGGTGGATTCAGTCCAATTATTTACCTAACTAACCCAATGCATCAGCAGCATCATCAAAACACAATCATTTTCGAAGTAGTTTTATGAGAGAAATGAATTAAGCTTCGGTTAAGTTTTCTGGAGACATTCTACTCTTTGGTTTAGGTGTGAAGTTCACCATTTTAGTTTAAAGCATTCCACTATTTCATTTCAATATTAATTCCAGTTGTGCTATTTGTATATCCATAGTTGTATATGTCGAAATTTTTCACATTCCATAATTCCCATTAACATTAGAGCCAACGGGTTGGGCATTTGGTTTACGGCCATGCGAAATCGCACCAATATGCGTATGGACAACAAAGCCGGCATGACCTTCTGTGCAATACTATTCACCCCCTCCGTTGACATTTTTCAGAACAGCGAAGACGACTTGGTCGAGGTAAGCTCATCGTTGGGCAACTCTGCTCTAATTCTAACTCTAATCTTGCCCATTTTTGCCAAAGGCCTGTAATGATGGTTTCAAGGGATTCAACGACTCGCTTATACTGGGTCTCACCTACATCATTTTATACAACATCTGCTGGCTGTCGCTATTCTTTGTGCCACGCAAGATCATATTTGTTGCCGCTCTGGTCATCTCATCCACATGTGGCGTCGCTTTGATGTTTGTTATCGGTCGATGGGTGCAGCTTTTCTGCTTCATATTCTTCTTGTCCCTGCCGGGGGTGATTGTCAGCCTGCTGGGCGGTGCCCTGCTGGAATTTGTGCCCACCTATTTGCGGGCCAAGGCATTGTGCGTTAGTCTGATGTGGTGTCGTTGGGGCGCTGTGGTCGGCACCACCATGGTCGGTATTTATGTGGAGAATAACTGCGAAGTGACCATATTTATAATTGCCCTCCTACCGCTACGTAAGACTGAAATGTTTACTAAAAAGAACTTTACTTTCCGAGATATGTTAATGATCTTACAACTGGATGGATTCAATTATTTGCAAACCAACAAGGCCTTGTTACCACTTTCATAGTTTCCAATAGATTGAATACATGTATCGGTCCCTAAGTCCAAAAGTTCGTACAGGAAAACATTGTGGGCTTCAGTTCAGCTTTATGGTTGTTCCAAGACCACTCAAGCTCAACAAAAATTGTTCGAATCCAACTGTAACACAATCAGTACCTCCGAAAGATTAGTAATGCATATTACAGTCGGGCCAAATTTCTTTCCAGTTAGTCAATATAGTTTTTTATATATTTTCTTACCACACATTTTCAAGATAGTTGACTGACATATGTAAGATGTTACCAGCTCAAATTTCCATTACACATCATCACTTAATTCTAAGTGTTCCTTCAAAGGCAACTTTTACACTGTTCGTAAGTACATGAGACCTGATAGTCTAGTATGTATGTGGGCACATGTAGGTTGTTTTTAATGTGAATACCCAGCGGCGCAAATCGACATTACAAAATGGATTACTCATTCACTACTTTGCCTTCAGTATGAAGCAACAAAATCCCAAACAGTCTGGTTTACTTTGTCTAATGCATGGCCGCTTTGTAGACGGGGGTGCGCACATCCTGCATTACTAATAATAAAAGATGTATGCTAGAGACGAACTGCCTTCGGATTCCCATTACGAATGCGTATTCCTTTTTTTAAAACATTAGCTATTTGGTTAACTATGCTAAAAAGGGGAGACCTACATTTGTTTAATTTTATTTCAGTTTGTGCTATTCAGTTGTATTTTTTGGAAACATATTTAAAGTGCTTTAAGAAATGTTTAATTATGTAATTAATAATATTATATGTCATTCCTTAGTGTCTGCCAGTATTGAAGGATTCCTGCCGCTTTAGTTTGGAGAAGTTGAGAAGATATAAATTAGGACCATATTGCCAATATGTTGTATTATTAATTATTTGATTAATAGACTTATACATACTATATGTATATATTATATAAACTGTAAAGTATTAACTGAAATGAGTGTGAGCGAATATTAGTGTTTAAGTAAATAAATCCTCACTTAAATAAAGTTCAATAAATCATGGAATGAAATAATATTTATTGTCGAAATTGGCCATATTTTGTAGCCCTTTTTCCTGCTTAGCCATATCTGGGTCTGGACTTCTCGGCAAAGTATTCATCCAGCGCCTTTAGAAATATATATGCATCCTCCAAGTTGCGTACATCATCGATCCTTGGTCGCATTGGTTCCCAATCCTCATCCTCATTAGTAGTTCCATGGACTGCACAGAGTACAGCGAGCGCCATGAAAACAATCAGCAAGTATCGCATTATATTCGCTGTGATTTGATAAAACACTGCTGTTAGAACCAAATTTTAAATATATATCTTTGCTTAAAATCATATGGAGCAGGGATCAGCTATGGGAACAGAGAAGTTGCCAGTGGCAACAGAGAAATGATTTATAGCAGCGATGTTCACCCATAGCCCCCAGGGGCCGAACACTTAAGGCAATTCATGCCGATTGCTTGCCGAAGTAATGCTTCAGTGAGTGTCAGAGAGAGACAGAGAGCCTCTCTTCTTAAACATCGCTGATTTATAGAGACTAAGAGGAGAGAGAGAAAGAGAGAGAGAAAGAGCTTTCCGGTAAAACTTTGTAATAAAGTCGGTCAAGCCCGACTATATTGAACATTCTCAAGCTGATTCCCAATGGACTTATTTTTATATAATTGCAGAGGGTATATTGAAATAGTCCAGATGTTTGTAACGCACAGAAGGAAGCATTTCCGACCACATAAAGTATATATATTCTTGATCAGCAGGACGAGCTGAGTCGATATAGCCATGTCCGTCTGTCCGTCTGTTTCTATGTTATCTCCTCCGTCAGTTTTAAAGCTGTCGCCACCAAACTTTGCACGAAGTCTTCTGGTCCAAATACGCTGCACATTTGTCGGAACCGGACGGATCGGATGACCATAACATGAACCTGCCATAGGAACGATCGGTCGAAAAACTAGTTCAAGTTAGAAAAGCTTTTTTGTTTTTAAAGCAAACGTCTTCAAACTCCGTATTCACTAGTTTTCAATGTTTCTCCATAATTCTGCCATATTTGGTCGATATCGGACAGCTATTTAGAATAGCTGCCATAGAAAGAAAAACTAGTAAGAAAAACTTTTTTGTTTTCAATGTGAACCTCTTTAAAATTTGTCATATACTTATTTTATAAGTTTTCACGCAATTCTTCAAAGTTTTGTCAAAATCGGATGTCTATAGGTTATAGCTGTCATAGGAACGATCGGTCGAAAAACTAGTTTTAGTGCGAAAAACTTTATTGTTTTCATAGAAAACGCCTTCAAACTTTGTATTTCTTAGTTTGCTATGCTTTTCCATAATTCCAATAAGTTTGGTCGAAATCGGACATCTTTAAAGTATAGCTGTCATACGGAAGTAGAATCAGAAAAGTAGTCTTATTGAAAAAAACTTGTTTGTTTTCAATGGATATGTCCTTGAAATATGATAAAAACCGTATTGCAAGGAAGTTAACTTTCCTCAATTTTTTGGTTCAGTTTAGTATTTTTAACTGGACTTTCAACATATTGTGTATTGCTGAATTCTTAGCTTGAACGTTTTGGTGTTTCTTTTAAGCTTAGTGACAATTATTCCAACGATTTGGTGTTAGGAGAATTTTTTTTACATTTTCGCAGGTATTGATATGGTATATTGTTCATTTATTCTATGTTTCATTTTTCCACACATACACTTTATTTTTCGTTTTTTTAGTTCTATTTTAAACTTATTTTTCGTTATTTGTACACAATTATTTACCTAAATTTCTTTTACACTTCGAACTTCTGCACACGCTTCCGTTTCTTTGCCAAATTCAGACGAATGGTCGAATGGGCCAGATGCCGAGTACCCAGAATTGTGAATGCAACAGGCATCAACTGACGGAAACAAAGTGGTGACAGCTGCCAATCTGCAGCAGGTATTTATGCCATCGACGCATTCACGACCGACAATGCAATGTCTGTCGCCAGGATGTTGTTAATGTAATTCAAAGTTCGGCTTAGTGTGAATTGATGCAACAGGACTTCGCCGCACAAAAGGATGAGATGGCAATAGGTCTTAAAAATTAATTTTTGTTTTCGGCAACGGATGAGAGGTCATCCGTGGCAAGGACTTTGATTGTATGGCTGCAATATCCTTTAGCCAAAATAAGCTTTTATAGGGGAAACTGACGTAGAGCTGCAGTGACGCATGCAGGATGTAGAGATGACGTCAACATTTTTGTCCGCTGCATTAGAATTTGTAAGCAATTAAGTTAAGCACATCGAGTTGTAAGCCTTTCCATTATGTGTCTCAGCTAGCTGAGACGGCAGCGGTATGTAAGTGACCCTCATATGATACTTTTGTTGTGTATAAACAGGGTATAAAGTAAATTCGAAGTTTATTTAGGTTTTTTAAGTTTAGAAGATGTAAAGTTGGTCCTAAATTATACTTCATAACATTGAATCATATTTGGATCTTACAGTGGACCGTTTTTCTGATATGAGGTTTCCTGCTTATAAAAAGGCACTGTCTGATGTAGCACTGCCTGCCGGAGTGACCAATATTTTGCAGCTTGCTATCCAAAGAAGGGGAACATTGGTATTTATTGGTTTAAATGTAATAAAGTCTTTTCCAAATCCACTCATCCTGCTCGTTGATGTCGTTGTAATAGCTCATTTGCAGGCGAAAACAGTAGCTAACAATAGCGATGATTCAATGGTTTTTTTTTTTAATATGAATGTTGATGTGTACTGACCAAATGAAGTGTTGGATAGCTATTTATCACCCTTCAGCGAACTTAAGACCCGTTCGGAGATTTCATAAAACGGGCTTCCTCTTTTCTACTTTTTAAAAACAAGCAAATTTCTGTCCGGTTTCAATGAAGCGTAAGGTGTTAAAAAAAAGTAGAAGCGAGTTTAAGCGTTACTATTGAACATATAATATTTGTAAGCCAGCACAGTGTGAAATGAATTTAAGGCAACGGTCTTCAAATTTGCAAGTTTACAGGCTGGGTGTTCGACAGTGCTGCTAGCTAAGTGTCTAGATCCGTGATCAGTGCCCGAAGTCCTGAGTTTTCACCCACTGAGAAAAGTAACCTATAACCTGGACTACAAATATAATTTACGAGATGTATGCAATCTTAATAAAAAATTTTAAAAAACTTGAAATGTTTAAACTTATATCTCAACTTATTTATCAAGTGTAGGAGGGTACAGTTCTCTGTGTAGATTCAGCTCACAAATTGTTTGCTACGAAAAAATAAATGCAATTTAAATATGGAAATGGAAATAAAAGAAGTTTTTCAGTAAAAGGAAATTTAGTAACTATACAAAAATAAATAAATCACCTATAATTCATTTTTTTGCCTCTTTATTTTCATAATCAAAATGATAAAAATGAAGATCTAAATTGAGATTATAATTTTCCTTGTTATAGGGTATTATAATTTTGCCCAGAAGTTTGCAAAGCATAGAAATATTCATTTCCGACCCCATAAACTATATATAATATATTCTTGATCTAGGTGACGAGCTGAGTCCGTTGAGCTTTGTCCGTCCGTCTGATCATAATTCTGTCCCAACGAAAGTGTATGCTCAGGATGAAGTTTGAAGCTGCAGTTGTAACTATTTATCAGGGATGCAAACCACTCGAAAATAAGGACTGGTTCGGTTCAGTGGTTCACACAGTTTCTGAACCGCCGGTTCGGTTCATTACATGGTTTTTGGAGCTGGCTGAACCGCGGTTTCGGTTCGGTTCAGTGGTTCACAAAGGCACATTATGAAATATTATGATTGTTGTAGTAATGTGACTTGTCGAACACTTTTTAAATTTAATTCTTATAATCCATTTAAATATTTTTAAAATCCTTAGACGAATGTCCAATGCTTATTATGTCGGATTTCCAGGAGTCGTCTATAAGTTCCTAGATAAATACTCTCGAAAATTGAGAATGTTTGCTAGAAAAGAATACTTACTATGTACTTAATTATTCTATTTATCATATCACTTAAGTTAGGCTCAGAACTGAATCATACCTGAATCAGCTCGGAAATGAAAGGGCTGGTCCTGAATTCATGACATCATTTTTATGAATTTTAGCCATGGATTTTACTCTGACATGTCCTACTACGTCATGACCTTAGTTGATTTTAGGCATGATTTCAGTCAGAGAACTGAATCAAACCGAACCGTTTTTATTTGTGGTTTTCGGTTCAGCAATTCAGAAAGGAAGCTGGTTCGGTTTGCGGTTCGGTTCACCGGCTGGAATAAGCGGTTTGGTTCGGTTCAAAACCGGTTCGGTTCAGAACCGGTTTGCATCCCTGCTATTTATAAGCAACGCGCTGTAGCAAACATTCTTATGCTTATAGCTCGACTCCTGTTCATCCAATCTTTACCAATTCTTTGGCGATTCGATAAATCATTTTGATTACTAAATATTTCCAGAAGTAACGTGTTCTATCTATAAAACTGGGGTTGATTAGACGTTTTTTTTGTGGTTGATTTCAAAAGACGCACTAGAGTCTATCAATTAAATTGGAAAACTAAAAACAGCCGACATGCTGCCACTTCGATTGTACGCTCACCAGAAGATCATACAAATGGTGTTTGAGGACAAGAAACATGTTGAACAGCATTTTCATATTCACGAGACCCAATGTTAGCAACCAAACTAAGTTGTCGAATTTGGAGCGACTCTAAGCCACATATACGCCATTAGACGGAATTGCATCCAGCTTGAGTCACAGTTTAGTGCGCAATTTCATCAAGCCTGATGGTGCAACTTGTCGCATGGCCAGGCCTGTTTTGGCAGAATTGCAGCAAAAACTCCCCAATAAGCTGATTTCAAGAAACTTCACATTGCGCTGGTCCCCCAAGGTCTCCTATCCTTACTGAACCTGATTGGTTTTATTAAGCAATTGGGTCGATTTCCGCTGGCAGAAAAAAAAAGCAGCTTTAATAATATTTATCAGCCAGTCTGTGTTTTAGCTATGATGTCTTAAAGCAGTACTTTATTTAAAAATTGCCTAAGAGCAGCTCAAAGAGCTAGATTCCTCTCTAAAAAAAATCTTAACAGAGTTTTTCCAAATTCATGAATCTTTGGCGTAAGTGTTCATAAACGGGAACTTTAATTGGCTTGTGTGTTGTACAAATTTTATGCTTACTTTATGAAAATCTTGGACATTTTCTGTAAAACATGTCCATTTGAACATGATAATGATGATCCTCATGGGCTGAGATCTTGATCATTAATTTAATTATGGTGCGCCGTCGGTTCAAGCTATAACATGTTCTTTCTGGAGTTAGTAAGTAGTAAGTTAGTATCTACGCATCATCACATATTAAGCTCGAAGAGAACTGATGATTTGTCAATATCGAAAGGCTTTAGAATAGATTTAGATTGTCTGGGTACTAAGCTTAAGAAGGATCTAGCCTTTATTTATAAAAGCTTACTTCTTACCAATTAAGTATATATGTAGTTCGACTACTTCAAACAATCAAACAGTCAATCTTTTAACCATTCATAGATACGTTAAAGTCATCGTCTTAACCAAGAAATAATACAGAAATGGTGGGAGATCCAAATCGTACCTGAGCTGGACCACAAAATACCTAGAACGAAATATTTATTTCATAATTTATGCAACTTTTCAATGTCAATGTTAATGTACTTCGACAAACATTATATGAGCATGATATTGTGATTTCAACATAATTGCTTTCTGAATGAGAAAAACAATGTTCCTAAGCCCGGGTTCCAACCATGAAAGATGAGGTTAAAGCACATTAATGAAATTTGCTCAACTTATTATTGAAAATATCACGACATTTTTGCTGCTGCTTAAAAATCTTAGAGTGCAAACGCCGAGATATTGGCGAAATCGTCCAAAATTTAAGAATTAGAAATGGTTCTCATATATTTTTGTGCATTTTCTATACGTTGGTTCAACCATCTACGATTTTGCCTCTGTTATTCCGATGTCTTCACTCAACAGAGAGGATTGATCCCCTTGATACCCCTAATCAGCGCCACTGAAATAAATATAATTAATTGATTTTAATTTAATGCAATGGGTCGTAAGGTCGTCAGTAAATCTCTTAAGTGGGTATTTTATTTAGTAGCTGCAACTACAGGAAATTTAATTTTTGTTCAACACATTAAACTATTGCCCCAAAACAAGCTCGCATCGTTGTCATCTTTGGCTTGGACCGGATTCAGAATGATTCCTCCTCCCCCAAAGCGTGGGTCTGCAAGTTAAGTAAGTACGGATTGAACTTAAAAAAATTCTAAAAAATTGAATTACTTACCACTTCACCAGCATGAATGTCATTGTTGTCCATTCCGCGGTTGCGCAACAGCTGTAACAAAGAATTGCGCTTGCCAAACCTAACTCGTGCCCGGTCCCCATAGTACGTGTCCAGATCTTGTAGAAATTTGTAAGCATCGGCCATGGTATTGATATCATTGTTACGCGGTGGCCTCGAATTGGTGGCCTCCACGTTGCAACCAGCGGCGAATAGAGCCGCAGCCACACAAACAATCAAAATGCAACGCATTGTTTTGGACATGATGGTAGATGGGGGTGGGGGGAAGGCTGTGAAGAAGACAAGTTGTGATCTGGTAAACAAAGAGATGCAAGTTCATAGGAAATAACCCACTCAAGTTCTAGTAAGTGGTAAGCTAATTGACAGTTGGCAACACATTCATTACTGGGTCTGTTTAGGGCCATATTTTATTATAGCTTTCGACTTCCCAGACTAATTTATACGAGGGGCGTCAATGCGGGGTTGGGCCAATTGAAGCTAACAAATGAACTGTTAAGATTGATTCAATCATTTTCGGGCGTAGCTGACGCATGTAGCTAACTTTTCTTCTCGCTCGGATATACTTAGATGTTGGCTACCATATTATTAAAAAAAAGTACTTGGGTCACTGGCGTCATTTGCGTCACCGTTGACGACTAAATGGAATTTAATGAATCTTGGGGCACAATTTCAAATATAAATCTTATAACAAACAGAAAATACACATTTTTGGTGACTTCAGTCGGACTTCAATTGAGAATTCCAGGCAGAAAAACTTTGAAGTTTTAAGTTCTATCAATAACTGTCTTAAATGTAAAATGTTATTGTATAGGACTGGTTTCTGTGTGATTTCAGAACTATTGATTGATTGAAGGGTTGGTGGGGATTATAGATGATTTTGTGTGCCCAGCACTACTCCGCTCGATGAGATGGCCCATCACGTCTAAATATGAATTATTTTGAGCAAAAAGTGGCTTAAAGTGCCTATTTTTTCCCTTTCTAGACAAGGTTTTTAGGGAATCAATTATATTCTTTGGACTCTCTTTAACATTTTCCATCCCAAACAATTCTACGATTTTGTATACCTTGTTCCCATTGAAAATGGGAAAAGGGGAATCATGAAGTTGTGCGAATGTATGTAACAGGGAGAAGGAAAATTTTCCAACCCCATAAAGTATATATATTCTTGATCAGCATGAACAGCCGAGTCGATATAGCCATGTCCGTCTGTCCGTCCGTCCGTCTGTCTGTATAAACGCGTCGATTATAGAGACTATACCCTTTTATCCCCAAAAAACCTAGACCTCCTCTAGAAATCCTAGACCTAAATAGCCGTCAGATCCACAATTTTTATGGTCAGGACTAGAAAAAAAAGTTGCCTACATTTAGGTTGAAAATTTTGTTACAAAAACAAATAAATGAAAACAAATGAGCAGGGTATTTTGTGGTCGGGAAACTCGACTGCAGCGCCCTTACTTGTTTTTCAATGGAGACCTACCATTTTTTTTGAGCTTCTGTAAGAATTCAAAAATATCCTATATTGCTTTAAAAATCATCTAGAATCACTTCCAACCCTTTAGTTTACAGGACCGAGTTACCTAGTGTTATATTTATTGCTGGCTCTAGTTTTGTACAAAAAGGAAGTTTTTCCGGTCCAGTGTAGGGATGAGTCGTATCAATACAAGACGATATGCGATATTACATGAAATACATACATTCGATAATCGATATTTCCAAGGATATATCATCGATATATCGATTCCCCATGAAAACATTAGCATCGGCCTTTTAGTTGATATGAGTGGTCTTACCAATTATCGATTCTCTAAAATTTGTAAATAGATTTGCAATGTTTAACGTTTCTTGTGTTAAGGGAATAGGATTTAAGAGTTTTTTGTCCCAATAAAACTGGATTGTGTGCACTTCTTTTCATTTAAATTTATTGAAGATCACGTGTTACAGGATCTAATCAATAATACTACATTTATGTAAGTGTTTCGATGTAGCTACCAAATTCCGAAAAACAATAGTTGACATTCTGTCTCAAGTTCCGAGTCGATGATATTTCCCATTAGTATACTCAGAGAAAAAATAGTGAATTTCACGCTTGGATCAAGAATTTTCGAGATCAATAGTTCGATAGAGAGTGAAATTCTCGATCCAAGAGCGAAATTCTTCATCCGAATATGAATTTATGATCCCGGTTTTCTTGGTCCAAGAACTTTAATACTTGATCCAAGTACGAATCATTCTCAAATCAAGCAGAATAGTTCTTGGATCAAGTTCTAAACATACTCGTATTCAAGATTGCTCATTCTTGAATCAAGGGTATATAGCATTGTCAAAAACCGAGAATGTTTTTCCAATTATCAAGAGCTCATCAGACTCAAGAGTTAGATCGATTACTCTTAAATCAAGAGCTTCACAGATTCCAACCATACAATAATTCAAAATCAGTTGATTTTTTCCATTTTGTTCAAAAGTTTTAGCCGGCTTGAGGAATACACACTTCAAAGCAGCATCAGCTCTTGTCTGTCAACTATCAGTCCAACAGAGGTCTCTCCATGCCAGCAATGCCATAACTGGTGGGGAATTCCAAAGCAACATGTGTGCAAAAATCCATTACGCTCTCCCCACACCCCTCTCCTATAAAATACAAAACTGTAAGAGCAGACTCAACGCTATTCCCTCAAATGTGCTTGCTCTCCTCTCTCAGTTTCTGTACTTCACTTCCCTCGCCTAAAAGAACCAAGCTGAGAACGAATTTAGCTCGATTTTAAGACCGAAATGATTGAAAATTCAAGAACGAATAAATTTTTATACCCGTTACTCGTAGAGTAAAAAGGGTATACTAAAGTCGTGCAAATGTATGTAACAGGCTGAACGAAGCATCTCCGATATCATAAAGTATATATAATATATATTATACTTTACTTATACTTTACTTATACTTTTTATTTATTATAATATTCTTCATCAGCATCAACTCAAAAACCGTCACCATATGGTCATGATTGTGGTCTGGTTTTTTTTCGTTAACAAAAAATGAATGAAAATCAGAAAAGGTGTCCATAAAAATATACAAATTTTATTATTTATTTTATAGAAGCGCAGGTAACATTCAATAGCCTCAAATTTATGGATTGAGAAGATTTGTGTGAGGCTATTCCTCATTAATAACGGATAAGTCAACAAAAACTAGCTTTTTTATATCAGTTTGGAGTTTCAGCCGAGACCAGCACCAAATCTTCAAGCAACTCGTTAGTAACGCCGCGAAAAGACTAAAGATTCTGCACAATTATAAATTTTTTTTTTAATGGAAATGGAAAGTGTGGTCTTAAAGAGAGCGCATAATGTTCCTGAAACATGCCTAAATCAAGCCCAAAATGTTCATTAACGAAGCACAAAATGTTCTTGAAATAAGCCCAATTCGATCATGAGTGAAAACAAATTATTGTTCATGGCACATCGTGAAGAAATGATTTTGAATTTACAAAACGCAGACTAAAACAGAATATCGTGATTTTGATACATTTAGAACGGATCTATTTCTCTTTCGACAAGCTTAACGATTCACATGAAACAATTCAACACGACAAGCACTCACAATCTCCACGTTTTTGGCCAATGTTCTAACACCTAACGCCACGAGGCTTGTTGATAACTCAAATCTTTAGTTTTAGCTTACGGTATAACGAATGTTTGGAAACAGTGATCTTTTTTTTAGATGACTAAAGGCAATTAACTTTTATGGGTGCGACTAAAAAGTTTGCTGAAACATTTTGTCATTAAGAGAGTCGATTGTAAATAACTGTGAATTTACAGTTGAAAGCGCAGTTAACAATTCCAATTCCGCACGATTTGATCGAAATCGAAAACGGAAACGAGGCAACACTTAAAGTTGAGTCCATTTTGATATGCCTGAAGAACTTTGTAGTAGCCAACAAATATTGTACTCAAGACTCTTTTTAATTGAAACCTATGAAGCTTTGGCTCTAAACATATATTCGCCTGTCATGACCCTTACCTGGACTGTGCACCTACTTCAAGTTTTGAGTATTTATTGACTGGAAAATCACAGCACGCACACACGAATGCAATAGGGTGCACACACACACACTCACACAGAATGGTACTGGCTGAGCTGACAAGATGAAATGTTGGCCGCCATCCATCGGGCACAGGTATTTATACAAGCTCGACGCTGAAGGATATCATGATAAGCCCGCCGCCCACATGCCGCCCACAGAAAAGAATGGCAGCGGCGAAAGTTGTGAGCGAGAAGCCTCTGAAAATATTTTCATATGCAAGCTAATTAGGTGTCCGAAGTTTTGCAGCAGCTGGAACGGAAGTGGAAAACGCAAAATGCGCTGCCAACGCTAACAAATACTGACAGTTGGGCTAACGAGATATCAGTGAATTGCGCATCAAATGAGAATTAAACTCAAATGATAAATTTTGTGGCGAAGGATTAGTCGTCTGCGGTGCCACCTGAAAATGTTATTAATTATAATTTCCTCTATTTAATCACTGGCGGCTTAACTGTGATGGAACAGCAATTATACAACAGCAGCGAGTCCGTAGTCGACTTTGCATTGATTCTTGGCTAATTTGGGGTCATGTGTTGCGGTGATTTCAATAACAATTGCAAATGCCTTAATCTGATAATAGGGAAATCGATTGTGGTATGTTGCGTATACGTAACACACACACCCTTAGTATGGTGAGCGACTTGTTCTAACTTGTAAGGCCCATTAACTTAATATTAGCTGTACACAAGATCACTAACTAATATTTTGCTGCTGCTGCTGCTGCTGTTGTTGTTGTTTATGCTATCGTTGCAACAGAAAATGTAATTAGAACTCGTTAAATATTCATTTGAAGCGGCTACGTTTAAAGATTTAAATATAATTGGTTCCAACTAATTTAGTTGGCTGGTTCCTCACTGTTCGTTCCAGTTCCATTAGCGGATATAGATATGTATAGCTGATATACTTGGGTAATTGCCGGCGTTGCTCGGGTCCTCAAAATGATATTGATATTTTATAAACTTCAAGTTTTGGTTTCCCATTCCTAGCCACTTAACGGGTGATACTAGCTGTCTTCGGGCAAAAGGATGTCAATATGCCTCTATCTTGCGGCTCTGGTCTAAGGGAGCGTTCACACATGCGACTGAAAGATGAACTGAAGGCAGAACCTAAGGCTGATCTTGACAAATAGACACATTCCGTGCATGCAACTGTGCAAAACAAGCACTGGTTTGATCAATCATCAAGCATGTTTGCCTATAGCGGCTTGCTGAAGTACTTAAATATCATGCCCGGACGTTAAGATGTTTAAGGGCGTGGCTGTTGAAGCGTTTGGTTGCCCTGACTAATTCCATGCGAAAAAGACGTGTTAAGTTTACAGCTTGATGAGTTTCTAATGTCAAACATAAAAACAGTTTGGAACAGACTTGAATGCATCTATTAAGTTGAATTCCCAATAGTTTAAACACCTATACGAAACTCTCTCTTAACGTTTTGTATTTGAGAGGGCAGTTTATTAAGTCGCCAGCCACACCCACTTTCTTTGTTTCAAAGGTACAACTTGCATTTCACTGTGTTTTTTTTTACTACGTTCTATAAATAGTTTTAGAGAATCAAAATGTTAGCTTCGGCACGTCCGAAGTTTGTATACCCTTGCAGCACGCTTTTCTTACTAATTTGAAGGACTTTTTCACTGAAAACAAACAAGTTTTTCTCACTAAGCCTACTTTTCTGACTCCACTTTTCTATGACAGCTATACCATATAGATGTCCGATTTCGACCAAACTTAGAAAAATCATGGGAAAGCTTGGCAAATTAAGAAATACAAAGTTTGGAGGCGTTTTCTTTCAATACAAACAAGTTTTCTCACTAGAACTAGTTTTTCGACCGATTATTCCTATGGCAGCTATATGTTATGATCATCTGATTTTGACAAAACTTTAAAGAATTGTGTGAAAACTTATAAAATTAATATAGATGTCCGATTTCGACCAAACTTGGCAAAATCATGGAGAAGCATAAAAAACTAGTAAACGCGGAGTTTGGAGACGTTTGAATTGAAAACTAGAATTTTCTCTTGCATTTTCTCACTAGAACTAGTTTTGGGACTGAACATTCCTATGGTAGCTATATCTTATAGTCATCCGATCCGGCCGGATCGGACCAGAAGACTTCGTGCAAAGTTTGGTAGCGATAGCTTTAAAACTGACGAAGGAGATAGCATAGAAGCAGATGGTCGGACGTACGGACACGGCTATATCGACTAAGCTCGTCATGCTGATCCAAAATATATATACACTTTATGTGGTCGGAAATGCTTCCTTCTGTGCGTTACAAACATCTAGACAATTTCAATATACCCTCCTGCAATAATAATTTGGTAATCTGGGTATAATAATTTTCCAGAATTTTTTGAAATTGGGGTAAAAAGTGAATTTCTCCAAAAATTAGGTAGTTATTCATCTTAATTCAAAAAATGTATATCTTGTGGACACAATCAGAACTTTGTGTTTGATATTATAGTACGGATATTAAAATGTTTTGAACAGATTAGTTAATATGTCCACAGGACGTTAAAATGAGACCGAATCTCGTTCACTGAACGTTTATCCAAAAATCTCTTGAACCACACATGCTGGGGGAGAACAAACAACTTATTTAAGCTCAGCTCGGTTGCAACAGCTTGTAAGCCTGTGTTATTTTTACTGCTTCTTTCTTAATGCTCACTGCTAAGTGGTTCTGGTTGAGCAAACAGCACTAATTTGTGCAACAAAAATCCATTAAAAGATGTGTAAATTTCAAAGAGCAAAATGAATCAACGGGAAGGCGTATGTATACTTGATATTGTTCTGGTACAGCAAGAGCGGTTAGAGTGAGTGTGAATTAAAAAATCTAAGCCAAAAATGATTCTTTAGGTTTGGTGCAACTTATTCTTTTTATAGAGCAGCTCATACAGGCTCCGTAACTCAGAAGTACTTGCACATTTCGCTTACTTCTCAAAATGCCCTCGTGCATGCTTACATATAATATATATGTATTATTAATTTCTATGAAATTATCAGTTATCATACTATTTCCCGGGGAACTTTCGTGTGATTGTACGAGGCGGAAGCCCAGTGACAAAAGAGCTGGTCGTGCCTCTGCGTTGAATTGGTTCAAGGATATCAACAAATTGATTCCGTCTTGCCATGGCCAATAGTAACTGGCCCGGCTGGCTTGTTCATCTTTTATGTGCCATCCATTGTTCCGAGCTTCGCTACGATGTGCTAAAAGGCCAGCTAGCTGGTATGCCAAAAGGGCCGTTAATGCAACTTGTACAGTTGTAATTTGAGTGCTGCATTATACGCACGGGATTCCCCTTGCTTGCGTGAGAACACATCAATTTGCATGCTACCCAAAATTAGCCAGCATTTTGTCGAGCTTGTCAATGTGAGACTTTGGCATGTCACAAATTTAGTGCTCAGTGAACCGCTCTGCCACCCTCCCAGCGGGGCTTAATTGAGCATTCAATGCATAAACATCCACTTTGTTAGCTCAGCACTGAGTTTAGCTATTGACCGGGCTTACTTTATATCCAATTTGCATTCTCTCACCTGGAATTTCCTTGCCTTGAGGATGGCAACGGAGTGGCAGGGTATATGCCCAATTGGCTCATTTACAACTGAATGCTAATTGGAGCGTAATTTTCACAACTAAATAATAGTTTTGGTTTTGTTTTCGGATAACTGCAAATATTGAACCATAGTTTGTGGTATTTGTTTGCTGGGGTTAAAGTTTATGTACGTCAGCAAAACAGATTTGAAAAAGAACACTGGAGCGTGGAGACATGCTGAGTTAATGTCGGGTGATAAATGCTGGTAAACTAAACTGGTTCCCTTTGAATGGAGGAGAAATGATATATTCATTTGGTCAGAGAGAATAAAGAAGTTAAATTTAAACTAAATATATAAGTCTTAGGTGGGACACCGATTACCATAATCGTTTGTTGGGAAAGGGAACGCGTGCAATATTCGATTACGTTTAATGGGAAAACCGGAACACACCCATATATGTGTATCGAAAAACTATCAGTTAAGTGTGTTCTCAACTGGCTTTTGGACTTTAGTCAGTCGAATTAGATATTGTTAAATTGTCCAGTAAGATAGAACATATCAGCTTAAGACCAGGCCCGGCGACTCGTGTGTAGATTTGTTTAGTTTATAGAAATTGTGCTGGTCACTAAAATAAAACATTAAACCATTTGGAGATCGATTGAAATTTTAGTAAAAACGGAATCTCTATCTTAGATACTTCCGAAAGGTTGAGGAGAAAGAGGTGACCATGTGTTTTGAGTCTTCTCTTACTAAGTGCTGAGCTGGGGCTTTCCTCTTCCCTCTTCCTCACACACTTCCTCTTCTTGCTCACTTAACTCATTTAAGTGAACATAAACTGAAAATAAGTTTATAATTATTAAAAATTTAAATTAAACATTTTTTAAATATTTTTATGTGGTGTATAGGTGCCTGTCTACTTTGGCCTCAAGTTGAGATTCGCATTCAATGAAAGTTAGCTTCGGCTGGAGCATTTATCATTTATATAAATAAAAGATTTCAAATTATACTTGATATAACAAGATCCTCAAGATCATTCTAGATGATTTCCATGTGCTGAACATGAATCTGTTTTTGGAAATGGGTCATTATACTCAAAAGTATGCAACAGCCAGAAGGAAGCATCTTCGACCCCATAAAGTATATATATTCTTGATCAGCATCAACAGTCGAGTCGATATAGCCCGTCTGTCTTTCCGAATGAACGCTTTGATCTCTGAGATGGTAAGAGATAGAGGTTTGACTTGTATGGGACAAAAACGTCTTATACTTGCGGATCAATAATATATCTAGTTTTGGCAACGCCCCCTCCAGCCCCTGGAATTTGGATAAAACGTCATATCTCCCACAGTTTTAAAGATAAATGGTTCGTATCTTCTAGACACATTATCAAATCAATATTATTTATCGATCCGCCAAAGGAATAGGAAAGATCGGATGAGCAGTTGTCGAGCCATAAATAAATGAAAGTATTCTTTGGAACTGTTTAATTTAAAACTAAGAAGTAATGCTGTACAATAATATCAAATCATACCTTGAAACTTTGAAATCGGAAGTCCTTTCGCCCCCGTCGAATAGCCCAGGCAATGAAGCATGCCCTTAAGGATCCGCATTTTCGATATTTTAAATAACTTCGATATTGGATAGACTCGTCAAAGACGCACAAGACATTTTATGCGGATGGTTGACCAGAAAGATGTGTAAAATCAGTGTCTTGCAATGGAAAATACTTTGAAAAGTGGATTTGTAACAAATTTTTCTCGAAATCTTTGAAAACTTATTTGAACCGATAATAAGGACACTACACAGTTGCCCATAAGTATGCCACTAATCTTGTTTTCAATAGAATTCTAAACAAATTTGATTTTAAGGGCTGATGTGTTGCCTCATACTGGGTCTTTAAAATAATATACATTTTCTTAAAAAAAATCCCCTCATTGTTTGGAATTGTGTATTTTAAAGGTTAAAGTTTTAAATTTATATATTTTTGTATATTTTTTTGGATAAAAATCTATCTCTGTTCGTGTTTGCTGAATTTTGTAGATTTTTATTTTGTATTATTGACAATTAGGTTTAAATTGTTGTCGCTTTGTGTTGCTAGAACGCAAGAATATATTGAACCCGCTCCAACAGCACAGTTGACAAACTAAATATGAGATGATGCTTTGCAGAAGTCCCTTTTTTAAAAATTAAAGGATCTCATTCCGTAATATATTTGTAATATAACTGATACCGAAATTCGTTTCGGACTTAATCTCTGTTTCAAGCGGATTTGCAAAATTTGGTCCAAGTGAAATGACTAGCACTTTGCACTTTGAAAACCCAAAAGCCCCCCTGCTTAGTTTAACAACTTGCATGTGTCAAAGCTTCTATTTACTAACCGGTAGCCTATTACCTTTCCCACTGATAAAACGAACAAGTACAAGTACTTAATCTCCCTATGATTTTTATTATATCTAAAAACAAACTTTATGGTTCTTAATATAAAATAATTTCAAATGACCTGCCGAGCTCCCATTCCCATTTGCTAGGCCACATGTTCATGATTCTTTATATTCTTTTAATTTATACAAACTTTTTCCAACAATATAAAATTAATGATATCTTTAATAAAAGTCAAATGCACAAGTGATTCACAGACTTAGAAATTATTTTGAAAAATTGTGTTGCTATGGATGCTCTATTTCGAGTAAGAAATAAAAAAAAAAAAACAAATTATGAGAATTGCAGGTGAGTTTTTTTTAAAATTAAATTGTATTTTTTTTCCAAAACTTTTGTGTGAATAAATAATGTCAATACGAAGAAAAGGTGAAGGAAAGACATACAAAATAAGATGCAAGGTACTAAATAGTATTAACCATTGTCTAAACATTAAAACATAATTGTCTAAGCAATACCATGAACTTTGTTAAACTCAACCCATGAGTTCGAATATCGTGAAGTTTTTTTTTCTCACTTTTGGCCAATATGTGCCAAAATATAATTGGTCTATTTCACACCTTATTGTGTGCCCTTAAACGTGTTCTTTTTGCTTTATGCTTAATTTTTGTTCAGCTTCCAAATATTTGAGTCGTAGCCTTGTGAAGCATGAAAAAACGCACATTGATTAAGCTTCTTTTAAAGTCATGAAATATTGAAAAAAAGACGTTAAATTTTTTGGGCTGATTTGCAGAATGCACGAAAATACGTTTGTGCCGATGTTTTTATACCCTTGCAAGTGCGCGCAGAAATATTTTCAAAAATAGTCAACTTCCGATCTATCGTTTGTATGGGAGCTATATGATATAGGCATCCAATTTGGACAAAAATTTGTAGAATTGGATGAAAGCATGTAAAACAAGCAAATACAAAATTTCAGGATGCTACCATTAAAAACAAAAAATTTTCTAACTAAGACTGTTTTTCAGATATATCTTTTGTATGCCAGCTATACCATATAGTAGTCTGATTATCATCAAACTTGCCAAAATTATGAAAAAACACAGATTACTTGTGAATACAAAGTTTGGAGACGTTTCCATTGCAAAGAAAAAAGTTTTTCATTGATAAACTAGTTTCCCGACCGACTTTTCTTGTGGGAGCTATGAGATATAGTCATCCGATCCGGTCGGTTCCGATATATAAGTAGCGTGTAGCAAAAAAAAAAAGACTCTGGGCAAAAGTTCGGCTCCATAGCTTCAAAACTGAGAGACAAGTTCGCGTAGAAATTGACAGACAATCAACTCAATCAACTCAGTTCGTCCCCCTGATCAAGAATATATATAGATTATGGATATTTCTCTGTGCGTTGCAAGCCTCTATGCAAAATAATAATACCCTTTGCAGGGGTACAAAAAAAGGTTTTACCAGCTGATGGTCAGTTTATTTGAGCCAAGTACAGAATTTGCAAAAAATCTTTAGCAAACTCTATACAAAAATAGCTTTAATGTTTTATTTTTAAGACTTTTTGGCCCCACTTGAGCAAGAAATATTTTTTAATTTCGTGACACAATTTTGTAATTGTTCTAGAAATCAGCCTTCAAAAATGTTTCTAAGTCTGTGTCATGTGGTAACAGTCTGGTACTTTGCCCATTATTTATGAGTGCTTTGGTTACAAATATTATCTAGGTTTTATCTATTTTCCCATCCTTTTGTTGCATTTATTTGCGACTGAGCTTTCCCTCGGAAAACTTTCCAGCAGTTTTAATAGTATCCCTTGACCTAAAAGCTTCATCGAAAGCTTTCCTTAAGTTGTTTTCATGATGCAATTAGGTAAAAAAAAGCCATAATTATAGTGAGACTTGCCATAAACAACAATTAAGAAAAAAGGAACTAAACATGCCATCTGCTAGTTAGTCAACACAAGAAAACAAACACAAACAAATGGAACAATTTGGAACATTTTTGGCTAATAACAATTTTTGGGACTGTTTATGGATCCCAGGGCAAAAGTCCACTCCCTCGGACCCAGACTCTGTCCGGTGTGTGTGTGTGTTTTCGGAGTGCTGATCTAGACAAATGGTCTCCATTATAATTAAGCCAGCCAAAGAACAAATTAACATTAATAATACCTGTACGTTGAGGTTGACGTGCTTGCCAGGCACGTGACATACAGATCACCATCACTTTAATGGGTTAACCACCAGTCAGATAGGGAGCCGTTCTCTCCCTGCGCAAGTACAATCTATCGAACCTCAATCAGATCATACTTATTATCCGCATTTCAGCCTAATCGTTATTACCTACTAAGTAACAGATTGGCGGGTACTTTGCGTCAAGAAATAGATTCTAATTGCGGAAAATCTCATCCATATGCATATTCAAAAAGGCCCCTGAGCACGTGTGCGTGTTTAGTGTAAATTGAGCTGTGTCTCTTGTTAGGCAGATTAAATAGAGTCATTTGTGCCATTAAATATATATAAAGACAACAACTAACGATCTTAGAAACTACAGCATTAGCTGAACCCTTCTAACCCCGGCCCAGACAAAGCCAATGAGCAAATTGTTCTAAGTAATAGTTAACAGGCGGGTACATAGGTAGTTCATCAGCCTAAGTTCACTTAATGCTGCCCGATGTTTTCTGGGCTATTATCTTGTGCTCGTGTTATATACCCCATATATGTTGACATCCACGATGTCAGAGCCGAGCTTGAAAGTGGACCGGTTCATGAAAAGATTTTTCGCGCTTTGACGCGAGATGCTCGATCGTAGCTCGAGTTCGCTCGGTCTACGTCTACGTCTACGTTTCGGAGAGCTCGGGCCAAGAGTCCATATAAAGGTCCCCGCTGCAGTTGAGCTTGGCGCATTAAGTTGTCAAAATTCGTGTGAATAGGAAGTGCGTGTCAGTCGATTCAAACCACAACAATAACAACAACGACAACCGCAGTGTAACGAAAATTGCCGAGAATAAATCATACACTAACGACTCCGCTCACTCCCAACTAAACTGTCTGCCTAACTAACTAATGCAAATGAAAATCAAAACAAATTAATCCACATCAGGGGGCGATGCAAATTGCCCTGTATATAGATCGGCATCGAAATTGTTGCAAAACGCTAATAGTTTAATTTGCTGTCATAAATAATCCAAAGTCAACAAATTTTAATTGATTTTCATCATAAATCGTTAAGATAATTAATTAATTGCCGCAGCGATTTTCCACTCCTGCAATGAAACTATTTACCAACAAAAGCCAGCGCAATGCAAGTGAGTAAACCAAGTAACCAAACTTAAAGCCAGTCGTCTCTTAATTAAGCCGTGTCAGACCAAAAGCCAAAAGCCCATAAAAGTTAATTCGAAACGCCCCACGCGATCGTAAAAATCACAAAATGTACAAAAAGTTTTTATTTTGCATAAAACTATTTTGTTAAAGAAACAACCAAAAATTGTGCAATGTTTGAGGCCAATTAAAGTGCGACGACGAGAGAGCCAAACGATTAAGCAGTGGGAAATCCCTGGAAAGAATTTTGAAGTGTTCGATCACAGAATTGAAAGATAACAAAATTTGTATATGTTTGACAACAATATTCAATTATCCCGTACCGTCCGATTCTAATGGTGCTGGCTAATGAAACCCATATTACAATGAAGAGAACATAAGATTTCCTTCAGAAACTGATCATTTTGGTTCTCCGATTTATATAGTATTTGCGGTGATTCCGATTTCCCACTTTGTAGAAACTTCACTCAGAAATAAAAACGACTTGCAGTTTTCTAGATCGATCGGTATAGAATTCATAACGTTTCGTACTTAGAATTTGAAGTATATTGATTTTGGAAGGATTTAGATTGAGTCCAGAACATTTTCGAGTTACAGTAAAACGATCGTAAGATCGTACTTAGATCAACTACAAAATACCTTAGATTGAGTAAAAAAAATAAACTTACTTTGCTAACACCAATGGAGTGGGTTTATTGGTTCGATTTGACTTACATACGAAGGATATGCATCAAGCTTTTCCCATTTTCTAGTTGTAGTCGGCTTTTGAGTAATATTTAATTTGATTAATTGCTGAGATTTGTTGTCAAAATCAAACTTAATCCTAAGAACAACAAAGGCAGCCTAGATTTTCCGTTTGTTTTAGTAATGTATTGGAGCTGACCTTAGAATTTTTTCAAAGTCAATAATAACAATATTGACCCAGCTCGACTTAACACCATAAGAACCTAGAAGTTTGAACCAAATATGTTGGGATTTAAATAAAAAATTCTTGAAATAAGCATTTTCTACTTAAACCAACTATTTGTATACTTACCGTACATTTGACACCGCTCATACTTAATTCAAGTACTAAGTAATTCGTTAATTTTTCTGATTCTAGACAAATATAAAAATGGTTGCATACATTTGATAAATACGAAACGATTCTTTAAGTTCACGCCAAAACTAATAAACTCAAAGCGTATCCCAAAACATGTTTTATTTTGATGTCCAATTAATTTCGCTTTCTTTGTCTTTTAAAATTTATAACCAAGCTCTTTGGATTTTATCGTTTGGTAAATGTTTATTCCTACACGTGGTCCCCAAAATCAAAAAAGACCGACCAACAGATTTGCATATCAATAATTAACATTAGCTTGTTTCCAAGGGCTCCTCCATTTCTAGTCCGGGTAGTCAATAGTTTAATCCGTATGTAATATGTAATTGCTGACATATCATTAGATCGTTTTGACAAAGTCATTGAAAGTAAGCAATGTATGTGCATGTGTATAATTCCAAAGTTTAGTTTAATCTGGGCTGTAATTAAGTTTGCATAATTTAGATTTCAAATTAAATTGTTTGTGACTTAAAATGTCACGTACTACCTTACCATGAGTTCGATGATTTGAATCAAAACAAAAGTACATGTTTCTCCGAAGGCGAACCGCCGTTGATGTTGATTGAGATGACAAATGTACCGTGTGTGTTATTACTGTACTTAAGTATAGCCCTTTTTGCTTAGGACGTTTGAATGAATGCCAAAGATTTACTAATAAATCAATATAAATAGCTTGAAACAACTTTGCATGCTCGTTAAACAATGCAAACAACCAATAACTATTGTACTAACATTAACAAACAATAAATACTGAAAATGGCAAACCAGGCGAGTGACAACAGCAGCAGCCAAAATTGATAATGAGTCGGGGCAGGAATTGAAGCTGGGGACGAGTAGAAAAAGGCTCTGAGAGATTATAAACCTTTCGTGCTTTGCTGAGAAGATTGGTTTCGAGCACAACACGCAAATAATTTAAATTAATAAACAAATTATTGCAATTGAAATGCAACATGCAACAAATTAATTGTAAGAGTTTATAATACATTCAAATTGACATCGTAATACAAATGATTAAGATTTTCGAAAACTTTAATGGAAATAATGATCTGAGGTTAGGTTAAGGGCTTCCTTGTTTTCATTGGTCGAAATGTAGATTACATTCAAGGACAATTACATTCTAATATAGCGCTGAACAAACAAAACAATAAAATTTGTTGCAAATTAAAATTTATAAAAAAATAAATCAAAACCCCTAAATTGAATACCGTATACAGAAAAACTTAGCCTGACACCGAGATCTCAGGCTGTCATTTATTCTGAAATATGCTTCAAAATGTACTTAAATATAAGCTCTATTGAAAAGTACACATTCAAATCAAATATCGAGAAGAAATAACTGAAAAAAAACAACGGTTTTGTTTGTTAAAAAAATATATAAATTATAATAATTCAGGGAGATGTTTTGTATACCAAAAGACGTTTCTGATTCGACTAAATTCGTTACACCGTTCAGAAGATATGATATTCAGAAAATTTGCATGTGTTTTCCAGAACTATTGATGGTAGGGGAACAAAATGTTGTGATTTTTGTATCCATCTAAACTACTTCAATTTAAAAGACATTAAAAAATTGATTGCTTAAAAAAAATTCTGGTGGTTGAGTTAATATAGAAAGTCCCTTATGTGAGATAACTTTTTATCAAAACCTATACATAGATCTTTTCGATAAGTCAAAGTGAGTCAAAACCAAGGCATAGTAGGCGAAAAGTATGCCAAGTTGTGAGTGTCTTACATTACAGATCAATCTTTTCAGATTTGTAGTAGCTACTCTAAAATGTATATTTACTTGAAAACATATTAAAAAATACGTGATCTTTGTTTAATTTGGATGCTTTGGCTCTTCTAATTTCTGAGAATGAAGGAAGGAAATGGTTTTATCGACTAGGCAGTTGATGATGATCAAAACTTCGTATGATTTATAGTATCGTAGATGTGCGACTTTTCCCTTACTAATATGAAATGTTTAGAAAATATACAAATGGAGTTAGTGTACGTTCACACACGCTGACAGGTTGATGGATTGTTAAGTGTCAGTTATTTCAATCAATGAAAAGTTTCTCTGATCATTAATGGCTACCGTCAAAACTCTGGCAGGTGTTCACACATGTATGGCAGCAACTGTCTTACAAATATGGCAGACAGCCAGTAACTTATACATCGAAACATCATGCATCGTGAGCAGTGTGATAAGACGTCATTACATTCGTGTTGAATGCAAAAGGTCCCGAGTTCGTTTGGCAGTCAACTAGATCAGTCAACTCAAGTAGACCTTAAACAAAAATAATGAAAATTATTATTTCGGTTTTTTAGAATAACCCAGAACAGCTTAAAGTTGATCTTAGACACAATGCATGAACGTCGGCACAGAAAAGTATCTACGAAATTGAACAATTGTTTAAAACAATATACCATCAGAGATCTTCTTCAAAGTCAAGAGCATGCTCCAAAAAGTGATCGAACTAAAAAAAGACAATGTCTATTTTGAAAACAACCCTTTTTTTTTTATAAAGGTAAAGGTCATTGGTGAAGTCGAGTTAGAGTATCCTTAAAACTAAAAACTTTTCGTTTTATTTAACAATATTAAAAACAGAGTTCATGAGAGACACTTTTATCAATATAGTCAAATGGATGAACTTTCTTGAAGGGGGTTAATGGCAATCACTTTTCCTTTAGAGAAATATACCATCAACTTTTTCCCAATAACACATTCCTGGGATCATTAACGGGTAATCAAAATTATGGTACTCTAATAGTATGTAAACTCTAGATGAAATTCTAAATTCATCTTGAATGCCTGCTGATGATTGTTGACGTTGACTTGACCTCCAGTCGACTGACCGCACTTTAAATCTGCATTAAAATAGCATGATAAAGCATTAACGAGATATTCCTGATATTTGCATATGACTTCGTCACTAGCTTGTTATGGATGTTGTTGCCATTTGCTATTATACTATAGCATTCTAACAATTACTTACAAAACCAAATCGGATCATTGCCTGGAAGTGGAGATGGGGAAGCTCTCGTAAACTGGCCGATCTATTTACTTTTCCTTATTGGCTGGCATCTAATTGTTAGCGAGACATTGACTTTGCGCCTATTTAAGGGCTCTAGGTTTTTTTTTGGGATTTTTGGTGATGATTCAAAGCAAACGACAACAATGTTATGTGAGATTAATCATTAGCTAAACACGAACGAAAACAACATAACGACAACACGAGCTCATCTTGGCGCAAATCTCTAGCTCACCTGGGCTCAAGTCTAGCCTATTTGCTTAATTTATTGTCGTTTGACGGAAGTCACACACACTCACACACTCACACACTCACACTCGCTCACACTTTTCGAAGGTGCTCGCGTCGTCGGTTAGAAACAAAACATTCATTCATTCTTGACTTCAGTGGGTCAGTGTAGTGACTGTAAGTCAACGACAGGTTACAAAAATTCGACAGTCGTGCATTTGTATTGTAAGAGTGTGTTTGTGTGCTTTTTTTTGTTGTCAGGTTTTTCTTTGTAAATTGCAGTGAACTTGAACTTCAGACCGGTGCAGAGGCAGGCGTCAACCGTCAGCAGCTGATGTATCTGAATCTCTCGCTTGGCATGGCCTGGCGCACGGCCGATATTGAGACGACGACCAGTTCGCTTGTCAAAAACGAGTTCAGAGCTCA
Organism: Lordiphosa andalusiaca; assembly: GCA_035044965.1. Classification (NCBI taxonomy): domain Eukaryota; kingdom Metazoa; phylum Arthropoda; class Insecta; order Diptera; family Drosophilidae; genus Lordiphosa; species Lordiphosa andalusiaca. The sequence continues at coordinate 340,315 of JAWNNM010002651.1, forward strand.
CCTGCGACAAGCGGCGCCGCTGTGGACAATCTTTTGGATCGCTTGGGCAATGCAATTGCATAATGCAAAACACTTTGAATTTGGTTGCAGCAGAATAATTTGAGCGCTTTATTTATGGCCAAGATGGGGGGACTCAAGGCAAGGATGCCAGAGTATCAATGAATAATAAGCGCTGGATCAACGCACTTTTGTTTTTGATTGTGAAATCTGAAGCGTGTTTGTGACAGCAGCGAAACGTAAATGTCGGCAAAAATTTGTTAATGAGATAATGCTGTTTGTTTGGGTTTTCGTCTCTCAGAGAGATTGTGTGCCAGTTGGAACTGTGTTAGGGGCTTGGTAAGCAGTTCATTGATCTGCGTATTTGTTTCTATTTCAATATATTGTGCAAACAATGGCACTTGGGGGGCTGATGTGAACGACCATGATCCTGCCAAATCGGTCACAGTCTGGGTAGGACACTGGCAGCATCGGCAACATCATTTAGATTAGCAGTTAAGCCCTGTGTAAGTCGACAAATAAGAGTTTTGTATGCGGAATTGAAAATATTTTCAATGATATATCGTACGTGTGGAAGGTGATCTTCTTGTGGGCAAACAAGTTTTAGTTGACGCGTCAATGGAAAGATTCAAATCTTTGCATCTCACTTACTCTCTTGTATGGTTCTAAGCAAGGTCGTTTGATATCTGGGTCAAAGCATCGAAAAAGGGAGGGGGGCATGTTCTCGTCAACACTGAGCGAAAATATATCAGACAAGGGCGTAGTGTCTAAGCTGTTTTCAATTTTTAGTAGTTTTTATCGAACTATCCAAAAAAGTTTATCAATTTAATGAGGGTGTTTTCAGAAGCTAAAGTCTTTACTAAAAGATTCATTTAAGTTGTATGCATTGCAGAAAACTTTAGTGTCCGATTTCTCTATGTAAGGTTAGTTAAACTGACCTGCGCTTAGCCTCATATTCTGGTCAAATTTTAGTCTCAAGATTAGTTTCTATATAATAATCGATATTTTTCGATATCAGTCGACAGTGTTCTGCAAGTTTCTCATCGCACAAGGTCCACAAGCAAATGTTCATCAGCCATGACATTGTTTTTGCCTCTTGGACTCTTTAAACTTTGACTTTGATTTATCAAATAAGAATATAACAGACCAATATCCACTTCTGAATATGTTGGGCGGACCCTGGTCACTCTGTTGCAGCGATAGGAACTTATCGATAACTGGTGTTAAAAAAACCAAAGTACTTAGTCTCAGGTCACTTTGAGCAACATGTGTCCTCTCATTACCTAATCTGAAGTTTTGAGAATTTGGGTCCGACTTCTCATCTTCTTAATAGCTGCAGTTTTTTAAATATACTTTGATTTTGCTCTGGTATTTGTAGGCTTATGTGACCCATAGCTCTAACTAGAATCGGTAGAATTCGGCCCTATGAGGTTTTTAACTACCGTAAACAAAATATTTCAGAGAAACTTTTTTGGAAGGGACTTAAAGTTCACAACAAATTAGAAGGTATGGAAATCCTTCCATTTTTAAGACTTGGAAGGGGATGTATTAAGTATTACAGTAATGAATGTGCTTCAAATGACTCAAATATGAGACCTCCTCAACAAAGAAAAGTCGAGAAGAAAAACAAGTATAATAACTCTAAAACTTTATAAAGCCTGAGTAGCTTTTAACGAAGACTTAAACTAAAATATTAGAACCCATCTTAGACTTATGCATGGGTCCGGACCAAGCCCAGTTCGGAAAAATAACCAAGATCTTTCCAATTTAGTTGAGAACATTAGCTTTTGTTTAAGTGGATCTTAAAATAACTTCTAAGCTACAAATTGGGTGTTATGGCCGGTGGCCTGCAAGCTGAATTAAGTGTCTATAGTAACAGCAAGTAAGTTCTTGAATCAAGTACAAAATTTCTACTAAATGCATAAACAATTACCAATTCGTTCTTGATATGACATAGACTTTCAATCAAGGAACGCTGTAAAGATCCAATGTCCAAGCTGAAAGCACTGTGGGTCAGAAATCGACCATCACTCCATTACAAAAGTGTTAGAAACAATTGGGAATTTTAAGAACTTCTTCTCTCGTCTATTTTTTACTCAACGCAAGATCATGTGGACCAGCAATTTCAATGGATGTATTTGATCTTCTTGAAAATCTCTTCAGTGTACTGTTAGTTGAATATCAAAAAACTTATATGAGAGCTACTCAGATATTATTTTGGGTTTCTCACACTTGTCTGATATCTCATAAGAGTCACCCATAAGATATCAGACAAGTAAATAAAAATTGCAATAATAGCTATGGTCGTTTTTAGACTATTAAACCAAATATTCTTTAGTTTAGTGACGTATCGTAAGCAGTGGTCGGCAATGTTAGCAGTGACGTGAGCAGAGTTTACGTGTGCAGCGGCCGTGCATAAAAAGTGAAACTTTTCAATGCTATCTGCCCGTTTTCTGTATATGATTACATGATTAGCTTATTTTGTCCATCTCGATACTTAACTGAAATATTTTTGGATGCTATTAGAGCTAGGATCAGTCTAAGGAAGACAATTTTACATGTTTACTGTCAGTCATGTGAAAAGACTTAAGACAAACACTTAGAATTTTCAATTGAAAGTAGCTCTGTATAAAATTTAAGAGCGCTTATGGAAAGCTATCCCAAAAATCACAAATTTATGTCAAGTGTGGCCTGAATCTTTGAACTTAAAGAATATGTGGTATCTGATCGTTGGTTCCGGTGCATGTCTCGCCAACTCGCTGTGTCTCTCTTCCGATGATAAAATCGAAGATCGTTCATTGAACCACGCAGACACCAGTTTTTAGCGGCATCATCGTCTGCTATGTCGCCATCACCGTCGTCATCGTTTTGCTGATGTTTTGACCATTTAGTTCGGTTCCTGCTCCTGCCATTGAGGTAGGTCGCAGATCTCTGCTCGTTGCCGGCAAGGTCGTTAGCATGTTGGCAGCACGCGATGCGCAAAACCAGTTGAACTTCAACTATGTCGCCGTCCGACAGGCAATTGCATAATTACTTAACTGCCATAACTCAACTGGTGCTCCAATTTATTCCCACAGAGCTGTTGCGATGTGCCGCACTCGGAATGACGCTGCTGTTCTTTGGTGCCCTTATCCTGGTGACTGATCCGGCCAAGATGTTCGTAGATATGGTAAGCACACAATATGCTTACGATCTTGACCATGCCAACTGATGTGCTGCCGTTTTGTAGCAAATGAATTTAAGACCCGGTAGCCTGCTCTACATGCTCTGGCTGCATCCGCCAATAGATGTCTTTGTCAAGGTGTACATGTTCAACTACACCAATGTGGATGACTTTGCCGCCGGTCGGGCCAGCAAGCTGAAAGTCGTCGAGGTGGGACCCTATGTCTACCAGGAGGTGCTCACCAATTACAATGTGACCCTGAATGAGTTCAACAACACCATCACCTACACACCGCGACGCGAATATTTCTTTGTGCCGGAACGTTCGGTGGGCGACCCGAAACTTGACCGTATACGTGCGCCCAACATACCCTTGATGGGCATCTCCACGCTGGCCTCCAGCCTCTCCATGTTCGCCTCCTTGGGTCTGAGTGCATTGACGAAGCGCCTGAATGCTCAGCCCATGCTGGAGGTGAGCGTGCATGAATATTTGTGGGGCTACGAGGATCATCTGGTGCATTTGGCGTCCAAGTTTGTGCCCAGTTTGATTGATTTCAGCAGTTTTGGTATCATGGAACAGGTGAGTTTATTGAACCGAAACTGAGATTGTGGATGTGAACTCTAATCGTTTCTTGCCAGCTCTTTCGTGAGGGCAACGAGAGCAATGTGTTCAATATGAATCTGCCGGAGCTGAGAGATAATCGTGGTGTCAAGTTGCCCGATTCGCCACGTGGCTACTCGTTGCATAGTGTCAATGGTGAGCGGGGCTTTAAGCGCTGGGAGTATGATGAGGCTACCAAGTAAGTGAATAAAATGTTTGTCTTGTTTTGTATTATAATCTAAAAGTATTTAACAGAAAAAAAGTAGGTTTGTCTATGCTTTTCAGGGACCTTCCTTCCTACTGTTTGTGTCATAAAGTCCTTTTTTCGAAATTCGAAATATTCTTGAATAACAAAGTGTCTCTGTTTTCTCTGAGTTAATACTAAGTCCGTCTTCTGTGATCTCATGGGTAATGTAATGAACCGAACCGTCGGTTCAGAAACTATGTGAAACACTGAACCGAACCAATACTTATATTAGAGTTGTTTCTCAAACGTTTTCTTTGTTGAAGCAAATGGGTTTTCATTCATTTTGGGTTCCAATGTCTTAAGTTATCTCGCCCTGATGGTGTTTCGTGAGTTCCTTAGGACGTTTCTAGTTAGAATTGGATCTTAAGTAAACTAAACTGTAAAAGGGCCTTGCTGCGAGGGAACTAAGGGCCATTGTACACTTCTCGCTAGTTTATTTTCCCACTTAACCTTTCAACCTTTTCCATTTTCTTCCCCCCAGTGGCACCCAGTGCAATCGTATTTGGGGAAGTCATGATGCTACACTCTTTCCGCGGGACACCAGCGAGGCAGATACGTTTCTCATTTATCGGCGTACCTTTTGCCGTCGCCTTCCCATGAGGTTTAATCGCACCGTACAGAATAATGGTATTGACGGGATGGAGTTTGTGATGGAGCCGAATAGCTTTGATAGTGATCTGCACTATTCCAACAGCTCGTGCTTTTGCAAGAACAATCGATGTCTGAAGAGAGGCGTGGGCAATGTGTCGCCCTGTTACTACAGTATGTACCCCCATTCTTCTTATGGTTTAACACTCCATCTAATCTATTCTTTTCAATCGGAAGATATACCTTTGGCTATTACGTATCCACATTTTATGCATGCCGATCCCAGTCTGCTGGAACCTTTTGAGGGTCTCAATCCGGATGAGTCACGTTTCAGCTCTGCCTTTGTAGTGCAAAAGGTAAGCTAAGAATTCTACGTTTCTTACTTTGTCTAATCCCTCCCATTTTCGAACAGCAACTGGGAGCTCCCATGCAGGGCACGCATCTGCGTCTGCAGGCCAACCAAGTGGTGGGCAGAGTTAACTTCAATCGCCAAATGCTGCCCTATGAGAATATGGTGTTGCCGCTTCTCTGGGTTGACATGAATGTGGATATGCTGTGTCTGAGTCTACGTTTGCTAATTCATGGCCTTAAATGGGGCTTCCAATTGCTGGAATGGACCGCCGCTCTGGGTATGCTGCTGGCCGGCCTCTACCAGTTGAGTGCAGCGATCCTGCTCTGTTTTTGGCCACCGTCCGCCCTGCTTAAGGTGGCGCAGAATGACCTAAACATAGCCGTCTCTCTGCGCAAATCATCGGGGGTCACTCTGCCGCAGGAGGAACAGCAGCTGCTTGCCAAGATGGTGCCAATTTAGCCGAGAAGCGGCGCTCAGGAACCTTTAATTTTACCTCAAAACTAAGAACCATAACGGGTGACCCCCAGAGACACCCACTGTGATATTTAGCGCTAAGCCAAGCCAATCAGGAGAATCGGTTTAAATTATTATGCTCAACGGAAACAACTTAGGGAACATTCTAGAGCTTACACAATAGTTAACATTAAGGGTAGAGCTAGTTAATGTACAGCTGAGTTTGCACTCAATAAATTCTCAATGAGAGGCGATTGTGTCTTCAATCCATTTCATGTAAAAAGAGGTGCGCGTGTACACATCGGGGAATCCCTCCAGGGCACAGCCAGATCCGAATGAGGTAACGCCAGCCAAAATCCACGGCCCATCGCGACTGAGGCGACACTGCAAAGGTCCACCCGAGTCGCCCACACAGGTGCCACCCTGTCCATTCAGTTTGCCGGCACACAGATGTCCGCCGTGAATGTTGACAAAGCTGCCGTAGGCATCCTTGCATCTGTGCCAAAAAAAAAAAGAGAATATGATCGGGCGGCTCAAGCGAATAGAGGCAGTAGCTCACCTGCGATTCTGGTGGAGGGGCACATGTGTCTTGAGCAGCTGACTGGACAAATCCCCGCTTATGTTGGACTTGCCCCAGCCCGTGGCCACGCACTCGACAAAGGCCATTTCCAGCGGATTCTCAAACGATTTGCCGCCCTCTTGCTCCGTCTCCAGCTTCATTAGCTTGTCGTTGCGTCTTCGTGTGCGAGTTACACTACGCGGCGAACGTTGTGCCAGGGCCTGGCGCAGACGACTCAAAATCTTCATATTCATTAGCTCCCTCATGCTCGGATCCGTCACATTCCGATAGCGTCGACGATTCTGTACGCTACGCAAAAAATTGTCTATCTTTTCGGGCACACGATCCAGCTCCAGTTGCTGGCTTAGCGCATCCTCCGGCAGTGGCTTAGATGAGGTCTCCTGTTTCTCGGCCAACATGAAGGGCAAGCAAATGCGCCGTATGTGGGAGGAGCGTGTGAGATCTGCTGGCTTGGTTAGCTTCATGAGCACCACATCGTGACGGAAATTGTGATAGCGATGATGCATTATGATCTTCTCCACGGGTATACGCTGCTCGTTGCCCGATTCCACATCCCGATCGTGTTCACCCAGCACCACGGTCCACAGCGGAGGTATGGGCAGATTGAAGAGATCGCTGGGGAAATAGAAATGTTAGAGTGGGTCTTAATTTGTGGAGTTTCGTACACAGTAAAAAAATAACCAATTGGAATTGGGCTCAATAAGTTGTCAATATATTTGCAAAGTTAGAGAATAGCTTTGAGGCTCGTTGGTAGAATGTAAAAGCTTTCTCTGCTAGGTCACAAATAATCACTATTGTAGGGGCGAACATTCTGCCGACGTCACTGCATGTATTGCCGACCCCTGAGAATTACAATTTTTTGCTAAAGTCCCTAAACACTGAAGAAATGTGAACTGAGCGACCTTTATTTCATGCAATCAACAGATATAAATCTTCAATCTTGGCTAAGAGAGCAGAAACGTGGACATAAAAACTAAAAAAATTCATTTTCAACTTTTTAAAAAATTTTGGGACAGATTGAATTTTGAATTCATTGTACGGTGTCCTTGTTGAGGCAAACTGGTTCATTTCATCGACACAAAGATGTTTGTAAAAGTTCGAAAATTTACTTAAAAAAACACTAAGGAAGGCACACAAGGGCGGGATACATTCAATATTTATATTCTTAGATAAAGCACGGCAGGTGCTTTGAAATTCAATCTCAACTTTCAGGATATTCTACTCAATTCAAACTTCTTAGGCTTGGCCCAAGTTTTTGAACTTGTACTATGTCAAATGTGATTACTTCAATCTCGAATGATTGAAAGATGCGAGATCGGAAAAATATAAGTAGCATTTTACAAATATGGTAAAAATCGAAGGATATGTTTTAAATACCCTTTTAAACTTCCAACGGAGCTGAACATCATCCAAAGGATACGAAAAATGTTCATCTTCACTTTTCTCCAGGTCACGAAGCAATTACGTCATCTACCCAATCTTATATTAGTTACCACAGAGTTTATAAAGCTGAATGAAAGTTTCGAATACAAGAAGAGGGACCTTAAATGGCTACAATTGGGTGCAGATTTCGTCTCTTTTTAAATCATTTATGCTTTCTTTTATGTGAAGTTGCAGATTGTATTGTGTCACAATTTGTGTGTGATTCTGACTTAAGCAAGGGAAGTGTTTGTCATGTCAATATAAACAAGTGTTCGGAATAGCACACGAGCGAGCAGCGCGCTCTGCCTCTTTTTGGCTCTCGCTCAGAGCCGAGAGCGAGAACCGCACTTCGAGAGACGGGAGCACTAAACGTCTCATAGCTCGTGAGCCACAGCTTTTGGCTCAGATGTGAGAGCCGCTACTCGGGAGCCGTGAGCCATCAACCGGCTCTCGGCTCGTGAGTCACAGCACTCGGCTCTGTGGTGAGAGCTACAGCTTTGCTCGCGAGCCATAGCTCTTGGCTCGTGGGCCATAACACTCGGCTCGAGAGCCATAGCTCTCGGCTCATGAGCCATAGCTCCCGGCTTATGATGATAAGTATATCTGTCCTGTTCCGAACTCGGATTCGATTTTCGTGTGAAACTTTTGAATCTCGAGTTCAACTTGTGTAAATTTAAATGTAACTGATAAATAAATCTGTGGTAACATGATCCTGTAGGTATTTTCTTTGGAACTGACTTCGCTTGGAGTAAGTATTCTTGTACCTGAAGTATAATATTGTCCCTTTTTTTGCAACAATATCAAAAAAGTTTGGTAGTGAAATACTAAAACGAACCGACGCTATGTTAGAAACCATGTAAAAACCGAGACAGTGGCTTAGAAACTTTATGAAACTCTAAACCGGACCAGTCTTAGATTACGATCGTTTAAGCAATTACCATTTAGGATCACGAAGCCACCAGGATCAACTAACTTATTATTGATTAAAGATGTCCTATCCAAAGAAACTTGTAGATAAACTCTCTATTATCTCTAGTATTTTCTATATACTTCTGCATCCGACTTACTTATGAACACAATGCGCAGCGGATAGAATCCAGTATTGATGTATCAGCACGGCGCCGCACCAATGGCCCAGAAAACCCAAGGACGGATGGAGCAGCTCGAGCGATGCTTGCCAGGGAAATTGTCCCTCATTAGTGTTGGCACCAGCGATAATCCTTGGGCCTCGACGTGACGGCCGACAGCCGCAGTCTGTAAGGGTGGGAGTTAGACGGATTCTGTGCAAAGCAATGCAGCCAAAGATCTAACCTGTCTCGTACTGCCTGGAGTTGGGCACTAAAAGCAGCAGCAAGGCCAAGGTGAGTGCTGTGTTCATCTTGATCGCTGCTCGACGGGCAGCTGCATCGGCATCAGCGGCTCATCGCGCGCATGACTGACCCAGAGCCAGATGGCGATGCTTTTGCTATTGGAATCCTGCCGCTGACTGTTGCGACTGCTTTTCACTTTCACGCTTGCAGTCAAATGAGCTGCCAACTTTGGGCTCCGGACTTCTTTAATAACTCCGACTTCGACCTTTTTTGGTCGGTCTTAAATATAATAATTTACGAGGCTGCCCAGCTTACACTTTGTTATTTTTGTTTCTCTTCTGCTTTTGCTTTTCACGACTGCGCATTCATTAGCCCAGAGATCTGGGCGTCATCCACTTGGCAATTTGTGCGCAGAAGCCGCTCACAGTTTTTGGGTTATATAATGGCCTTTGGTTTGGCTACTGATGATGGGCGGTAGCCCGCGGCTGGGCAATAATAACGGTTACTTAGTCGTTGCTTTTCGTTTTTTTTTTTTTTTTTGGTTAAGCGCGTGCGCCGCTTCTGGCGGTTAGTTTTTTGGGGGGTTTCTTTGATTTTTGGTTGTTTGGGCTGCGAATGCGAATCGCTTGCGACGAACGCCAAAATGCAACTGTGCGCGGCTCGCTGCTCGGGTTTGCCAACAAACATTTACCGTTTCGGTTACAAGCGTTGGATGCTGCGCAGCCAGCGCTGGCACCGCTGGCTATAGTGTTGCATGCCCCCGCCTGGTTACAACAACGAAAGAGCGATGCCAACGAAAGTGAAAAGACAACGGTGCGGGACGGAACAGCGTTGACGGTTTTGTTGAGATTGTAAAAGGGTATGTTTGGATTAACCGTAGGCTGGGTACATCATTCACAGTCGGCAGAGTTTTTCAATGAAATGTTTAAGATAATGGAAATTCGAATTTCTTATAGCTCTATTGTAGATACATAGGTAGATTTGTTAAGTGTGCTTTCAACTCTTACTAAGGTATTACCAATGGAGACTTCGAAACTTCGAAATGATCATCGACATGGGTCTAAGGTTACCTTATCTCAATTGATAAAATTTCGAGATATTCCTTGAGAATGGTACCAATTCATTGGCTTTCTATTTAAAGGCTAGTTTTCAGAAGAAAACGCGTTTAGATCTTAAAACAGCTCCAAAGTATTTCCATTCATGTGAAAGTCGACATACAAATTTATGATCTTGACATATAAATGTATGATCTAAACCAAAATCTTGAACCTCAAACTTTTAAACTTTAGATATCAAGTCAATGTGTCAGTAATGCTGATTGCGCGACTTAACGTTCAAAAATGTCGAAACACTCTATGAATAAATGTAACATTAGCCTGATTAAGTTTAATATAATTGTTAATATTTTTGTATCGGTGGATTTTTGGTTGAAATGACCACCTACTGCGCCAAGTGTTGAACTATAATTGAATAGAACTTAAAAACAAAATGTGCGAAGATTTTGGAAATTCTGTTGTCTCATTGAACTAAATTATTGATATACGACATTGGCATAAGATGATTTAGATGCAAATTACTTTCTATTTAAAGGCTAGTTTCCAGATTAGCTAAAATACGCGTTTAGATCTTATACCTTTATTATTTTTGTAGCGGTGGACCTTTGATTGGAAACTTAAACATGCTGAGCAGTCAAATGGTATGACCGCCTACTGCGCCAAGTGTTGAACTATAATTTTAAAGAGCTTAAAAACCAACTGTGCTAAGATTTTGAAATTTCTGATATCTCTTGATATACGACATTCACTTAAGATGATTTAGATGTAAATTATTGACTTTGCCTTTCATGTTTCAGAATTGATACGAGTATTTAGTTTATAAATATACAAATTCTTAGATAATGAACACGATCAGTATCAGAAGCTGTCACTGCCATCATGAAAATGCTAATCTTTCGCATGGAACTCGCCAGGCACTCAGGGCCCATTCATCCCGCCAGTTGCTATTGACATTTAAGTAAGTAATTAGCTAAACCAACTAACTTGGTAGCTTCTGATCAATGTCAGGGCACTGGGCACTGGGCACCAATTAAAATTAAGTTAAGATATGCGCATAATCTTTCCGGCCCACTGTGCCTTTAAGTGTGAATGATGGCGAGCGGTGGTGTGGGCCCAGGCAGTAAGTGAGTGAGCGCTGGTTTGTGTGCGCGAGTACGAGTTACTTTCGTTTTCATTACACAGCAGCAGCAGCAGCAGCAGCGACAGCAACAGCAGCGACAGCAGCAGCAGCGACAGCTACAGCAGCAGCTGACTGCGAACCGACTTGAATTCCGTGTTGATGCACAAGCTCATAAGTCATTTGGCTTGTTGCAGGCGGCAGCCACCAGCCACCAGCCACCAGCCAGCATCCAACAGCCTAGCCACACATAAAAGCCAATGGGGAAGTTGTTAATGCAACATCAGCAAACCCCTGTGGACGCTTTGTTGATGCAGCCGATTGATCATTTAAGCCAAAAAAAAAAGAAGAGATGCTGCTGGTGCCTGCCTGGGCCTGTCAATTTGTTGTGGTGGGCGTTGGCATTTGTTTGTTGTTGTACAATTAACAGGCGCCGCTGCTGCTGATGTTGTTGTTAATGTCTTGTGGCCCAACGATGACGAACGATAATCAAAATCAGACAAATCGCTTGCACAACCTAAGACGAACAATGTTTGTAGAAACGCTTAGCTTTCCCAGGCTTTGCGAAAATAAAAATAAAAATAATGATAATTCAATTGAAATCAAATTTATACGCATGCGATGTCAATCAACGGAAGCGTTGCGGGTCATTAGGCGAATTTCTCGAAAAACACGGGAGAAATCGAAGTTCGGGACCTTGAATGCTGCAGCGAGTCCCCAGCTGCTGCTGCTGCTGCTGCTGTTATTCAATTGCAATTGCATCACAGCTCATCAGCAACATGTGGCTGACGATCGGCAATCAGCTGCCAGAGTTCGAGAAACTCCACAATTAGACAAATGGTCTGGACAGTTGGACAGCTTCACTACTTGCCTGATCGATATCAGTGGCTGTAACTGAGGCACCGACAACGTATTTGCATGCCATGGTGTATCTTCAAGATGCGCGCATTACATTACCGTCCAAACAACGAGCGAACGAATGAACGGCAGGCGGGCGCTTTCCACGCGACTGACGCTCAAATGAAAACGAAAGTGCTTCAAGTGGTTGGCCAGCTGTTGTTGTTGTACCCGCTTGACTCGCACGTTTCCCAGCCTCAGTCGGAGTCTCTGCAGCAGCCTTAAATTTATCTGCCGTTGCTGCTGTTTCCTGTATCTCTAAGTTGTCCGCATATTTATGTTTGCTGCTGCTGCCGCCACCGCCACCGCCACCGACTGTGGCATTGGCAATGGCCATGGCAATGGCAATATTGCATGCCACATGCCGCCGCCTTCGTTGGCGGTGCGAAATATTTTGTTTAGATTTGGCAAACAAAAAAAAATTAAATTTAAAAAAATGTCCGAAAACATTCGCAAACTGGCGGATGGTGTCGATGCTTTTATACCCTGTCCACCATTAGCAGATGCTACAACACGCACTTTGATTTTAACGAGCAATCTTAATCTTCGCTGGGCATTAAGTCGAATTTTTTATGACAATATATTTTGACATTAAATATATTTTCGAAAAGTGAATAAAGTATCCACAATAACCACAAATAACAACAATTCAAAGTCAAAGTAAAAGTCATCGGAATGCAGTAGGGAGATTTGACAAGGGCTGCAAATGGCGATCGTTGCTTGTCTTATCGATTACATAAAATTGTGGAAACATTTATCTGCAATTTGTAATGAAGTGTTGAAAAGACGGACAAAGGCATGTATTAACAGTATTTTGCAACAAAGTTGGTATCAATATCAATAAGATGCACATTGTCTCAAATTGAAACTAAAACTAGTACCGTTTTTTTGGTATCACCGCGTTCAGCAGAAGTTCTTGCTCCCTGCTTAATCAAACTTTTTCCTGATCTTTCTGCAGAACTCCAGTGATACGGAGATAATTTCATTATAGATAATTTGACGTATCATGAGAAGTACGCTTCTTTCAAGTGATACTGCAACCTACAGCTGTATTTGTATATCGATAGGGGTTTTTTTCGATTCCGATACGCGTACCTTTTTTTTTTCTGTTACCGGCTTAGCGATCAATCCTTTTGCTGAACACGGCCAATCTAATCCTAAAGGGTATCAAATTTATCTTTTTGTTGTTAATTTGATACTAAGAATATTCATTTGATACTTAAATGTAGGTATTTATTTATCTATTTAATATTTTCGGAATATCATTTTAATGCTTTCGAGAAAATCAACTAAATACATGACGAAGAACCGATAACTAATTGGTAGCATTTGGATAACTAGATTTTTTTTATTGTGTTAAGGAAATAATAACCTAAATTAATTGTATTATATTTTTGCCAAAATCAGTAAGTAAGTCAGAGAATGTCTTAAGGATTAATCCCAGCTCTCTTGGGCTATGTTTTGGACCATCATTTTTTCTCAGTGTACTTGTCTTTTCATAAAACCTTTTAGTTTATGGGTGAAAACGGATTTTCTAAGGTGCGTTAGATGTTGAAATTCCATACAAATATATTGGCTTTACTGAGAATTGAGCTCTGGGCCTCGAAGGCTAAGCGTCCGTTGTCTGCATTATAGCGCACATGACTATCCAGCTGGGCAGATTTTTGTAGTTTACTGCCTGTTTAAGCCGAGAGTAGATATTTCGCTCAACAAGATTCCCGCTCTAAGCTATTGGAGTTGCCATCAACATAGAATTAATTTGCAAATTGGAATGCCATCAACATAGAATTAATTTGCAAAATTTTTATCTGCTTGTAAATAAAAATAAAAGCAAGATAAATAACCTCAGCACAGATAAGCATTGTCTTCCATTTTAAAATGAGTTTAAGACACAACATATCAATGTTCATTTCTGAGAACGGTTGAATAAGTTAGTGACTCTCTGAATTTGCCGTAATAACCGCTATGGCAAAGTTGCTCGTGTCAACTACCAACTATCAATATGCTTAATTAAATTTCGTGCTTGCTCTCTCGTTACTTTTCTAGTTTCAGGGTATATAAAATTCGTTCAGTCACACATTTTTATTGAATTTCATTTGTACTTGCTAAAAGACTGGCGCTTCGAATTGCCAGCAGCTTGAACAATAAGTTACATTAATTGCGATGAATTTAAAATAACAAATTGCAATTACAAGAAAAAAATCGGCGATTTTAGTAATGCTTGGCGCTAGCTAAATGGAATGCGCCGTTCATCAGGTGTGTGGGAAAGGCACAACCGAAGCCAAAATGACTTCCACATCTAGTTATCCGAACAGAGTTCACATGGCCAACAATAAGATTTTGGTTAACTTTCCACTAACAAGACTAAGGGCCTATTGTATGAAATGTTTGATTGTATGAATGAATGTAGAGCTAAGTATATGGGGAGCTGTCTTATGCAGATGTAAGCTTTCCATGTAGCGGCCACCCAAGTTTGTATTTTTTTTTATTAATAGCAATTAGTTGACTTAAATGTTGCTGGTGCAAAAAGCAAAACAAAAACTTAATTTTGCCTGGAAGTGGCGGTTTTTTCTCTTGCGGTTTCTTTATGTGGCGCAAAATTTGTGGTTTTCATGTGGCGTTCATGCGATATTGTTGTAAGTGAACTACAGTGAATATTGGTTATATGCAAGCGCATAAATTGGACTAACAAGCTTAATTGTTTATGTGGAAATACATATTCTGTTGCTAATGAAAAATGCAGTTCAAAATATTTGCAAGTGCATAAAACCAATTAGGCTTATGCAATATGAAATAGAAGGAATTAGCTTCGACATTAAACTGCTTACACAAGCTTATGTGTATTTTTGGACGTGAAGCTTGCATTATTATGTCCATTTTTCCGCAGGACGTCTATTATGCAAGGTAAACAGGCTTGTTTGCATTTTTTGCCATCTGCATAGAATAATGTTACAGAAAATACAACTACGAAGCTTGGATTTTGTTCTTATTAATAGGCAAACTTTGATTATTTTGTATCCAAATTTCAAAATTCTTTAAAATGTTTCAGAAAAATCTCGAAAAATTCTTTTGTGTTTGTCTTCTTTCATTTATCAAACTTGCAGCTATTCGAATTCGGTCGCTCTTTGGTCTTAATTGTTTCCTATTGGAAACTCTTCAACTGCATTCTGTGAATAAGCATTTTTATTTGTGGAGGTATTGGATTTCATAGAAGAAATATGCGGTCAATTAAGAAGTATGTTGTTATTGATTTTGTTTTTAAAAAATGTGCTAAAGCATAACTTATTAATAAAATAGCTTCGTTCTTTTGTGCAAAGGTGCATAAATATCATACTTTTGTAGTCCGTTTGAGCTATATAAAATTAACGTAATTTAAGCATTCTTTCCTAGACATTCTTAGTAATTAAGCATTTTTTAAAAGTTCTGGTAGACTTTTTAATAAATACATAAACAGATCTCACATATGGTAAGAGATATTGTCTTGACATGTATGAGACACATCCAGTTTACTTAATTTTTTTTCATTTCTTCCACAGTTATATAGATAGATGGTTCGTACCTTCTGGTCATATTTAGTAATCAAAATTATTTATCGATTCGCCAAAGTGTTGATAAGTAACGAATGAGCATTAGTCAATTTATGAACAAAAGAATGTTCGCTGCAGCAGCGCAGTAGTAGCACTGCAACTGCAGCATCAAAATGCATACTGAGCATACACTTTCGCTGAAGAGGTTGTTGCTCTTTCTTTCCTATTTGTTTATTTAGTTTGGTTTAAATGAAATGAAGTATAAAAAATATTTAATTTATATAATTGCATAGTACATTTGAATCTACTACGAAAAACTTGGATTTTAAGCTGAAAAAATATTATATTTTGATCCGAAACATGATTAATTTTTCTCGTTTATTTTGAAGTGTGTGCATATTATAAATAAATATGAGCAACATCCAATTGAACATGGCATACTCTAAATTTATTGTATTACACTTTGATTCGAACAGATTTTATAATAACTAACTAACTAATTGTAAAAGTAATTACATTTTGTAATTATCACTGAATAATTACTAATATTCGCTTTACAGCTCCCAAAAAAGCCAAGTAGGGCTTCTTTCAGTCTTTTGGCTTGTAAGCTATTCCTACCGCTTAATGCCGAATCTGAACGTCAATGTTTGAGGAGCTTTTTTTAGCTTTTTAGCTTTGCTTAGCTTGTAAAGGTGACCGGTTGTGTACGTTCTTAAGAAAACAACGGGAGAGATAGGATCGAACACACGACGGTATATTCAATAATCCCCAATTTGTTCAGCTCTCTTAATGGTTTGGCCCCGAGCGACTCAATGAACGTCACTCAAGTGATATATCAAATTTTTTTTATGGTTCGTCATTCATACAACCGATATTTACTGTACCACAAGTGACCACACTTACACACACACACACACACCTGAGGAAATGGACATGCATACGTTTTCTGCATACATAACTACATACATACATCCATATGCCTGTCAAGTAGCAAATTGTCTTAAATGCCTTGAACTCAATTGAACTTGCAGCTTCATGGGAGGCCCGTGATGAAGACAACAGCCATCAACTCGGCGCCTGCCGCCTCTAGAGATTGTTGTTGTCTAATCAAAGTAAAGCAAAAATTAAATACCAAAATTATGTCATGGAGCTCGAAAGCTGAAACTATTTGCCGCACTGCAGGCAGACAGAAGAAGACAACAAGGAAAAAAAAAGCACAAAGTAAAGAAAACGAGACAACCTGCTACGAAAGTCACACGGCATACGCCTGATAAAGAGAATTACCCAACATAGAGAAAAAAGATGGCAACCACACAACAGAAACTTGTCCACTCGCCTGGCTCGATGCACAATTACTAATTGCATTTTAATTGCAAATTGCACAAATACTTTAAATTGACCAAATGCCAAGGCAAATTAAATAAATTTTGATTTTCGAATGACAATTGCTTGACAATCCGCGTGACGTCTGTTCCGCTCTGATAAACCTCACTTCAGTCTTATCAGATGAGTTCCCCTCGCTGGTTATGGGTTTGGCAAACATTCCGTCTTATCTGAGCAGCATTTCGAACGGAGGATGCGAGGAAAAAGTGCCGCAGTCGGTGCCAAATGTTTTGTTGTTTAAACAAATCTCTGGGTCTTTGCATGTCATAACCTTAGCCTAGACCTCAAACAAATAGTCAAGCCTCTTTCTGCCCAACCCCACATGATCCCCATCTGCATGTGAGGTCGTCCGAGAGATAAATTACACCCAGTCAAGTGGCCTGTGTCGGTTCTAGCACATTTTTGGGCCACTGCCGACAGCCGACTGCTGACTGGTGGCATTTTCCATGGCTTCCGTCGCCATAGCCGTTGCCGTTGCCAAAATCAATGAAATTTTTAGCTTCCGCTGTCATTTTACACCCCCGCCCCCGAAGCAAAGTGGCTTGGACCGGCACTTGATACAGCCAAATTGGGCCGGCGAGGCAATAATTGTTATTATGCAGTCCGTTTGTCTGGTATTTATTTTGCATATGTGTAACATTCTGGCCACATTCTAAAATGGCTAATACTCTATCGTCGCAGGTCAGAGCAAGTGTTAGAATGTTGTGCAAAACGCTAAATCTATTCATATGCAATTTGATCCGATTATATGGGTACTTCGAATATCGTACAACTACTTAGAGGAATACTTTAATGCTTTAATTTTAATGCCAAATGCATTGTGATAAAATTTATTCCTTTGAAGCAAGCATAAAACATAAACTAATCGATTATATAAGGTTTAGATGAGGAAAACCAAAGATTTTCAGTCCAAATACAATATTCCCAGCTCATAGCTCGAATAAATTCTGGGATTTGTATAACGTCTAACACTTTTCCTTTTAACCTTAGGACCAATTTAGCAATTAAAAGGTCTGCATCAGATTCACTCTTAAAGTGGTTCAGATGGATGGTTCGGGGCCTACCCACCAAATTTCCAGATACACTCTGAAATATGACTAATTTACTTTAAATTTAGTAACTCTAATAACTTCTGAGATAGAGCTCTGAACTACTTTTGAACCTTTTTGAACCGCATTCGAACCGGTTCACAGACTTAAGTTGTAATCTATGATGCTTTCCTATTCGAAATGAACATACTGTCAAAATACTTCCCCAGCAAGCGTCCAATCATGCCCCAATGTTTCATCCCAATGTTTCATCGAATGTTTGATCGAATGTTTCATAGGAAATTTGTAAAATTTTTGGTTTTTTTTTTACCATTTCCCGCCGATTTCTTCAACTTTGAAACTTACCCGGGCAAAGCGTACAACCTATCCCCAACGTTTCATTTTAATCGGTTAAACGGGATAGTTTTGAAATATTTTTCCAGTTTTTTGAACATTGTTCGCCCATTTTGTTAAACTAGAAACCATGGCGCTCAAGCGTTCTACAAAGTTTCATTACAATTTTATGAACGGTCTATGCGGGCATAAGGGACAGCCAGACAAGCGTTCAATTAAATATATTTATATATAAATATAGGTACTAAAACTATTAAATATAATTTCCAATCATGTTATTAAACGATTAACTATTGGCAGAAATATTCAAAACAACTTTGATTACACTTTGTTTTTCCCTTTTTCTTTTCCTTTTCATCTCTTAATTCTGGTTAAGTCGAAGACATACTTTTTTAGGAACTCTTTCAGTTCATTCTTGGCAGCTTGCGTCTCCCTATTCGAAATCTGTCAGCCAGGGCAGAACGACAATGAAACGTCGAGCGAACGACGAGATACAAGCCCAAGCAAACATCACCAGCTCTACACTTGGACTTGGACAATAAGAGGATTAGAACTTTGATTGGCATATTTGGCCGGTCAAGTGGGTCCGCCTATTTCAGGCAAAATAGCAGCACTCCTCTCGACACGAAAACTCATGAGAAAAATTCCAAAAAAAAAGAGAAAATATATGAAGCTCTTTGAGTCTGGCAAAATGTGTCACGCCACTCCACAAAATAGTTCAGTAAAGTATATGTGTAGCCCCGTGCAGTGAGTATATGATAGAGTACAACTGGACTGACTGCCCTACATACTCAAATTCTGTTGGGTAGTGTGAAAAATTCACAGAAACATTTTAGATTTTCATTTGATCAGAGGTCTCCGGAAAACTCACTCCTCTTGCTGAAAGATGGCTGGTTGATGGGAGATTCCAACAGAAAATAAGGAAACTCTACCCCCAAAGTCAAAAAATGGGGGAAAACTGTTGTATATAACGTTTTACTTCTTAATAGCTAGTTTAAACCAAATTTAATCAATGATTAGTGTAAGGAAAATTAAGGTTTAGTGAGATTCTGACATTCTGTAGCAATATATCCATTAGATATAACAAAATCTTTGGGCAGATTATCAGAATGTTTATCATTTTTGTAGAGCTGAATCACATGTTCGTTAGGAACAGGTTCAGGTTCAACTATTTTTAAACAATTGTATCGATTCAATGTTCGGTTTAAAGTTAAAAAAAGGCTTAAGCTGGATTGCTACCCAGGTAAAAACTCATTTCCAAAGCATTGTCTGAATTCAAGAACGATATTCCGGACAAATTACACCTTTGGGTGAAAAATGGGTGAACTGAGTTGTTGGGCTGGGTTGTTGGTTCAAGATCATATTCAGAAACAACACACTAACATCTTGTAAAATCTGCCCTTAAGATGTACAAAAGGTGGAAATCTGTTGACTTTATCTGTCCTTTTTATACCCAGTTCCCATGGAAAATGGGAAAAGGGGGATAATGAAGTTGTGCGAATGTATGTAACAGGGAGAAGGAAACATTTCCGAACCCATAAAGTGTATATATATTCTTGATCAGCATGAACAGCCGATATAGCCATGTCCGACTGTCCGTCCGTCTGTCTGTCTGTCTGTCTGTCTGTATGAACGCGTCGATCTCAGAGACTATAAGAGATAGAGCCATAAATGTTTGCATGGAGGTAGACTTATGCTGTACGCAGATCAAGTTTGTTTCAGATTTGGAAAATTCTACCCCGTCCATGAAGCTAGGCCCAATTGCTATCTATTCTGAACAGTACAATCAGATCGGACAAAAATCACCGGAGTTATAAGCGAAACAGTTGTTTGTCAGGACTAGAAAAAAGTGTTGCCTACTTTTGGGATGATAATTTTGTTACATTCATCTTCAAAAATTCAAAAACAAATAAATGAATACAAATGAACAGGGTATTTTGTGGTCGGGAAACTCGACTGCAGCGCCCTTACTTGTTTTTTATACGAACAACTCCAAACTTATTTTCAAAGCTCTGCATAAGAAAATGGAAAGAAAGTTTTCCGAAAATCAAGAAAGTTTATGGAATACTGTTTATAACAAATCTGTTTCTCTTTGATTCAAATTTATTGATCCCATTTTTGTTTGGTTCGATCCAGAGTGAAATAGCTTAAAACTTCTCTGGTATAAGCCACTTATATCTCATATTCTTCATTTCATTTCGTCGACTCATATAGAGCATTTAAAGTTCATTCGATTAATAGCATGGTAAGTTCATATTTAGTATTTTGTTTGCATTGGATGTATGCGCTATGCGCTTTGAGAAGGTCATCTGAGGCCATAGTTCGGATAGCGGCTGAGTCAAATTAGAATTCATTTCATAGGGCCCAAAAAAATATTATACAATCCCTTTGGTTTCCCTTTTGTTTGTAAGTGGGCGGGCGGGAGTTTCATTTTCAAAATGACCCTCAAAGCACGGGGAAATAATTGCGCAAGCCAAATTCAATTTAAAGCAACTGGCGCAAATCTGGGCTCATCAATTTTTTTTTTTTGGGTGGCGAATTGGACACAAGACAAGTTCCATTTGCCGGAGCATAAATCTGCCAGCAGGGCCACAAAAAGTGCAAACAAACAAATAGTCAAACATACAGATGCAGATAGAGAGGAATGAGGCTGCAGTGATATGCAGACATGTTGAGAACATTGGAGGACATGTGTAATTTCTCACGTGCTGCTGCGGTGGCGGCAGCAGCCCCCAGAGCACAAAAAATGCCAAATGAAACAAACAAATGAAATTCGCGCGAGTTTGTGTGTGTGTGTGTGTGTGTGCACTGAGCGCATAAAAGAAAAGTGCTTAAAAAATAACAGTAAATTACACAGACAAGCAGCAGGCCACGCCCACTCTACCTTCCCCCTCACTGGCAGGCATGACAAGCTTGCATACTTTTATAAGTGGACCGGGGTGGGGGGTGGACGATGCATGCATCTGATTTAATCCCCCGCCGAAGGATGTCTGCCCTGTGCGCTGCAATTTGCAAAACCCTAACCCTAACCACTGTACCTGAATTTCACTCAATTTGTCCCCCAACCCTTCGGTTCAGCCCATCTCTAGTTTTGCTGAGGTCGTCGAAATGCGCTACAATTTTGTTTCGCTATTTACCACTCAAAGTGCATTTCAAAGTGCGGCATAGAATGGTTTATCGGAACAGTGCAAAATATAATTTCTTATTGTTCATTTCGATTGTTTCTATTGTGGAATTTTGATATTACTTAAACTCGTATCGTATCATTTGACTGTGTTCTCGAATTCGCTCAACATGAGATGCTCTCTCTTATGAGTTTTTTGACAGCCAACTCCCATGAGAACTCAGACAGGTGAAACAACAGCTTAGGGAAATGAGAAAAGCCAAATGCTTGTATTTACTTAAACTACAGTTCCGCGAATTTTACACATGCTCGGACGGTGAAGAAGCAGAAATTCATTTAACAGCATAAGAATTTACATTAAACGATACTTTGCATTTTGTCTATGTTAGAAACATAAAAGTTTTGCACTGCAAATCGTAACGAATTGCATTTTATTTCCGTTTCCGGTTTTGCTACGCACCGGAACTTTTGTATTGGTGAAAGGTTAACTTTTGATTCTAATTTATTTGGGTATTTGTTTCACATTGGTAGGTAACGGTAACTTTAAAAGAAGCTTCTCTTCCTGGAATAAGCCATTTACATTTAACTGGCCAACTGAAACAACGAGAGATACTTTTGATTTCATTAGTTTCTAACAACTTCTTCGCTCTAAATTTTGTATTCTTTAAAGCTCAGCACCAAATTTCGCACTTGCACTTAAACCAAGGCTGTAAACCGTTTCTAAAACGAATACCAATTAACCTGAGCCTGTGTAAATGTCTGTCTAAATAGCTTACTCAGTGCTTAGCCATATTCATGACTGAGACTTATTGCAATGTCATGTGAAAGGTTGACAGTCGTCTGCTTTAAGATGCCGACTTTCGTGTAAAGTACAAGGATTTGAATTCAATTCCCAGAGAAAAGAGTGAGTACACACAGTAAAAAGTGTTGTTTAAACTTGGAGGATGATCACCCTCGTTTTGATGTACATGTAACTTTTCACAAAAAAGTCCATAAGGTGAGTACATTATGTTCTTAGCACCCATTGTTCAAGGATCAAGAATACTCTACTTTTGTCAGCGAATGGGATTGATTTCGATAGATCTAGAACAAATATGTTTTCTGAGTGTTATGTTGTGATGTTAGTCATCGAAAATTTGTCCCTAAAGCCCATTCTCCGACCGATCTGTCCTATGACAGCCATAGGATATGACACTGCGAGAAGGACCAAATATTGCCAATCTCTTCTAAACACAAAAGAAGCATAAAAAAGCGTGAAAATATGCCATATAATACCTGTAAGCTCAAATTATCAAAAATCTAGACGTGATAAACCATTTTCGAAAATCATATTCCGAGCACTTGCAATGGTTTTGGTTCATGCTATGAAATGAAAAGTGATTCCATTCATTTACTTTCTGCCTTTTGGCAAATGTCATTTAAGGCAGCTTTTAGGGCTCAGTATAAATTGGTCAAACGAGTCCTCGATGATATAAAATTTTTCGTTAGTAAAATGAATTCAGCAGTGTGCATTGTTCGCACCCTGGCTGCGCAATGCTTTCGATTATGTCTTGCATATTTTGTTCTCAATGCTTTTGTGAGCAAATGGCTGTAGTCCCAAGTCACGTATAATGGTCCGTGACATGCTGTCCTTGCTGGTATTCATCTCACAAAACATATTTTTCTGCTTGCGCAGTGGATTTGGACGAAGTTGATCTTTCACGACTTTGTGGCTCTCGCACAGTGCTCAGAGGTTTCGATTTCGCGAGGCATAAAAATGAGTGTCTATGGAAGTGCCACAAAGCAATGCATAATTTTCAAGGAAACTTGTCTCGGAATAATCTATCTATATTTTTAAACCCAAGTGGCAGCGATCGTTCTCCAAAGATCGTTGTGTAACTAGTCTAGTTGTTACACTTGGCGCCGAAACATCGGATCAAATCTTCCATTATGTAGTCAAATGATCTGCTCCTCCTACTGTGCCTTCTGTTCCTGTTTAGTTTCTATTTGTAGCCTTCCTTTGGATTTTCTATGTGAACATATTCGTTCAACAAGTGTTGTCTCGTGTGTCTAATTGTTTGACTATATATTCATGATCATAAATAATGGAGTTCAAGTACACATTTCCCACTTATGTTAGTCCATATTTTGCTGTTGTTCAGTCTCATCCTCAGCATCCTTCCCTCGGGCAGTGTCCAAAATCTACGCCTCACTGCTAAAACCCTCACACTTTAGTTTTAGTGTTTCATTAAATTCGGTTTGTTTGGCGGTTGCTTTTGTGCTAGCTTTATTGTTCTCCGTGGCCATTGTTGTTGTTGTTGCTTGTGCTTTTGTTGTTGTGCAAACACTAAACAATACAGCGAAATTACTTAATTTCATGTTGGTCTAATCAAGTTGCGACGAGTGTGTGGTTGGCACGGAAGACCTGCTCGAGGCATGAAAGCGAACAGCGAGTGAAGTAGCAGCTGCGAGTGTGGGGGGGTGGGGAAGGCGGAGATTCACCTGCGAGTAATGTTCCGTTGCCGTGCCAAGCTAACATGTGACCAAGGTGTACACCGACGACGAGCCTTAGCCTCAGCTCTAAAAACGTTTAGTGGTCGCACTTTTGGGCTGCAGGCCCAGCAGCAAAAACGAGAAACCCAAAAACAACACGAAATAGGTGGACAGCTAAACGCTGACAACAACAAGGGCAACGAGAACGGGGCCAATGCTGGCAGGCATTTAAGATCTGGGGCTGGTCCTGGCCCTGCTTCATGTTAATTTCAAACTGTGTCAATGTCGGCTTCCGTTTCCTTTGCCCGTGTGAGTGTGTGGGTGTGGGTGTGTCGCCTCTGGCCACTTGAGATGCAAACAGGTAAAAAGGCCACAAATTTAAACATTGGCCTACTCCAACACGCACCGGCACACACACACACACACACACAGACACACATAATCGACCAAGTGGAACTGGAACTTTGGTAAAACGGTCATCTGCAACGGCAACATCCGGAGCAGCTGTGTTAAGGAACGGTGTGGCACTGAAACAGGCCGTCCATTGTGGTGGAACACGTGATAAATGGGCAGCGACATTTCAGCCGAAACTTGACAATTAACAGCTGAAATACATGAGTCTCCCTCTCTGTGTGTGTGTGTGTGTGTGTGTGTGCGCTTGGATAATTAAAACCCAAAGAGACAGCCATGAAATTGCTTGGCTTAAACTGTGCTTTACTGGCCCTTGACGGTTGGTGGTCCACTCTTGTACAAGATTGAATGCGCCATCAAAATTATGCTGCCAAGTGGCAGCGTCACTTTCCAGCTAAAATTTACTTAAGCACCGCTCTCTCTGTATTATGTTTGTGTGTGTGTGTGTGTGTGTGTGTGTGTGTGTGTGTGTGTGTGTGTGTGTGTGTGTGTGTGTGCAAACATGTGTCTGTGTGTGTGTGTCAAGGCAAGGCTAACAATTTTGTCTAGAACATTTGCACATTTTGATTTGTTGTGCTGCTGTGCACTGTGAGAAATGTCCTAGATTAGCCAATAAGTATGCTATGAATTTTGTTGTCACTTCCAGTCGTTGGTAACCTCAAACATGTTGTTTGCAAATGGTGTTGAGAATCCTTTGAATCCTTGAAAAAGCAGAATTTGGGATAAGAAGTCGTGTTCTGGTGTACTGGAAATCATTAATTAATCGACAGTAAGTGATGTGGACTCGTCTGAGCTCGCTTATGAACGCACAGATCTCAGATATGGTAAGAGTAAGAGGTTTGACATTTATCGGACATATGCTTCTTATATCAAGTTTATTTTCAATTTTGGCCACGCCCCCTCCCGCTTTTAGTTGCTACTGCAGCGTGAAAATTTATGCTGAGCGTTGGTACAGAGTATGTTATAGTCGGGCTTGACCAACTTTCTTTCTTGTTTTTACACTTAAAACCCAGAATACGTGTCCTTGCCGGGCTAAGTTAGTAAGTTAGTTCTTTTCACAGTTCATATCAAAATGTTTATTACTCCTTGGCAATCCACTGGTCAATCATCGTTCTTGTTCAGTCACGGACAAAACGTAAAATAAATGGTAATGGTAAATCATAAACAAAAATAGTTCCTTCTCGCTTGTCGAGTCACTGTTCAGTTTTGTATTACTCTCGTTTTTAATTCTATTATGATTAAATTGAATAATCTGTATCAAATTTACACAGAGT
Source organism: Lordiphosa andalusiaca (assembly GCA_035044965.1). Lineage (NCBI taxonomy): Eukaryota > Metazoa > Arthropoda > Insecta > Diptera > Drosophilidae > Lordiphosa > Lordiphosa andalusiaca. The sequence goes on from JAWNNM010002651.1 coordinate 365,669, forward strand.
ATTTTAAGATCATTATAAATCACTATAAATGAACAGCAACATATAGAGACTGCAGTTTTGTAGATATTCAAGTTGTAAGCAAAAGAAACTACATAACGAGCATACACTTTCGCTGGTAGATAGTATTTTACAGACGGGCTTGACCAACGTTTTTGTTTTATTTATATCTATATAATAGGACTGTGTAAGGGGACTTTCTTGATGTAGCTTTCAAATGACTTCTGTTTTTTGACTTTGTAATCAAACCAAATATTTGATATGAAGAACGGATCCAATTGGAATTGAGGAAGGTCTCCAAATATGGGCATGAGTTTATGCGGACGAAGTTTAATATTAGCTAGGGTACATGCAAAACCGTTGGTACCCTAACTGTGTTATTAAATATTATTGTTATTCTTTTAATTAAACACTTATAGACAAACTCCACTCAGCAACATCTAACAACCAATTTCCACTGAGGCACAAAGGCTGCCTTTACTGAAAATTGCCTTAAGGCAGCCGGTAAAGTGTTGTTTTGTTTGCCGGTAGTTTAACGGCCAAAGTTACGGCAGGCTCTTTCAATAAAAAGTTGGCTCTTAAAAAGAAAACTACTGACATCAAAATTATTTGGTGAACAAGCAAGAACATTCTGTCCACAACAAAGGCCATAAACGCAGAAGTAGTGGTTGTAGAATGCATTTGTAAATTATACATACTTAATGTTTGCACATTCAATATGAAAAGAGCTTCTCTGTTTTTTTTGTGAAGTGAAAACGACCCAACTTGATTTCTCATTATAGACAAATTCATCTTGGTTTCTGCTGTGAAATCAAATGGTTTAAGATGGAGCAATTAAAACCAAATCATAACATAAGCAGGACGAGATTTTTTTTTGAAGAAATCCGAATATTCCGAATATGCTCAGACTAACTAGTTGGCGGGCATCCAGCATTACAACGGACATTATTCGTTGGAGAATCTCTCTAATGGGATACAATTTTTCGCCTCTTGAGGTGTTTGTTAGTAATGACAATCTGATGACTCCACTCTGACCCCATAAAGTAAGTTTTATACATAGAAGGTTCGTACTTAATGGACTTATATAGTTTTCAGTATTAATGATCGATCCGATGGTAAAGATTAAAATGAACGATAGTCAATTTACAAGAAAAACAAAATCTTAATGCTGGGCAGCACCGTCTGGAACAGCAATGGGCAGCACTTTACACACCTTAACAATCTGTGTAAGTGCTAACTTTGGGAGGTCTTTTTGGCAGCATTACGCATACATATTTATAAGTATATAAACAGCCCAAATGGCCAAGCCGAGCTCCTATCAATATCTTGGCTTGTGTGCTTTTAATTTGCGCACAAGATAAAGGGAGTTTAATGAGAGTTTAATGCCGAATTCGTACTGCTTTTTCATGGCTAGTTCCTTAAAAGCTGGCGCCACTATCTTGTAAAGGTGACCGGGCGTGTGGGTTTTTCATTAGATGTTTCGAGGCGGGATCGAACCCACAACCTTTTTTGCACATTAAAGTTTGTATATTAAGTCCTTACACCTTGAATTTTATGTTGAATAATATTGAATTGATTATGGAACTATCGTTTGGACAACTAGTAACCAGTGCTAGGAAAATTTTATTCCAATTTAACTTTAACTTCAATACATCAAACTTCCTCCACAAAGCCGCATATATTTTTTGCTCAAATGGAGGATATTGCCAGCTCACTTGTTTTCAATGGAAAAGTTCTAACTTATTATTATTAATATTATTATTATTATAAGCACAACCAGAATTGTAAAACAATTGCCAAATTAAATTGATTTCTTGACCAATTCACCATGACTAATAGCCAAATTATTATCAGTTTGTTGCAGCTGGCAGTAGGCAACATTGCATAAGGGAAAATATAGATACACAGGCAGATGTTTTAAATTTTAACAAGAAATTGAATTAGGCTTTGCTTGTGTTGAAAAGGATTCGCTACCTCGGCTGTGACTACTTGGATTATTGTAAGACTTAACTTAAGTATGCACCAATATACTTTTTTTCATAGAACACTTGTAGCACTCAAGCTGATATTCCGTGAACCCAGGACATCTTGCTCAGCACCACAGAGTTTACCTGCTGGACCACACCTGGTAACAAAAGCTTTTGGTCAAGTATAGATGGAGAATGTTGTGCTACAAACAAACACAAAAAGCCTTTTTTTACGTCTCAGTTGTCACAGAAGTAAAATGCATTTCTCTGTTTTGAGTGAGAGATCCAACGGATGGTCTGTATTTACCAATTTGCGTTTTATAATTATTTTCCATCGAAAAGCCGTTGGGACTTCCGAACAAGGATGAATGCCAGTTCTAAACCGAATTGAACCAAACCGATACCGAACTGCAAGCCGAACCGGCTTCTATTCGAAAATGCTGAAACGAATCGAAAAGCATAAAGCATATCGGTTATTTTTTCTACAACTACATTTAGCGATTGCGGATCGATTTAGCTTTTAAGGGTGATTTGAAAAGAATAAGATACTGTAAGTCCTCTTCAAGAGATCTTTCTCTCGCGCTATTTCAATTTTGTCATGAGAATAGATGGTATTCTTCTCTCGCCGAGATGCAATGATTTGAATAAAAATAAGCTTTAAAACCAAAAAAGTGGACTCAACCGGCGGAAAACCCCTATGTCTAGAAGGAATGACATTTATGCCTCAGAATGCGCCAAGAACCCTGTAAACTCCGGATAACAAAAATGTTAAATTTTAGCCTCTTGTGGATCCCAAATTATAGATAATGCCAGAGCTTCATATCAATCTTGGAATTGTTAAAAACTGTGTATAAAAATTGGACAAAAATGGAACTGACTTTAAATTCTTATGTTCAAAATTGCTATCCATAAGTAAAGCAAAATTTAAGGATAGCATATTTGTTGGTCTGGATATTTCAAAGCTGATGCATTTTAAGCCTTCCTTAAGGTGGTATTTAAGTCTACAATTGCGATTCGACGACCAATCTTGCTTTTTGCTATCGAATCCCCGAAAAATACAAGGCTTCACCGTGTTAAAAGAATTTTGTATACAGCTGACATATTGCTTTTGACAAATCTGAATATTTACTGCTAATACAAATCCCAATTAATACTTTAATTGAAGTGAAATATGCCAATTGCCAGTCAGGTTGTGAAAAGTCGCAATTAAAAATTTAATGGACGGGGAATTCTTCAATAAAAAATTGGGTAATGGGAAACATCCTGGTTCAAGTGCCTTTAATACTTGACTAGTAGCTTGAATTTAAATCTATTTCTAAATTATAATGGAAAAAATAGTTCAGCTAAAATGTAGTAAATTTTTAACAGGACTTATGTAATTCAAGCATGTAACCTATCTAAATCAAATAAAAAACGAGAGCGTAAGTTAATGTCGACCCTGCCCGACTTCGAAATACCCGTTACTCAAGGCAATTAGTGTTTAATAACCTCATGCGGCTCAGATAAGTATGCAACGTTTTTTTAACTCTGCCATTTATTATCCGATCTCTATTAAAATTTGTGAGATTGTACATATTGGCCACATAGTGCATACTGCAAAATAGAGTTCGATAGCTTACAAATTGTAGGAGTTAAATTTTATTACGGGGCGGGTAGGGGAGTGGCCAAAATTTGAAAGAAACTTGATCTGCCTACAGACAATACTAGCTTACATCTAAAATTTGGTTGCTCTAGCTTCTCTAGTCTCTGAGATCTAGGTGTTCATACAGACGGACGGACGGACGGGCATGGCTATTTCGAATCGGCTCTTGATGCTGATGAAGAATATATAATATATCCTTTATGATATCGGAGATGCTTCCTTCTGCCTGTTACATACATTTGCACGACATTAGTATACCCTTTTTACTCTACGAGTAATGGGTATAATTAGTGCTGGAGTATTCAGCTGCCTTTACCAAGCTGTAACATGTTCAATGCAAATATGTTTCCTTGTTTTTTGGTATTGATTAATATATTATACAAAAAAACAAACAAGCTATAAAATACTTGTAGTTTTTTTAATTGATTTAAAAAAACCCAATATTTTCTTTTCTAGACTAGAAAATGAAATAGCAGTCAGAGCATCGAACAACGTGGTAGTCATAATTCAGAACTCTTCTCTGAAATCACAAATCAAAGGACTTTGCATCACTTATGGCTAAAATGTTAAGATTATTTAACATCCATTTGATCCGTACCAAACTAAATATATCAACAAATAGTGCTGATAGCTATAAGATTGAAATAACTGAACAATCTACTTAAAAAATTGGGAAAAATATGAGCTATTTTTCAATTTGCTGTGTAAACAAAGAGAGATTGGCATACATTTCAAAAACAAGTTAGAACGGTTCTCCGTTCCAACTACTTCGAACCTCTAGCGCCCACCAGCTCAGATATTTGTTTGCTTTTGCCGACAGATGAGCACACAGACGGACGGACTGCTGTTTGTTGTTCTTTGCCGGAACATTAAACATTTAAAAGGTAGATAACAAGTTTGTTGCCAAGCAGAATTTTAAACGCAATCATTTGTCAAATTTGTAGTTTATTTACTTTAATTTCTGTAGCATCCTTCCCTGTTCTTTGCAAGAAACTGCAATTAATTGTGTAAAATACTTAACTAAAATTCGCAGCATGTAATTTTCTGCAAGTGTTAAATCTTAAAAACAAACCCAGACCAAATATGCCACATGCTGCTGCTGCTGCTGCTGCTGCTGCTGCTGCTGTTGCTGCTGTTGCTGCTGCAGCCACGGTGTGTTCCGTGGAGGCTCGTAACGCTGCACGTGGTGGCCAAAAAACAAAAAAAAAAAAAACAAACTGCACACCGACACACACACACACACTGTCATAAGATAAAGCAAGCGATGACAAAGAGCACCCAAAGCCCAGCCGAACCCGAAGTTCTGTTCCAGCTGCTGCATTACGATTCATTCGACTACGTTGGGCGCCTATAAAAGGCGCTGGCTCGGCCCGAGCGAACATCACAAAACGGCGAATCGCGTTGCCGAGCACACGACCCAAGAGCCAAATCAACCTAACGGTAAAGTGAAACATTCGTCTATCCTTCCTTGTTTGTGTGTGTGTATGAGTGCAGGTGCTGGTGCGTTTGTGTTTGTGTTAAGAGTTTCCGTTACAAGAATAATGCCACAAATTTTGAAAACACATTTCAAAAACCGACAAAAGAACAAGAACAAGCCAAAAGTAACGAGCACAAGTGCCCCGAAGAATAAGAACAAGTACAAGATGAAGACGAAGACGAACAGGAACCAGAGGCCCAGTTTTTAGTTTGTATAGTTTTCTAAAGGAGTCTCTCCTCCGGTGCCCACTCCTTCACCTCCTTGAAAATAGAACAACAACAAGTAACATTTCACTGCTGTACCTTTTACTGCTCGCAATGAATGCATTGAAAGAGTTGGCCGGGCTCAAGTTTTTCCCATCACGTTTCACTGCCAAAAGAAAAATAACCGAAACAGAAACAGAAACTGTGCAACCCGAGCGTGAGTCCACTCAAGGATTCTCGTCCTGTGGCTGGTTTGTTTGGTCAGGCGTGCGTCGCTGACTGGCCTAAGGCTGCGCGGTTGCCTCCCTTTGCGTCCCAGTAAATTAAATGTAAATTAATGCAAATTACACGAAATTACTGCGACCCGCACAATCCAGCGGCAGCGTCAGCGTCAGCAGCAGCAGCAGCTAAATGCAGTTTTCAGCTGCATCAGCAAATAAAAAGACATTGTCTATTAGTTTAAATTGGCTGCGCAAATTTACGTGCCAAGCAAAAGTAATTAGCAACCGTTTGGAAATTGTGCCACACAAAACTCAAGTCTGAATGGGACTCTACTTACAGCTTGGGATTGCGATGCCTTGGCCAGCTCTGGATTAGTCTGTCACTCACAGTCAAGCGAGGCCCAGTGGACCGCATAAATCACAAGAGACTCAACCAAACTTTGGCTGCACTCTTCGTTTCAATTGCCATCCGATTAAAGTGTAAATAAAGTTAAATTAAGATTTGCTGACTTCCGATCCAAAGATTTTAGCTTGCAGTTGACAAACTTAATTCTTAAAAGTTAGATCAGATAGATCGATTTATGCACATATTTCGCCGTATCTTCAGTGAAAATTCAATAAACAGAATTACGGCCAATGACAAACAAGTCCGGAATGCTTTAGCCTTTGAACTTTTCACAAAAAAATTTAAAAAATAAATTATACAATTCTCAGCTTATTTTTAAAACTTTTTAAAGGTCTCTCTTTTCCTTGTTAATAATCGTTTATTAGTGGGACTCACGCCCTTCACACAGTAATCCCAAGCTCTACCATCCGCATAGCAATTAGCCTAGAAAATAGAAAAAAAGTGGTGATTCTATGCTTGTAAAATCTGTCTTTTTTAACGGATTTACCTGACCTCTTATAAACCATACGCAGAAAAATTTCAAGCAAAAGTAGTACTAGATCCGAGATCAAGTCAATCCTATTCGTACTTGGAATGAAAAAAAATCGGGACTGACCGACTTCTGACAACGTTTTGAATTGATTTAATTACGGTTATCTCGAATTTTTTATGGAGTATATAAAAAAAGCTTGAGCTGCCTTTACACTTGTCATGTATCTCTACAGAGACGGTTGTCAAATTAGAATAAAAAGAAACTCTGATCAAATAGAACCTATTCTATTTCATCATAGAAAGTTTTATTTTCTAAATCTCAAGAGATATTTACTTTGCTATTACACTGTCGTCAGAGAATCCCTTTAGAGGTAGCTTCATAAAGAGTCCCAAGTCCTTTCGTTTTTTATTAGCGTCTAGCGTTGTTCAAATGTTTTTGAATAGAAATCCGATGATTACTTAATAAGGGCTGCTAGCTTAAGGCTTACCAGTTAGAGAAGAGTAGGCCAAGTGTTCTGGATTGCAGAGCTTCCAGGGCATTATACTAGACTCAGGTAACATCAGAGCGATCTCAAAAGTTAAATGTATTTTAAACACAAATAGGAATGCCCTTTTAGCCCACAACAGTTACATCCTCCGACAAACTTATATTTTAAATAAACTTATCTAGATCGAGTTCAATTGTTCGAACATGTTGTCACTCCAATCACTATCCATTCACTGTGATTGTTGCCTCAGGAACATAGTACTCACTTTCTGCATCAGTGAATTTGTGACTTTCCAGTGCTCATTATGCTGTCGCCGCTGATTCATTAGTTTATGTAGCATATTTTATTTGAACACACGAAAAAGTAATAAATTGTATGTTTTAATGGTAATATTTTCCATATTGCTCATACGTAGTGTTGCCTTTGATTAATATTTATTTTTATTCCCGCTTCTTTAGAGTAACTAAAGTTGTGCAAATGTATGTTACAGGCAGAAGAAATCATCTTCGATATCATAAACTATATATGTTCTGCTGATCAAGACAACTTCCTAACCAACATCTCTGTGAACACCTAGATCTCATAAGCTAGAAGAGCTACATTGTAAATATACACAAGTTTTAATTAGCAGATGAAGTATGCACCAAAGGTCATAATGAAGTGTTTTGGAAAAACTTGATAATTTATGTTTGATATCCAATCATCGCATGTTTGAGGGCAAAGTGAATCGGAAGCGGAATGTCGATATCTCTACAAGGTACAAAAAGTTGAATCCTTAGCAAATCAAGGCCAAATTTGGTATTAATGAATCAAAGGTACTCGCACATAGTATAAACCACAATGTGTAGATTTCCACTAAAATATTGGACGAACAATATTGTTCCAATTACTTTTAAGCAGTTGGAAACATTTAAGCAGTAAAGTATGCTGCTAATTTTTAACAATCACCAATAATGTTCTGTGTAATCAAGATTTCTGATATGCAACATTGACGATTGATCTATTCGTGACCTAATGACACAACATTTCTATGTATGTAATAAAAACTAGCCACAAACATGACAAATACTGGCTGGTCACAGAGTTTTGGCTCGGTATATTAGATGTTAGATATGGTCTGGCTGAATAGCCTGTTACATTAATCTTAATTCACTGTTACTTAAAATAAAACAGGCCTCTGAGTAACGCGTTACATCGAAGTCGGACAGGGCCAACTTAAACTTACGCTCCTCTTGTAGTCCTCTTGGTGACTTCAAACATAATGGTTTCATACTGTACCATATCACATATATTATAGTTTGCTTAGAATAGAAATAGAATAATGTTTAATTTATAAAAATGGTTGGATGCATAAACTTATTCTTAAGGCATGTGTCTAAAACATGCTAATGCTAAAGGTACAATTTAGAAGAGATCAAAACATTTGTTTCGATGAAATTTTTCGATATCCCGGAAATAGCTTGCATATGACTGTCATGCCAAATCCCCAAAATTTCACTACTAATATGTCGGAGCCGACCGGATCGGATGACTTTATCCCATAGCTCTCATAGGAATAATCGGTCGGAATACTAGTTTAAGTGAGAAAAACTTTTTTCTTTTCAACGGAAACGTCTCCAAACTTTGTAATCGTAGGTTTACTAGGTTTTTTTTTTATAGTTCTACCAAGATTTATTAAAATCGGACAACTATATGGTATAGCTGCCATACAAAAGATAGGTCTGAAAAACAGTTTTAGTTCGAAAAACTTTTTTGTTTTTAATGGTAGCATCCTGCAATTGTGTATATGTTTGTTTCACGTGCTTTCACATAATTTTAAAATTTTTTCGCCAAATTGGATGACTATATCAAATAGCTCCCATACGAACGATCGGTCGGAATATGGGAAAAAGAGTATTTTATTTGAAAATATTCAAGCGAGCACTTGCGAGGGTATATAAACTTGTGCCATAGTTTATTTTAATTAGTTTTTTGGAACCTAAGTTTGTCTCCTTTTCCTAATTTTACAAGGTTATATTAGGATGCTTGACATATGTTTTCTATATTTTGGTTTTTAGAACAAAAATTGATAGTTCAAAATGAAAATCTTCTATTTGATTGCTTAAAAACTGTTTTTTTTTAGACAAATCGTAAATTGTTCTCTGTGATGTAATGGTCAATATCGCCCTAAGTTCCGAAATCGCGTTTCATCAGTTAAGCTTGAATATCCATAACGAACTTTTGGAATTTGCTAACTTGCTAGTTAGAAAGTACTTAAATCAAACTCTGTATTAACCAGCCTTCTGAGTTTGATTTTTTTGTTGCAGAGAAAGCGGATGATGTCCCAACATAAACTGTGCAGTTGGTTTGCAATTGCATTCACACGTCCTTTTAGTGATAATGTTTTTGTTTAAAAATGTATTAAGTTACCACTTTTAGTACAAAAAGTGCACGTTAGTGTTCATGTGTTGACAACTTGACAGTTTATTAGCCAAACCAAAAGAAACTCTCACTTCACGTCTTAAAAATTAAATCAATGTCATCCTTCGTCACCGACTTGACTACGCCATAAAACACCAGACGGAAGCACCCAATTTACAATAAAAACAGGTCCGGTGCATTTATGAGTTCACTCACAGCTTGCGTACAAACAGAATCATCAGGAAACTGGAAATAGTTGTATAGAACGACAGATTTCACATTTTTATGGCATAATTTCGAAGTATGTTGTAACACATTCTCAACTATATAAAGCTGGGCCTCCGCTAACAGAAAAGTACAGATTCGACATAGTTCTTTGGAGATTTGTTGAAAATTAACTTAAATAAGTAATTTAGTTCAACCATTTCAAAATCAATATTCATTTGTTTCCGCTAAAGTGCCTTTTAAATCGTTACATAAAATATATATTTGTAATTATTGTTTTTTAATGCATAATATAGCATGGCATCCTGTCGATTTAATTCTATAAATTACACAAACACACACACACACGCAGACACATTGGCTGCCTCATTTCGAACTGTCACAGTTCATTAATTGCCCACGTGTGCTCCAATTATCGCCAGGATGTGAAAATATATCAAATAATCCACATCTCAACTTACTAAAAGCCTGGCCAAATGTATGAAATTCAATTTGGCGTTCTTTTCATTTTCATTTGCAATGATGAATCAGTTTACGTTTTTTTCCCGCTTGTCATCTGTCGCCGCCACTGTAAGCTCTGCAAACAGATGTCTGTAATTTAAGCCAACGACTTCCATTTGCAATCGGAACTTAAAGCCTGATTTTATTTTTATGTGCAACAAAAATGAATAATAATAAATGCGCACGGAATTAATTTGAGCACATTACGCATACGCCGGGTGTTGCGGCACTTGCCTGCACTGCCGAAGTTTACTTCATTAATTGCCAATACCACAAAATGGCAATACGGCTTTTGCTTTGGCGCGAACCACATTAACCCAACTCGCTCGTTAATTAGTTTCAGCTTCAGTTTCAGTTTGTGCTTCTAATAAAGTTGAATATTGCGGCATCTTTTTTTAATGGCACATTTTAGCCCATAAATATCAATCAGCGATGTAATAAATTCAATATGAAGACATAAAAATTTTAATTACATATTTAGTGGCTTTTAAGAGTGCGGTGGAGGGTGTGAGTATTGGGAGAAGGAGCGCTGTGAACTGTTCAATTTATATTTATTGAAGGAAAACCAAATTATAGCAAACTCCCAGTACCAATGGAGGGTTGAACTGGTCGTTTAGTCAACTCAATTTGATTTGCATAAAATTTTTGCTACATATTTATTATGCAAAATGAGAGAAGAGCACACTAAATAAACATCATTTACGATAAATTGAATATTGTTGAAGTCATCAACTATTGGGGTTGCGGCGAAAAGAGTGCAAGCAAATTGCATTAGATTCAATAGAAGAGCAAGTTTTGCAATTGTTTGCACATAGTTTGGCTGAATTTGGGGAATACCAAATATATAAAGTATCGCTATGAGCGATATACAATCTAACTAAATACTTTTAGCTTTCTTATTTTATTTTCAATTCATCTGAAGAAGTTCTCCTGAATACGAAGATCTAGTTCAAATTCTGAGAAAGGGTTTTTAGTTTAAAATTTATTTATTCTTTTTTCGTGAATTACTAAGGTATGGAATTTCTTGCATTGTCAGTGTGATTCATCGAATAGACGATGCAAATAGCATTTTCTTTATTGCAAGACGTGAATTGGTTAGAGTTACCAACTGTTTGCAGATATCAAAACTCCTTTTCGCCAGTGAAGCCTCACTACACTTGTTGTTTACCTTTGTTGGCTCTAAAGCCGACTTTGCAAACTGACGGACAGCTGGTCCCACTGTGGCATTTTGCCATTTTGTTTGCAAATAGATTTAAACATGGCTTTACTTTGAAATCAAAGAACCTTCAACAATACGAGGGAAACATCAGCAAAACAATCATCCAGGCAACATCACTGAACAAGTCTTACTAAACAAAAGAGAACAATTGAAGTATTGCTCACTTATAAAAAAAAAACACAAAACTAGCCTGCTTTAAATATGTGAGATGGGGCTTATGTAGACCACTCTCAATTCCCAGCATTTAACTATGTCAAACCTTTGCTGATTCTAATACAAAAACAGACAGCTCAAGATAGGATTCCAGTAAGCATGAAAATAAATATATGTGTCGAACTGAAATCTGATTGCTTATGAACAGTTGGCTTATTTTAATGAAGTATTAGGTCGAAATAGAATCGAATGTCATCTGAAAGTAAAAAAAAAGTAATGACCTTTGTGAGACTCACAATAAAAAACACCCGAATTTGCCTTAATATTTAGAAATTCGCCTTTGAAAAGGGGTCAGAGTCGATTTTCAATATATTTTAGAAAAGAAAAATTCTTACAGCAGCACAAAGGCTTTCTAAAATTCGGAAAATATTTACTATTATTTCAAAAATCTTAGAAAAATATTTCTAGATCTTAAAATATACATTTCTATACATTAGATTGGAGTAAGGGGGTGGTTATACGCATCATATCTTATATATTATTCGGATAGGATATTTTTTTCTGCCACTTTTATATTCCAAATGCAGGTAAATCGAACGTGAGAATTACAAACGGTGTCTTTTTATATTATTCAATATTTTAGGGCAATTTTTTTATATTCATTTTTCTAACATTCTACTATGAACATTTCACCAACATTAAAATTCCTTTTTTTTTTTGCAAATTTGCTCTTAATTTGACGTCTTACGTCTAGAAAAATTACCCCAAATTTAAGAATAATTCAATTAAATTTCTTTATTTAAGAAACTATTTAAAAAAAAAATCCATTTTTCAATTGTGTTTTCTAAGTTTAAGAAAAAGCTGTCTAAAAACAAGAAATTTTCCCACAATTACGAAAAATATATATTTTAAGGCGAATTTCTTCAAACTAGAAAGTACATTTTTTTTTGTTGTTTAGCTGTACAAACAAGAGAAACAGATGCGTTGTTAAATATTCATTTGCTTTTTACAAACGCATTAGGAAGTCTCAGCTTTGTAAAGAATTGTTTTATGTTTCAATTTTCATTTGATGACACAATATTAGCTTGAGCTCTCCCTCCATCCATTGGCACAGCATCTCGTGTCAAAGAGATACCTCAATTTGGTTTTAGTTTGCATTTGGCATTTTGTTTGACGAGCATATAAAATTTTGTGCATTGTTTTCATTGCAGATGCGACTCTAAGATGTTTCGTTTAATTTCATTTCCCATGCAAAGTGCATTTTTATGAAAAACTAAACAGAGGAAAAGAGAAACCAAGAATCGCTTGGCGTTTGCTTTGCTTTTACTGCCGCTCATTCCATCAGCCATCGGCATCTGGCTCTCCATGGCTGACAGGCGTAGTCTTAGCCATAGTCATAGTCGTTGTCATCATGTTCATGGCATTCCACTTGACATCCTTGCTGCAATTTCCCTCTGTTGTGAAATTATGCTTTGGCTTTAACGATGAGATGAGATAAATAAAACAGCAGCTGGATGGATGCTAAAACTAAAGTAAACAGGTGCCCCTCATGGCCGCCTCACGGTAGTTAAGCAAACAACAATCACGCAGGCATTCACGTGCTGGCAATGACCATGCCTTTTGATGTCTTGACGCTGGCAAGGAAGAAAGAAACTAAATAGTTGGCTTTAATTTAGCACATGGCCCACATAAACCTCTGCTCTGCTCGCATCTGATTGAAGGTTAAATGAGCCAAATGGCAAGACCGAAAATGCCAAAGCCAGTGCCTGCATTTGTGTCGCATTTTACGTTTCGTCTTTTCCCCGCCTCACATCCTGCATTTGCATTGCTTGCATCTCGCTCTCGTCCTTAGACAGACTTATTTTTATTTCCGTTTGGCTGTGAATTAGCTCGCATAAACTAAGTATGCCAGTCAACTAGAGCAAACCCTCATCCGTTCCGACGTACTTTATCCTTAATTTTTACGACCTGCGCCACGCCCCTAATTGAGTGCGTCTTAAATCTGAAAGCAGTTTCATTTCGCGATTTCAACTTCATCTACGAATTTATATTATTTTGAGACTGGGTCGCTTGTAATTGTGTACATCTCTCTTTTATTTCTGTTGTCATTGCAGCTACCCATTTCCGTTGTGCCTCCAAGGACAGCAACAGGAACAACCGCACACAAGAACAACAAAAAACCACAAAACAATAACAAAATGTCCATCTCCGATTTTCGCAAAAAGAAGCTGGTGTTCCTGTTCAATGTGTTCTTTGGTGAGTACAAGCCAACAAGGGGGTCTCCTCTCAAACCGGAGTGATGAATGGCAGTCGAGAGTGGTTGAAGAAAAATGGTTATTGGGGGTGCGTGAGGAACATGATTGACTGAAACGGTTCGGTTCGATTTGAGCTTAATGCATTTGCTGCAGCCAGCTGTGAAAGGTTTGATTAGATTATGGACGATGCGAGTGAGTAATTTTCGAAAGAATGGTCAGTTCATTAAGCTGAACAAAAGAATTATATTAGGGTGTGAGTTGTTCATGATGATTTAACGCATAGCTCACTGTAGACTCAAGAGCCTGATTGGATAACATACCCAACTGACGATTCTTAATATTTTTCTACTCTGTAGCGAAGGTTGGCTATTCTTGTTTGTTTTAAATAATCAGTTCGCATGCAAATCATTTTGTTTTTTAGTCCGCATTTTGCAAGAGCTGCCAAATTCTTGTTAGTCTTTAGTCGACGAGACTGATAATAAAGCTAAAATTCCGAATGTACACTGACATATCTGCTAATTGACTTCAGGAATTCTCAGTACTGTGCCACTACTGGAACAACGCAGTGTATGCATTCCAACATTCAGCGCATAAAGCGAATTGTGTTTTTAGTTTGACAAACCGAGTGCTGAAAAATTATAAAACCAACTTAAAAGGCGAACAAGAGGATGTAGTCCTAATCCAACGATCTTAGCAAATTGATTTTGCTTAAATAATAATATTAATAAAACATGCAGACTACAACTCATATGTGTTAAGTTCAGTTTGATATAAAAATATCACCCAAATCTGGTTGATTTGTTGCAACTTCTGTTGCTTTTCAAAAACTAGAGTCATCCAGTAGGGCCCGCAAAAAAAATAAACGTATTGATATTTTTGACGATATTGAATATAAAGTAAATACAAGAAAGTATATTTTTGATATCAATATTTTAAGTAATTAACAATTTCCTTAAAATAATTGCATCATTAGGATAATTTCGATGTTATTTGACATGTTTTAAGAACTGCGTTCTAGCTGAGTTTTAAATGTAGGAATCAAAGCTCCAAAACACTACAAAATATATACACAAAAAAAAATGGTCTAAAAGAGATCCATTTGGGAAGGATATGTCTTAAATATCATTTTAATCATCCAGCGTAGCTGCAAAATCATCCAAATGATCATAATTTTTCATAGCCTTTGGATGATTTATAGCTCAGTTCGATGATTAAGAGGATATTTAAGAAAAATCCTTCCCAAATGTATACCGGAAATCATGCAGTGGATATTTTTTAATATCCTTTTTCTTTTCTGTGTAGGCAAAACTCTGAAATTCTACAGATGGTTCGGCAAGTGGGTTTCGAACCCGTTGTGCTTTGTTAAAAGAACTTTTGATTGTGACTTTAGAAAGCGCTTACATTTCCTTTACTATAAGTGTGAGCTCTATGTAAGATCACATAAGCTTCTTATAATTCCTATACACATTTTGAGTATTAATCTAGTTGTAGGGCCATAAATTTTAATTGATTTTTTCGGCACTAATTGGCTGTAACTTTGTCCATCCAGCTGTTATAAAGGCAACAGAATTTTTGAGAATAGAAGAGTCCTTTGGTGATATGCTTAAATGGTGTTAATTAAAATCTAAAATTTGAAAATTATGCCAGAAACTAATCGTAAATCCTCTTCAAAGTCAGATTTGGACACTTTCGGGATGGCTGATGCAGCTAGCTTGATATTAAAAGGCATAAACCCAACAATTTTGGTCGGTATTGGGACCTACTTAATTTTTTAAATCCAAAAATTCTGCTTTTCAAAATTTTTCTCTGTATCTTGAAATCAAAACCTGATGGCAACAAACCGTGACCTGTTTTGGGGTCTGTAAACAAACAAGCATCAGAATTTTACATCAAAAAGACTTGACCAAAATGACTGTTACGTTGTGTAATGTGTGATATATGAAGTTCTTGGTCCGAGGGGCTCGTTTCGGGATGTTAACAAGTTAAAAGGTTCGGTTTCGAGTCAGATTTAAAGGACCCAAAAACGAACAAAAGAAGTTTAAACTATTT
Source organism: Lordiphosa andalusiaca (assembly GCA_035044965.1). Lineage (NCBI taxonomy): Eukaryota > Metazoa > Arthropoda > Insecta > Diptera > Drosophilidae > Lordiphosa > Lordiphosa andalusiaca. The sequence continues at coordinate 381,343 of JAWNNM010002651.1, forward strand.
CATGAAATTACATTGATGGAAACTTCGTTGAGTGAAATTTTTCAAAGTATTTAAGATTTAAAGCACCTTGTTATCGTATATAAAGATGTAGCATAAAATCATCATAGCTCAATGCTACACAGAGAAGAAAAGGGGCATTAAAAGTTTCTATTTGATGATTTTGCGTATCCATTTGGAATGAATATTGGCTAAATATCATTTAAATCATCCAACGGAGCTGAAATTCATCCAAGGGATATGACAAATGATCATCATTTATATGATTTTCAGCTCCTTTAAATGATTAAATGTATATGAAAGGCATATCCAGTCCAAATGGATCGTTTTAGAAACTTTTTTCTGTACAGCTATAACTTTTTTAACAATACAGCATTAATGTGACGCATTCGAATAGTTGAATCAGTTGAAGAAATATTCTATACTCGATATTTCGACTCGCCATAATATTCGATAACGATATTTCGATTTATTGATCTAATTTTCAGCACCCCTATCATCAAGGCTAGGTTAGATTAGATCGAGATAGCTAGGGACAATAATTTGTCAATTTTTAGTAAAGATTCCAAGAGGTTGATGAGAAAATGGTGCAGTAATTAGATGCAGTAATGTTTTCTTCACTTCGCTTCTTCGCTTGTCGAATTTCTTATGACTATTCTCCTTTGATTCCAAGAATTCAACATTGTGCAGTAAGCATGGTTGGCATCTATCATCAATTTTGATTGACAGCATGGCCCATACTGATTTACAGCCACAAGATGCAAGATCAAAGCCCACATTTAATATTTATGTCGCGCCAGCCACTTTCAGTCTGGCAAACAGCTCCCACCGTGCGTATACTTAATAAGCCCAGATGCAGGCAACGGCATGTAAATGTTGTCAAGTGAATTTTAATTTTTAATGCTAACCAAGCACAACACAAACAGAACTTCGTATGCGCTTTTCAACTAAACTTGAACAACGCATGCAAATGCCATTTCCCGAAAAGGGAAAACTTTCCGTGGATGGCCCTCAAAAGCGGGCAACACTTTCCCCTTTGTTGATGAATGTTTGGAGCGAGGTTAAGTGCTATTCAATTATGACTAATTTGCAGGTGGCTGGCTTTGTTTACTCCCGCCGCCGCAAGTCAAGGCTATGTAATTGAACAATGTTGGCCCTCTGCCCACAGTGTTGGGGGGCAACAGCTGGGTCCCACCAAAAACAAGCACCGAAAAAGATAGTCATAAAACGCAAACGCCAAGCACTTGACACTGAAATTTGCACACCGTTGGCCCCATGATAATGACACCCTCCCGCATGGCCAAGAGCCAAAAAAGAAAAACGGCACACAGGAACTTTGACACAGCTGCTGTGAAGGGAGATCCGTTTAACCAGCATTTACGATGTATGTTTGTATGTTTTGTACTTTCAATCCCACACCAACAATGCGGGGCAACATGGCGATTTATGCTGACTGCACTGGATTGGCCAAAAATAACAAACAATACATGCAGATGTGAACCGAAGCGGGGAAATTGACGTTAAGGACTTCGAGCTGGCCATAGAGGTAAGTGGAGCATGGCCGAAACTATGCCAACAGCATGAAAACGGGCGCTGCAAATGTTAAAAAAATATGGCACAATGTGGAAAAGAATGCTGGCCACTGCCACCCAATATAAATATGCAGCATTTTTCCCCAACAAAACTGCCGAAATTCGGGTAACTCAATTGTGTCTGTGTGTGCTTTGTTTTTTGGCAGAGCGTGTGCAAGCTGCGCGGCTGGGAGAAGGACCATCCCAAAAACAAGAAGACGTACGATGTCATGATGGAAATTTGGACTGGCCTGCGATCGAAGGCCGACAAGGATAACGACGGACAGGTGAGTGGCAACCAAAAAAAGAACACTGCATGTCAAGTGATTTGGCTTCCGATTGTTCAGTTCGTTCCCAGTCCATTCTTAGCTGCCGGCAGCAGTTGACAAGTGCCAAGAGAAATCGGTTCATAAATTTCCCCCTTTTTTTTATGGCAACAAATTCCCTGCCAACGGGCGGAAATTGAATTGTGCATTATTTGAGTAATGCAATCTCAATTCCGGCCAGAAGACTTTTCCGTTAGTTTGGCGAGCCAGAGACAAACTTTTCGCAAGTTTACCGGAATGCGCTGGCATAATCAGGCTGCAAGAGCACGAAATTAAATTATAATCCAGTGCCGTCAACAAAGTAATACAATGGCGAATAGAAATTGAAATGTCGAGCCGGCAGCAGCACCGCAGGTTAATTCAATTGCCGTGGCTTACGCCGTGTCTGTGTGTGTCTGTGTGTGTGTGTGTGTCGATGAGAAAGCAGCCACACTTCAAAATGCGACAAAGCCACAAAAGTTTTGGCCTTTGGCCAAAAACTTGACAGAGCTTGGCTCAACTGATTTGCAGTCCTTTTGTGAGCCTTTTAGACTGCCCAACTTTAGATTTATTGTTGTAGCTGTTGTCCTGAACACAGAACACACACACACACACACACACACAGACACACTCACAACACAAAATAGTGTCCAAACAGAGGCCAGAGAAGCCAGCGTTAGGGATGGGACACAATATTCGGATTGAGCAGATCGAACAGGTCGCGATTATGTTACAGCGACCAATCCTGGTCTATTGTGCCACCACACTGAGCTTACACAGAACAAAATCCGAGATATTCGGGATTAAATTCTATCCGAAACGATATCAGAAGTCGGTAAATCCCAGAATTTCTCGTTCCTAGTACGAACAGAATTGACTTGATCTCGGATTTTTTAATCTCGGTCTGAATCCCGACTTTATCTCACATGGAATTGATTTTAGCTTTTTAACAGAACTCGACTTGATCCCTTTGTAGGCTCAAATTAAGAAGGCACGATATTGACTTAAGCTCGAAAGTCTTAATTGATTTGATCCTGAAATCGGCTTGATGCCAGTTTGCCCGAGATTAAATTGAGTTCAAAATTCAAACTACTCTCAATCCAAAAAAGGAATGTTTTTTAAATTACCGAGATTGACTTTATTTCTTTGATGCAACCTAATGTTACCCCAAAATGAGCTTCCCGTTAGAGCCCTATGCGATTTATTTAACGACCTTTTTGATTTTTAAACCAGCAAGTAGTTGTTTGCATATTCCTAGTTCTAGCTCTACTAGACTATAGCTTCCTCCTCATGCCAGCAATGCTATGTCTGTTTGGGAATTGCAAGGCATCAAAGCAGCAAAAATCGACACATACCATTTTCGCCCTCATAGTATTAGAGAGAGAGAGAGATTTTCTTGACCTCAGTTGCTTTCGTTTTGACATAGGACATCCGTAATAACTTCAATCTCTAGTCAGGAGTATTTCATATTGATTGATTATTTGACCTTTAAGTACGGATTCGAGATTGACACTAGCCTTTTCGGATTAACACAGGCCTTACAGGATTGTTTCAAGCCTTTCGAGCTTATATCAAGCATGATCTATTACGACTCGAGCTTGAAATTTCAATCCGAAGGTGGAGATCGAATCAATCTTTTTGAGCTTGACTTTATTTCGCAATTTTTTTTGTATATCCTGTTTGATTGTTTAGAATTTAGAACTTTTGTCTTAACAGTGAGTTATTTCTAACTTGTACAGATGAAATGGCCCCTGTTGAACCCTGTCAAGATGCTGAGAGCATTCTTTATGTTGAATCAATTTCTAAAAGCTTTTAAGGTTGTGGTTCACAATTAATGCTTTTTGCTTGTCTCATACCCAGGAGGTTGTTTGAAGCATATACTCTTCCTTCCGAAGGAATCCCCCAATACTGTAGGAAGGGCAATGGTCCGTCCATTGCGGTGGTTCCGGTAGTTCACACTTAATAATAAGATCAGCGATCAACCATGGAGTCCCTCAGTATATCAATTATGGTGCAAATATTAAAGTACTGGAAAAATTCATGTTATCCCAACATTGATCCGCCGAAGGAAGGATGAAGATGGGATGAACGATTGTCGAGTTGTAAGAAAAGCAAACATTTACGCTGGGCAGCACCGTCCAAAGCAGCGATGGGCAGCATTTACAAACTTTGGCAGCTGCAGTGTATGTTTAAGTCGAGCTTGACCGCCATTCTTACTTGTTTGTTGAGAGCAATATGGTTTAGTACTCCAATTATTGGTCGGAGTAGACTTTGTGCTTTGTGTTTATGATAGATTTATAGGATAGCCTTACATTTCAGATGGAATGGGGTAAGAGAGACTTGGTTTTCATGTGCATTTATTACTACAGACTCCTCTACCGCCTCCACCGCACTCCTACATTATACGTATGCTCTTCCAAATTAAGCATTTGGCCTTCGGCCAGTATTAGCCGCATGCTGGCAAATACTTATTCAGCTTGTTAGTGTTTGACAATTCGAACTCAGCTGTTTCAAATGGTCCTCTGTGGTATTTAATTAATCCTATTTGTTTGCTTCTGATCTCTGTGCTCACGTCCATTCCCCATGCCATGCCAAAATCAACTCTTCAATTGGCACACTTTTGCCGTGTGCCAAAATAAGCTCGTGGGGCTTGCCAATAGATGGCAATAAAGGACTATTTTGGTTTATTGGTACCAGTTGATTAAAGCAAATCGCCGCTGCATTAACTAATATTATTTGAACCGGTTCGGGTTTAAGGCTTCCCTTAAACCAAATTTCAAATAAAATTGAAGGGCGAGCAGGAGGCCCCCGAGCAAAGAGTGGCTAAGTGCAAGTTCCACACTTTCGTACTCTTACAGCACTTTGTCATCTCTAGTTTAGGCACGTCGGGTCAAGGATATGGTACGGTGCGGTGTGTCGGTGACTGTTAAGGGCATTTCGATTTGGTCAGCGTCAGACACTTACAAGCAATAAACATAAAAAATATGCAGTTCCGTTGTTAGCCAGTGGGTGGGGTGGCGGGTCGAACTGCCAATTGGCGGACAAACCCGCACGTTGTCTAGTTTTTTATTTACGACCATATTAAAACATGGCAAAGCGTAACGGCTGCTTCGGTCAGGGAATCTTTGACCGCAATTAAGGGGCGCGGGCGGGAGAGTAGCCAACTTGGTCAAGGCGTCGTCGATTGTTGTGTGGTAATTGCCGTTGTTTGGTTTGGTTTTGGTAACCAGAAAATGCTAATAACACATCGTTGGATGCCCTGCGGAGGGCATAAATTACCCCCCGCCCCCAGTGTCATAATGGCCTGTGCCGCCCCTCACGCTGGAGTCTTAATGTGCTTTTCAGCAAGGGGCGGGAACAGGCATAAATCTGACTCCCTTAACCTCTGACACCAAACTCATTTCTCTTCCAGGTCAGCCTGGACGAATGGTGCAACATGTGGGACGCCTATGCCAAGGACCCGAGCAGCGCGATGGACTGGCAGACTGCCTACATGAACTTCATGTTCGATCTGGAGGACGCCTCGAGTGATGGCAGCATCGATGTGAAAGAGTTTACGATGGTCTGCTCCAACTATGGCGTGAAGAGCGCCGAGTGCGAGGAGGCCTTTGCCAAAATGGCCAGGGGCGAGACCGACGTCACCCGGCAGCAGTTCGAGGTCTTGTGGAAGGAATACTTCGCCTCCGAGGATGTAAACGCGGCCGGCAATTTCATTTTTGGCAAAACCTCTTTCTAAGCCGGGAAGCGCCACCGCTCCCAGGTCCTGGTTCAACTGATCAATTAGTGAAATTTAAATATGAAATTAAAACCCAAAAATATCTACAATCTAAATGATAACTTTAATGTAACATTACGATGCGATTCTCCCGTTTGTTAGTTGTCTCCAGCACACACTTCCTCTAACTCAACTATCTCAAGTATCCCAATTATCTCCAAAAACGTTCTAATTTAGTAGAGTGAAATGTCTATCTATATTTTATATACGCCAAACAAAGAAATCCTATGTACTCCAATTGAAATTGACATCAATTGGGAGATGGCCGGCTAGATGGGGGCCATCTCCTCGTGGTGCGTAAATGAAATCCAATTTAATTGTCAACTAACTTGTTTGTTTCTGTGTGTGTAGTCGTCGTTTATCGTCGCATCTCTCGGCGAATAAATTTCAATGTATGTAAATGTAAAGTGTTCCAACAGATTACAATAATAAATGCAAAATATCTACAACCACTAACCGTTCGTACGTACTTGTTGCTGCCGGAGTGGAGCCCGGGGATGTGGCAGCGCAAGTGGATGCAGAACACAAACAGTTCATCGGGCCGGATAAGATCTGCATTTGGTCCTGGCAATTTATGAAAATTATAATTTTGCTGTGGGTTAGAAATAACCTTCGTTTTGGGTCAGCTTTAGTGCAGCTTTTGTGCATGGCTGGGATGGCTATGCAGTTTACAAGGACTTGACTTAAATTGTATTGCACATTGGGGTTGTGTGTGTGTGTGTGTGTGTGTTATGTGCCGTGTGAACATGTGTAGTGGTACACGAAGCAGACGCCAGTTTAAGGGCAAATGGAGATGTAGCGTTGAACCGAAGTAAGTGATATGTATTAAAATATAAAGTGAGTAATAATATTTCCGACCTCCTAACGTTAGGAAAACTAGTTTTAGTGAGAGCAACTTTATTGTTTTCATATCAAATTTTTAACCCTTTTGAGCCTCTTATTTATGGGCTTTCTATGTTTTCGCATAGCTCTACCAATGTTTATCAAAATCAGTCAATTCTTAGGTATGGCCATCATACAAAACATAGGTCTGAAAAATAGTCTGAGGGTGAGTTCAGACACACTGCACTCAAAAATAAAACAGCCGAATTCGTCCTGAAATTTGTCAAAAAAAAAAGAAGTTTGTATACGCATGCAGCGCGATTTACGAAAATTTTAGAAAAATTACCCCAAACTTGGTCGGCCTTCTCGAATTTTCAACTTGACAGATTGGTCAAAGATATGTAAAATTAATCTTGCCCCAAACAGAGCGAATTGTTTTTTGAGGAGGTGAATTGATACCTTCTCAGTATACATCCAATTTGGTTTGCATTAGTATAAATTTGGTTGTGGGATCCAAGCCCAAGCTTGATAATTAATTAGGATATATTTTCGATAAATTTCCAACCCATATTTCAGTACTGCTACTCTCACAAAAAATTTATTCGCCAAGGAAATCGCAATCTAGAATAATATATATAAAATTGCAAGCAGTTTTTTTTAATATTTCAACTGGTCCTTGTCTTCCATTAGCTGTTTAGCCACTCCTCTTCTTAGGCTGAGTTTACACTGATATCTTGGAAACAAGAGCAAAAGAAGCTAAGTCGAAACCATTTGTAGAATCAGTGAACAAACATTAGTCCAAAATTCATTTTCATTTTTTAAACTATTACACTGGTCGGCATATATATTTTGTCATAGTATTCATTTGACTATTAGACTCTTGATCTAAGTACCGGTGCATTGTTCGAACTGAAAATGATGATAAAAGAGAAGTGCAAATTAATAACTGTAAATATGCAAAATATTTCGTCAATTGTCTTTTGGTTTTTCGTTCTGCTGACAAGAATGCCAGCAAGCAACGATTTTTGCAGCGGCATATATATTTTGTCATTGCGTGATTTAGTTGTTTCTAGGCAAGCTGAAAGTGTTGTTCAAGAATATTATTACAAGTTTTCATTAATATTGGATAAAGTCGATTTTTTAATATTTAAAATGGTTAAAAAATCTGAGCTGAGCACCAAAATAAGATCAGAAATTGTGATCAAATATAACTTTTGTGTTTCCGTAATAAACATCGCTAAGGAATATAATTTGTCTCGTCAGACCATTTATTATCAAATCAATAAATATAAAAAATTTAATGATGTGATCAATGTTCGCCGTAAAGGCAGAAATCGAAAGACTGGAGCTGATGCAGACCGTCTTATCGTCCGTGCTTTTAAAAAGGACCCTTTAAAAACACCAAAGGCTGTGTCCTTAGAGTGGGATGAGACTTCATCCACTTCCATAAGTGAGAGAACAATACGCAGGCGTTTGATTGAAGCAGATATGAAAACATATATTGCAAAGCCAATTCCTTTTATCACCCCTAAAAATAAACTAAAGCGTTTGGAGTTCGCGAAAAGATACATCACCAAGCCCGCTTCATTTTGGCGTAATGTCCTGTGGACGGATGAGAGTAGTTTTGAATTCCACGCATCTCAAAAGAAAGTTTTTGTAAGAATTAACAAGAATTACCGTAAAAAATATGCTCCTGTGTGTCAAAGAGTAAGCCATGGGGGTGGAAGCGTAATGTTCTGGGGTTCAGTTTCATATAATGGTGTGGGAGACTTGGTTCCCATAGACGGATCCATGAACCAGAACCGATATTTAGAAACCTTAAACAATTATGCATTTTCCTCCGGCGACAGATTAATAGGAAAAGAATTTATTCTCCAACAGGACAACGCCCCTTGCCATAAGGCCAGAATGATTACTAGGTTTTTAAGAGATGTCGGGGTGGAAACTATCGATTGGCCGCCACAAAGTCCTGATTTAAACATTATTGAAAATGTGTGGTCGCTAATAAAGCTAGAAAGAAGCACTGATCTGACCAGGACAAAAGCAGAAACCGTCATTGAGGTCACAATGAATTGGAAAGAGATTCCCTTAAAATACCTTCAAACCTTGGTCGATTCAGTTCCGAATCGCCTGCAAAAGGTCATAGACACCAAAAAAGGGTATATTTTTTTATTAATTTCCAGTTTAAAATAAATTTATAAAACAAATTAGTTGATTAAGATGAAAAAGGAAATTTTGTCAAAATACTTATGCCACCCATGAAATGACTTAGTTTTTAGATTTAATTCAATTAAAAATCTAAATGAATGTTAAAAATGAAAATTTGTTATATTTATAATTTAATACAATGTAACTAAATGAATTATGTACAATCCATAAATATTTTTTTATTTAAAATAAATAAAAATTTAAAAAGAAACTGAGGCATCGCCATGACAAAATATATATGCCGACCAGTGTACTCCTATTAGAGGGTTGTCAGGCTCGAGCATGAACCCAAACATATCAGTGTAAGTGTTTGCCTTTCCTTACTGCTTTGCTTTCCATTTAAAAATTAAGCACATCTTAATAAACACGCAATTTAGCACTAATTGAAGCTAAAATAAAATGTGAAGCCTTTGAACTGTACTCCAAATCAGCAATATATTCAAAGCTTTTCAAAATTTTATTTAAAATTTAAGCTCAATGTACTGAACACAAAAAAAGTCATCTCAATTTATAAATTCATGGATGAGTTTTCACACATTTTTTTTGTTTTAAATGAAATAAAATTTATATCTTCTACCACGCCTGCTTAAATGCATTTAGTCTTAATTACCCTTCCTAAAGATTTGTTTTATTATATTTAATTACACATAGTAAATATCGAAAACAAAACTTTTTCACTTTACGCTCAACTTAATACTCACAGATATTTAAATTGTCACTTTAAATTTGGCGGCCTTTATTACATAGTTATCGGCGATAACAATTGCTTTGCTTATCAGTATGACCATAGCTCAACTGACAGCTGTGCAACTGTTGTCGATAACAGCGAACGGCGGCGCCAGTGAGCGTGCACTTTTGGCAAATTCGCCAACCCTTGTCAACACATTCATGTTCTTTTTGCCGGCTTCTCGTTTGTTTATTAAAACAATCAACAAATATGTCAAACATTGTGCAATATATAGTGGTAAGGAGTGACCTGCGGTCCGCACTCAACTGGCCATTGGGCGCTGTTATTGCACAATGCTGCCATGCCACTGCCGCTGTGACAGTGACGTTTGGACAAGATGAAGACACGCTGGAATATTTTAAAGATCTGGACAACATGCACAAGGTGGTACTAGAGGTAAGTGCTTGGACAAGTACATATTGAATTATCCAGCTGAAACGTTTCTTTTCCACCAGGCCAAAGACGAGGCGGCTCTGGTGAAGCTGAGCGAAAAGTTGAAGGAGCACGAGATCAAGCACAAACTGTGGATTGAACAACCCGAGAACATACCCACCTGTATCGCAGTGAAACCATATGTAAAGGAAGCGGTGCACAAATATGTGAAGCATTTGAAGCTACTTAAGGAATGAAATGGATCTGCAATCTGACTAGAGGTCAGCCAAAGGTGGAAACTCGACACTCAAATGATGTCTACCATGGCTTGGCTTTACGATGGATTCTTCAGGAGCCTTGCCACTTTTGCTGACTTAGCAATGTCATGGAAATGGAAATGAACATAAACAAATATTAAATATTGACTCATACCCAGCGGCTTGTCTATGTAGACTTTTCAAAAAAGTCACTTATTGCATACTTTTGTTTCTGCAGCTTTGAATTAGTGTATGAAGCTAATCAGGCGAAGATCGACACCATCGTTTGGATGGAGAACAAGCAGTTTCATACAGCGTGTCATATTTTTAAAATTTAAGATTTCGTTTCGTAGATCTAAGAATATTTTGGAGCTGATCGGATGAAAAACTGAAATCAGCTAACAAGTTTCGCCCATTCTCTGACGTTTTTCAAAATGTCAAGACTATATATTCCGGGCTTTTAGTGTCGGTCTAAATAAGCTGTATTACACATTTTTCACCCAGGTGAGTAAATTTTATAAAGGAATTTTATATTACCTGTTCGAATAAACTGTAAAGGGCTTTAAAAATTGATTTAAAATTAATTTTTCAAAAAAACTGTCCATCGCATTTTCCCTATCTTTCCAAGGGCGTAGCCAATCTCCCTTATAGCTTATATGTACAGGCAATATAAATCTAGAGTTTAAACATGCTCAAAAAAAAAAAAACCTAAATGTTTCATGTAACATGTCTATTCTTCTGTTTGTAGGTTTAAAAATGAGTTTGAGTACGTTTGCAAACCGAAAATGATTTGAAAATTATAAATGATGACATATATTCTGTTGTGGTTGGTGCAGCTAATTTTTAACCTTTCACAAAGAACGAATAATTATTCCAAAAGCATGCAGAATTGGATCTAATCCAGTCGAATCAATCAACTTACACTTCAGGGAAGTCTACGAACAGCTGTTAATGAAGAGGTAAGCTCTACTTCAAGATCCTATAAGCATTTCCGACCTTATAAAGTAAATATATTCTTGATCAGCATGACGAGCTGAGTTGATTTAGCCTTGTCCGTCTGTTTCTCTGCTATCTACTCCGTCAGTTTTAAAGCTTCTGTCTTCTGGTACAAATACGCTGCACATTTGTCGGAACCGGCCGTCTCGGATGACTATAACATATAGCTGCCTTAGGAACCATCGGTTGAAAAACTAGTTCTAGTGAGAAAAACATTATTGTTTTTAATGCAAACGTCTCCAAACTCCGAAGTTACGAGTTCTCTATGCTTTTCGATGGTTCAGCCAAGTTTGGTAGAAATCAGACATCTATATAGTATAGCTGCCATAGAAAAGTAATGTTAGAAAAATGGTCTTATAAAGATAAACTTTTTATACCCTTGCAAAGGGTATTATAATTTTGCCCAGAAGTTTGCAACGCACAGAAAAATTCATTTCCGACCCCATAAAACCATACATAGCGAACTAGTCTCTCAGTTTTAAAGCTATCGAGCTGAAAGAGTCTTCTTTTTGCTGCACACTACTAATATGTCGGAACCGACCTAATCAGATGACTATATCTCATAGCTCCCATAGGAACAATCGGTTGGAAAACTTGTTTTAGTATGAACAACTTTTTTCTTTTCGATGGAAACGTCTCCAAACTTTGTAATCGTAGGTTTTCTATGTTTTTTTTTATAGTTCTACCAAGTTTTATTAAAATCGGACAACTATATGGTATAGCTGCCATCCAAAAGATAGGTCAGAAAAACAGTCTTAGTTAAAAAAACTTTTTGGTTTTTCACGGTAGCATCCTGCAAATTTGTATTTGACAGTTTCACATGTTTTCACATAACTCTAAAACTTTTTGTCCAAATCGGATGACTGTATCATACTATATACTCTATCCCCTACGAACGATCGATCGAGAAATAGGTCGTTGTCGGAGAAAAATTATTTTTTAAAGAACTTAAGAGAGCACCTGCAAGGGTATAAAATCTTCGGCATAGACGAAATTAGCTTGGCTTTCTTGTTTGTTTTTAATGTAAAACTCTTTAAAATTGGCATATATTTTTTTAATAAGCTTTCATACAATTCTCCAAAGTTTTGTCAAAATCGAATGATCGGTCGAGAAACTAGTTTAAGTAATAAAATTTTTTTTGCATTCAAAGAAAACGCCTCCAAACTATGTATTTCTTAGTTTACTTTGCTTTCAGATGATTCCACTAAGTTTGGTCCAAATCGAGCATCTATATAGTATAGCTGTCGTATAAAAGCAGAGTCAGAAAGGTATTCTTAGTGAGAAAAACTTGTTTGTTTTCAATGGAAATGTCCTTCAAATTAGTTTTAAAAAACATGCTGCAAGGGTATACAAACTTCGGCTAAGCCGAAGTTAACTTTCCTCTATTTTTGTCTTTCAAGCATCTCGGCAAATGTCATTCAACAACTCTCTCTGAAAAGCAGAAATATAGTTTGCCGCACGAAACGTTTTGTTTATCTGAAATTCTAAAACTAAAATTCGGCGTTAAAATATTATTTTAAGTCAATTTAAAGTGCTTTTTATTTAGTTCCAAAACAAAAGGGGCATATCAACCATGATTGTTTTATGCTTTAGTATGCGACTTTTCCCCGAGTGCCAGTTTTCATTTTAGAAAATTTAATTTACCTTCCGCTTAGTCGACGGTTTCACTGTTTCCATTTTTGCGTGAATCCCAATCAAACAGTTCTAAACTTTTTGTTGTTTGTTGTTTATTTTTTAAGTTTTTTGTGTGTTTAAATAGTGGGTTTTGTTTTATTTGTTTTGTTGTAAAAAGTAGTTGGGTTCTTGCTGCTTATGATAGTAGAAAATGCTGTCGAAAGTAGGCGGTAGATACAATATAATTTGTGTACAGATAAATTAAGACTATAATTAAATGGTGTTTCTGATTTTTGCGCCGTCATGGAACTGGGCAACGCCGTCAACTGATTGCAACGAAGTGGAGCAATTTTGGCACAGATGCACATACAGGTGTATGCAGATGGATTATACAGTTCATGTGTGATTGGGTGTTTGATTTATAGATTTAACAATAACAAATTACTAATATTATAACCAAAGCGCTTGGAAACGTCCGAGGGAAGTTGCATGTTCGCCGGGTGTGGTTTGGGCTTAGTTTTTTGCATTCGTCGTGTGCTGCAACGCGTTCAGCTCATCCTTGAGCCAAGCCTGCCAGTTCTCCTGCGAGGCGAGAAACATGAGTATTAAGCAGGAAGAGAGAGTACACCAATATTGTATTAGGAAGAGTTCTACAAAGGAACCAACACCAGGCTAAGCTAAGCTAAGTGAGTAACTACGAGTGTGCGAGTGTGTGTGTGTGTGTGTGTGTGATGCTAATGGCATTTACTTTAGTAAACCGTTGAAAGCAGCTGCCACTTGGCGTTTGTTAGCGCTAATTGCGAATGTCAACAGAGCAGAAGCAAAGCAGAGGCAAACAGCTTGCAACCGGAAATCGGAAATGCTTAACTGTAGTCGCCTGTGTGCGTGTGTGCGTGTGTGTGTGTGTGTGTTTGGGTGTGTGCGGTGGTGTCTGTGTGTCTTAGAGGGTCTGTTTGCCATTTGCCGTGGCGTTTCCTTTTCACTCATTGTTATGCAAATTATCCTGATATTCATCATATTCGTTTTCATTATCCTCCGTCTGCTCATCCTCCTCTTCCTCCTCCTGCTCGTAATCGCTGGCATTGCTTTCCGGCTGTGTAACATCGGGTAAATAATCCTTGTGCATGGGTGTCGAGATGATTGGCTCCTGCTCCCGCATGTGTGCAAGTGTTTGCGTGTGTATTAGTGTGCAAAAGCAAAAGTTAGTTAGTCAAGTTAGATTACAACAGCAACACCAACAACATATGGACGGGGCATGCAAATTTAAACTTTTTTGTTTTGTTGTTTAGAGAGTGAAAATCGTATTTTCAGTTCAACGCATGCTAACCTTTGGCGGCCGCCAGCCGCAACCCGGCAAGGGCAGCCCATCGGCACCCAAAGGACATGGTGCGTCCAGTCCGGGCACGCCCTGTTCGCCCTTATCGCCGCGATCTCCTTTGCGTCCCCGTTTCCCAGGCGGCCCAGCGTCCCCGCGTGAGCCTTGCTCGCCGCGCGGACCCTCCTGCCCGGGAATGCCGTCGGTTCCCTTTTGTATGCAAGTGTGCAGGAGTGAGAGTGTGTATGTGGTTCAAGTGGGTAATGGGGTGAGTGGTTTTTTTTTTGTTTTGTTGGGATAGATTGAGTACAAAAGAAGTGTTCGACGCCGAAACAGGAGAGAGAGCGAGAGAGAGTTTTGCATGCAAACAAAAAAGGGAGACACAAATTATTGAAATTAGCAACCACATAAAGTAGCTTTACATATGTTCTACTGGGAAAAAAGACGGGTAAGAGCAGAATAATCAGCGCAAAGGTGTTGGCTTACCGGCAATCCAGGATCTCCACGCTCGCCCTTGTGGCCCGTTTCGCCCTGGGCACCCTAAAAAAGATTTAATTTTAAAATTAATAATGTCCGAGCGGAAGATTGACGCATGTCAAAGCATTGGTTAATGTACCTTCATGCCATCCAAACCGGGCGGACCCTGCAGCAAATGAGAAAATGAAGAAGCGTGTGATTAGCAGCGGAGGGCAGAGGGGAATGCAACTGAGAAAAGTGTTGCCTAACCAGTTGGGGGGGACCAGTGACAGGGTCAACATTCAACATGGAAATTTTAAAACTTTCGTATTTCCGACTTCTTAAAGTATATAAATCAGATCAGAGCTACGTCAGCAGCTGAGTCGTTGGAAGTCGGTCCGTTCGCCTGACTATTTGTACGTATATTTTAATACAAGAGAAACCCACTTGCTTTAAGTTAGAATGTGGCTACTCAATTAGTTTATATCAACTAAGGCCTAAGATATTTACAATAATTGTCTATGAGATACAACCTCTACCGTCTGACTGTCCCATATAAATTCTTTACCTAAAGAGAAATCGGGTAAATAGTCCCGGACTCCCGGAGGATTCGACTTATAATTTCATTTTTAATTTCTGCGAACTTTTCTGACCGCTTTGAAATTTTTCAAATCCATGGTCGCTTTCATAGATCCAATCAAATACACGGAGACAGTGATACGTCCTTGTTGCATATTCTGTACCAACGAGGTATCATTAATTTATGAAGTGTTTGAATAATTTCTTCGAAATTTTTATAAAATGTCTCTGCCTACTTTTAATAATTCAAAGAAAGAAAGTGGAAACTTTGAAGCCCCGGGGCCACCATCAAATCTTAAAATATCTGACTTTGGACTTTCGTTAAGTTCTCTCGATAATGTACCTAATTTTTTGAGCTCTACGCTGCAAAGAATTAGAAAAAAAAATTACTTTTCATACAACGCATACAAATATTCATTTCCGACCCCATAAACTATATATTTTCTTGATGACAGGGTGACAAGCTGAGTCGATTGAGCTTTGTCCGTCTGTCTGTCTGTCTGTCCGTCTGTCCGTCTGTCTGTCCGTCCGTCTGTCTGTTTCTACGCAAACTAGTCTCTCAGTTTTGAAGCAATTGAGCTGAAATTTAGCACAGAGTCTTTTTTTCGCTGCACCCTACTAATATATCGGAACCGACTGGATCGGTTGGCTATATCTCAGAGCTCTCATATGAACAATCGGTCGGAAAACAAGTTTTACTATGAAAAACTTTTTTCTTTTTAATGGAAACGTCTCCAAACGTTGTATTCTTAAGTTTTCTATGCTTTTTTATAATTTTGCCAAGTTTGATGAAAATCGGACAACTATATGGTATTGCTACCATACAAAAGATAGGTCTGATAAATAGTCTTAGTTGGAAAAACTTTTTTGTTTTCAATTTTGTATTTGCTTGTTTCACATGCTTTCAGCAAATTCTACAAATTCTTGTCCAAGTCGGATGACTATATCATATAGCTCCCATACGAACGATCGGTCGGAAAATGGATCGTAGTGGGAAAAAAATAATTTTTGAAAATATTTAAGCGAGCACTTGCAAGGGTATAAAAACTTCGGCACAGACGAAGTTGGCTTAGCTCTCTCGTTTTTGTTTTAATCATAAAATTACTCATACGACAGGACCAACAATTTAATATTTTTTTCAGGAAATTTAATGATAAATTTCAATTGTAGTCATCTTTTGAAATTCATAACAATGGGTTTGTTTCTGTACATTAATTAATGTTTTAATCAAAGTCGATTAAAACAAATATTTATTATGTGATAAGAGGCAACTCTGCGTATGATTGATATGGTTCAAACTTCAATTTAAAAGAATTAATGCGACAAAGATTTAGAGCCGGACGTAATACCGGCCTCTGAAACAGCGGATTATTGTGGGAGCTAGAATATTCTAAGGTGTGCCGGGAACGTGTAAGGAAGTTGTGTCTTGGTGAATCAGCCAATTGTCGCTATGGAACATTTCCGCGAATTTGGTCAGCTCAATCAGTCAATTTGCAAATGCTTAATTTGCTCGAATGTCACTTTTCTATGAGAATCATGACTGGTTTTACTCCTTTCAAATAGCGATTCCAAAGATTTCACGGTGATAAGAAGAAGGAGAGATGGAGTGCGAACGCTTACCTAAGAGTTCTCCCATTTTAGCGTAGTAAATCAACTTGAATTAAACCAAGATTTATACCTAATGTTGGTTATGATTCTGGAGACTTGACGAATGCCAATAAAGATAATTAGTTGCAATCAGTTATTGTTCTAAGGCGAATAAAAATATAGTAGCAGCAGTAACGCTGCCACTGCAAACTTTCTTTTGCTTGTAGCTTGACCTTCACTACAACAAACCAATGTATGCCCCAACAAAACTGAAACCTAAATTGTATTAAATTCCATACTCAAACTCAGCTGCCACACTGGATGGGGGGGTTAAACTTTAATTTAAAAAATTTCCATGTTGAATCAATATGTATGTCAATTGGGGGCGAGTTAAGGTTGAATAAACCACCCTCCTAGCATCTATTGTTAGTTAAACAAAGCATTCATTTTTTTTTCTTTTTTTTTTTTTAGTAAAAAACCATCACTTTATTGAAAATGCATAATTAATACGAAAATGATGTTAGTTTCATTTTGCCATTTTACAATTTGTCGCTTGTTTGCTTTACCCCATTTCGAAGTACATACATACATACATATACATATACATATGTATGCATACATAATACTTTTTCACATGCTTGGGTCTAATTTGTTATTCTCTTCATACATTTCGAATGCACAGCAGCGCTGAAAAATATTCCATTTCCTTTTTGATGACGATGATGGCAAATGCTCTCGCACATACATACACATAAATGTATAGACATAAATATATATTTTTATATATTTTTAAATATATTTATATGCTTGTGTATATGTGTGTGTTTGGTATCGTTAATTAACAAATGTACACTTACGTTTACGGTTAGCGTAGGTAATTTTTAAGGGGGGTGGGGGGGTAGGGGAGGGCGAAAAACACAATTCATTATTCTAGCCTAGTTAATCCAGTTGGTTTTAGGAAGGACAAAAGTGTTTCGGGTATAGCATATCAAGTAGTAAGAGCAAAATGGAGAGTAAGAGTTTTGACAATCGTTAAGGATGAAAAGTTAGTTCTTTATGTACACATTGGAGAGGATTAAATGAGAATTGACAGGCAAATTGTATTTGTTGGGGCTTACATCTAATTGAAAACAAATTGACATATTCTCTTTTTTTTTTATCAATTTAAAAATGCATTTTGCTGGGCTGTCAGGCGGAACAGAATTTATTATCAGCATTTCCATAATATTCATTTGCATTTGTTCGTTCGTTTGACTTCTGCCTTAATTATTGAGCAGGGAAATGCAAAATGCCCAATTTAATTTTATGTATTTGTCTCTCGTTTGTATTTTGTTGTTTGAGATGTTTAATTGAAACCCACAGGATGCACATACTTAGATACAAGATAATGTATGCGATTTATTGTTGATATTTCGTTTATTTGATATATCGGCAAGTGTATTGTTCGGCTTTCTCAACTTTAGTCTAACTAGGTTAAGTTCTTTAACATTGAAAAATATGCACAATTGGAAGATAGCTCTTTTGTTGTTACGCGTAAGTGGAGTTGTATTTATAAATAGATATATATTCGTAGACACTGAGATGAAATCGAGACAGATAATTATCTTACAAATTGTAGTTTAAGCACATCAATTGTATGTTTTTGGTATTCGAATACTAATGAAACAAAGCCCATGGACGGCACCTAAGAAAATGCAGCAAACGCAATTAAAATATATGCATTTGCATACTGCACTTGCTAATTTTTGGTTGTGGCAGAGGGTGTGGGGGTGGGGCAATCAGTAAATAACCAATCAATGAATTAAGTGTTCGCACTTTGGCCAAAATTGTAGCTGCATATGTATGATTTATTTGCGATGTTCAGCTGGCTCTCACCGGGGCATCGTCAAATGAAATGCAATTAAACTATTTGCACTGCCGATTGGGTCAGTTTGTGTATTTGCCAGGTCGTGTGTGTGTGTGTGTGTGTGTGTGTGTGGGTGCAGGGGCGGACTGCTCTACTTAAAGTTGGGGCCAACTACAAAAAAATGAAGGAACGGAAGGGCGCATAACCATACTGAAATAACAGAAGAAACAGAAAAAGACTACACTGAAAAAAGAATAGCCTTGAACTGTATACTTTTTAATATCCTTTCCATATCTTGTGGATGATCTTCTGCTTCGTGGGGTGAGAATTTAAGATACATTTATCAGTAAATGCATATTGAAATATATTCATTTCAAATGGATATCGAAATCATCCAATGAATATTTTGAAACATCCTTTTTTTCTCAGTGTACTGAACTAGTTGTTATTGAAGCTCCGGTCGTGGGTTCAGGCCAAAATTAAGCAGAAACTTAAGGCTCTTTGTTTTATTATAAGCACGATTACTCAATAATAGAATTATTCAAGTAATTATAAAAGTAATTACAATTTGAAATACTAATTGAATAATCGAAGTTCCTACTTACAATAACGATTACTACAAAAATCTGAATCAGGAATTGTTTACCCTAATTTGAATAATCGCGAATAATGAAAAGTTATTAAGTACTGGAAGTAATTACATCTCTGCCTTAGATAAAACTTGTTGCAGTAGACTATGAAAAGCTGCAGTTACACGATCGAGTTGCCGTGTTCTAACGAACATGTTCTTCTCCAATAGTATTCAGTTTGGAGAAAAATGTCAATTCGAAATACTTGTTCTCCCAAAAAAAAAGTAAACAAATCTGTAAAGAATAATGCAATTAACTGGCTAATTATTGCAATTTAATTTATCCCCTTTTTGGCCAGTCCGCCCCTGTTAGGGAATGGTAAAAGTTAGTTGATTGATGCAATTGAGAGATGCTTGTATGTTTGTAAGTATGGTAGGTAAATATGTGTTTGTTCAATTGCGTTCGATTGTTTGTATAGACATAATTATGTTTGTTTGTTTATTTGCGAAGCTTGTTTGTATACATAAATACTTTTCTGACTCTTTGGGAATGATTTAAATGATATGGATTTCCATTTTTGTGTTAGTTTTGTTTGTGGAGGGGTTGATTGATTTCTGCTTCTCTTAATTAATACTGGCATGCAGTTGGCTATTATTTAATATGTACACTCATATCCGTATATATATTTTCATATATATATATATTATATATATCTATACCATAACTCTGAGCACATTTGACAAGCGTTGCGCGTTGGCTTCGTAACATTTGAACATTTTGTGTTGTAAAGTTTCTGTGTGTGTGTGTGTGTGTGTGTTTGCGTGTGTGATTTGTTATTACTTAATAGACTGCCTTTTTATTTAGTATTAGTAGTCGCCCCACACCTGTTCCAAATAAAAGAGAAGGAGAGAGAGATAAGAACACACAAAATAGTTAGCAAATTATTTTTTAGTCACAACAACAACAGAAGCAAATTTGGTTAGCTAAGCAAGGATAAAATGGAAAATTTTGAATATAAATTGAAGCCAAACAATAAAATCGTATTTTTGTGTAATAAATTTATGCATTTACCGGTATTCCTGCCTTGCCCGATGGACCCGATGGTCCGGAATCGCCTCGCATTCCCATGGGACCCTAAATGTAGGCAAAGCAAAATGCACAATTTTGAATATGTAAATAGAGGAAAGGAATTTTGTACTTACAGGCAAGCCCATGGGACCTTGATCGCCCTTGTGTCCCTTTTCGCCCTGAGAATGGATATAAATGTTTCAATTCTTTAAAAGGGTTAAGGGCAACTCTTACCGGATCACCTTTGCGGCCATCTAAACCACGATCTCCCTGAGAACCGGTATGTCCTGGCGGTCCCATGGGTCCCGGAGGGCCTGGTGGGCCGTATAACTAAAGAAAATGTAGAATCAAATCATGAAGATGTTTGGAAGTGAATTAAAATTAAGCTGGCCACGAAAATGAACAGATTAAAATGAATTGTTCAGTGACTTGTTGTTGAGTGACTCAGTGCCCAGTGATATCCTTAAGTGAGTTATAGTTTTGAGACGCACCGTGCAGTGTCTTTCTATTCAGCGATTAATCATGGTCTGAATATGAATGAGGAGTCTACTTATTGTTCAGCGACTTATTCCTCAGAGATCTAATCTACAGCGACTAATTGTTCAGTGATTTATAGTTGACTTATGCTCAGAGACTCATTGTTCACTTATTGTTATATGTAGCACTGATGCGAGTCTGCTCGTTGAACATATTTAAATGTATTTATAGTTCAGTGATTCATTATTCAGTGTCTTATTCCTTAGTGATTTATGGTTCAGTGACTCACTGATCAGTTATTTATAGTTCACTGAATTATTGACTAATGGTTTATAGCTCAGTGACTCACAGCACAGTGCACTGACTTATTTGCTCAACGACTCATTGTTCAGTGATTCATTTGTCACGTATTTTTATAGTATATTCAAGTATATATAAATGTATTTAGAGTTCGGCGATTCATTACTCAGTGAGTTGTTCTTCAGGCACTCACTGAACAGTGATTCTTAGTTAACTGACTGATTGTTCATTGACTCACTGCACAGTGTACTGACCTATTACTCAAAAACTCATTGTTCAGTGACTTATTTCTAAGTTATCATTATGGCACTGACGCGAGTCTATTTAAATCTATTTATGATTCACTGATTCATTATTCAGTGACACAGTTCAGTGACTATCTCTTTAGTTCAGTGACTCACTGATCGGCGATTTATAGTTCAGTGATTCATAGCATAATGCCTCACTGTTCACTGACGAATGTATCCACTTACGTATTCAATGGTGGGCATGTGTGGTGCATCGGCCATACCATCGTCCTGACGGCGACGCATTTTGCGATACTGAAAGTATTCCATAATTCCGTTAGTGTTCGACTCTTAAACAAAAGGTTTCACACTCACCGAATCTCCGCGATCTCCCTTGTCACCCTTGACACCCGGATATCCTGGTGGTCCCGGCAAACCGGGCGGTCCCATTAAGCCAGGCGGTCCTATATCTCCTCGATCGCCCTTCTCACCGGGCGGACCCTGATATCCCGGCAGTCCTGGGGGTCCTTCAATGCCCGGTTCTCCCGGCAAGCCATCCAAGCCGCGTGGTCCCAACGAACCTGGCTCTCCGGGCTCTCCCGGCTCACCTTTACCGCCATCTCTTCCATCACGACCATCTTTGCCAGCCAATCCAGGCGGGCCGGGTGGTCCGCGCAATAATGTGACTGGCGGATCCTCGTAGTCCTCGTCCAGTTTGGTGCCGCCAGGTCCAAATATCTATCGAGTGGGCCAAGGGGGGGGTGGGCAGAAAGACAGTGAGATGATAAATTTAGTGGGAAGATTAATTTATGCCACGTGGCGCCGCCGCCTTCGGCGTTGCACGCGCTCGTTCCACACGCTTTGATGGCGAAACAAAAAAATCTTTAACCCCTCCCTGTGGGGTTGAAGTGGGTGCGGGGGTGCGGTGTCATGTGCCGCAGCGAAAGTCTTTTGTGTGCCACGGAATTGTGTTAAGTGCAAGTTGGAGCAGCTCCAGCACACAATGCCTGCATAGAAAATCTTTAAAGCCCGCAACCGGGAACCGAGGACCAGAGAGTGCGAGTCGAAAATAAAGTCAAGCTACCATGGCGGCTTCTACGTGCTTCGAGTGCCACATTTTGCGAGTGAATGTGCATTGCTCTTTGCCTCTTGCCATTGTGTGTGCGGGTGCGTTGGTGTGTGTGTATGCTTGTGTGTGTGTGTGTGTGTGTGTGTGTGAGCATGGCGAAAGACAATTAATTGTTTTCGGTGCGCGCTCTAGGCAAATTTTCAAGGCAGCAGCAGAGACAATACCTACCAAAAAAAGGGGGGAATAAAACCACACACCAGGAGCTAAGCCTCAAGGAAACCACCAGCGCACATACTATACATACATACATACACAGGCGCCCATTTGCATTCGTATAAGTGGCAAATGCTGAAAGTCATAAAAGGCAGCAACAACCACAACCTGGTTAAATATGTTAAGCAGCTCTCCAGCGACAACAACAACAACAACCAGAACCAGAACCAGAACCAGAAACGCAACAACAAAAGAAAACCCATTTACACATGTGGCCCAAGCAAATAGAGTTACTCAAAGGTATCCTGAATATTCAATTGCAGTTGCTGCCGCTGCTTCTCCTGCACTGAAGATAACATCGAGAAAATGCAAATACAGGGAGAAAGCGAGAGCAAATCGAGTTGGGAATAAGACGTTGTTCAGTGCATTGGATTGAAGCTAAGCCGCACATAAAGTTAGGCTGGCTACCCAATTTCGATCAAGCTGAAGAGTTCATGGATAGGAGAAATAGTAGTCAGGTTTACAAGGTGTACAAGTTTGCAGAATCAGATGGGAGCCGCTATTTGCACACAGTGTAGAACCTAAACCATCTGGAGAAATCGTTTGTGTGGTCGATTTATTGGCTACTTTTGAAAATCTATATTGCGCCTTACTAACATCAGATTTGTATCTCTCTAAAGCAGCGGTGCCCGCGCTATATACGCTTCAGGTGCATTTGTTGTTGTTTTGTGCTTAGCGAAAACGGATCTCGCATATATTCGTATGTGTCTTTCTTCTCTATTTCTCTCCTAAGCCTCTTGCGAAATTAAAGTTAATAACAATTCGTATGCGCGTTGTCTGTACCGTTGGCTTCAGACAGCCACTATCACACACACACACACACTTTTTTACTTGTGTTAGTGACTGCGTTGATACTTGCTACTGCCATAAATTAACCACTGACCAACATGCTTTTACTGAAGGATTGAAATCTAGTTCCCATCATTTCATATAAAAAGTGTTACAACCAGTTCGGAATTTCAAACGGAGATTCGTTTTAAAAGAAATATCCTTTTCTGTTGCACTTCTCTTGGAGCTTGCATTGTAAGCCTATTTTGAACTACTTCCAAGATTTTTTTTGCTTGAATGAAGAATGTTTTTTTCCTGAATTTTTCGTCTACAAGTATAAAGTGTTTTTTATTCAAGGTCGGTCTTCGTTTTCTCTTCTTTTCGCTTTTAGAATGTTTCGTGCTTATGGGTAGTACTTCCAACTATGAAACATTCTTGGTATTTTGAAGGAGAAGCCTTTTCAAAGGGTACCTCAATAGACCGAATTGATCCTTACCGATAACGAGTTGATGTAGCTTTAAAGGTTGACTTGTCACCGTTTTAAATTATGTAATCCAGTAGATTTTTGCAATTGCTTACAGACCTCTTAATAAACCTTTCATCGGTCATTGCTTTATGAACGATCTACAACATCTACATATACAACATAGTAGACACTTATATATGTTTCAAGATGTCTAGGCTTTCAATATGAAAAGTGTGCGCGAAGTCATATAGTTTTTAGAAATCATCATATTCTGAAACGGATGGAAACTCAATCCGCGGCTCAGTTATCTCCGAAAACCCTATAATGAACCGAACCAAAGGTTTAATAGTAGCTTGAGACACTGAACCGAACCAGTCCCTATATCCGAGCGGTCTGCATACCTGATAAAATGGTATAGCTTCTATTCCAATCAATTAAGAACTTTGACCATCGTTTTTTTTTTTTGAGTATAAATTCAAAGCAAATGTTAATTTGTTTAGAAAGGGCCCAGCGGGAAGACATTTAACATTTTCTCAAATTCAACTTCCGTAGCTCAATTGGGGATCAAGAATACCCCAAATATATTGCAAATTATTGAGCGCATTGAGCCAACAAGTACTCTAGCTTCCATTTCTCATTCTCTACTTGGGGCGTTCTTTAGCTTTAAAGCTCTCTGTGGCCAGTGGCAGCATCTCTGCTCCCACCGCCGAACCAAGAAAATTTTGCTTACTTTTTAAGGACAGAATGGACCCTGCAGACACCTCCTTTCGAATTGAATATTTACACTTTCCTCAGTCATTATGCCTTCGATTCAATGTGTTTGCCTACACCGAGTATGCTTGTGTGTAAACTCAGGCAAGTGCAACAATTACATTTTGTTTTTTGTCTCTTTGTTGTTGCCGGAAGTGGCGTACTTACAGTTATTAAAACCCAACAGCAGAAGGCACAACAATGTAAACGCTTAGCACACACAGACGCTAGGACATGGCTTGGCATATGCACACAAGTGTGTGTGTGTGTGTGTGTGTGTGTGTGTAGACAGTTCCATGAAATGGCGCCCCAAGAGAATGACTGCCATTTTAAAGGAAGGACAAGGAGCGGGAGCAACGACCAAGTCGGCTTACCACAAATGCACTTCCCAATTTCAACTTTTTCTCCACATTTTCCTTACGCCAGAGCCAGGCTCATCTGCATGCCCGGCAAGGTGTGTGTGCGTGCTGTTCCCTTTGTCTACAACTTTTTTTCCACATTGTTGCTAATGTGGCTTGGCTGCTTCCGCTCCGGTGATTAGTCGTCCATTTGTTGAGCAATTAAAGCAATTGGAATTTAAGGCGCACGCTTAACATTTGCTGTGCGTAATTTGAGGGACATTTGAGGGATTAAACGCCCACAGAAAGAGAGCATTCGACAAGGTTTAAAGGCTTTGCGTGGAGGCCCGGCAGCAGATGCGATAAATAACATAAATAAAAGATACAGCCACGCAGAGGAGGGAAGTGAATTGGGCGAATGTTTGTTAGTCTCGCAAGGACGATTGTTGGCCCAGCTGCCTAACTACGATAAAAACTGCTTGTCTGCCTTTTCGGCAGCCCAGATTTTGTGTGTGAGTAAGAAATCCATTAGAATGTATCAATATTTGTGCGAGCAAGCGCTTCGGGTAGAATTTAATTTTCAAAGTATCTAGTCAAACAGAACCTCCCCACACACGCACACACACACACACACAGACTTACGCTCACGCACATAAAGATATCAGAGGACTCTCTTAAATTATGCGTAAATATTGAAAATATATGCACAAACGCCTTTCAATTTTACGCCCAAATGGAGAGACAAATGAGTTTCCTTTTTTTTTTTTTGCTTTGCAATTATCTGCTGCATGCTTTCAGGCGCACCTTTGCCGCACGCTCGCTGCGTTTTAGTGTAATTGCAAATTAATTGCCTACCTGCCGTTGCTGCTGTCTGCGCCATCCCCCTGCACGCAGAAAATGGGGACCATACCAGAGCGCAGGCAAATGGTCGCACGTAAACGCGTTAAATTGAAAATCATTTTGAACTCCACGCGAACTTTTGTGCGACACTGGAATAGCGGCATGTGCTGCTGCTGCTGCTGCTGCTGCGGCTGCGGCTGGTGGTCTCCCCAAAAAAATTCATTTCAATTTTTTTCATATTTCACATATTTTTCACAGGCCATACACACAAAAAACAACAACAAGAAAGAATCACCGCCAGAGGTGAAAGTTTTGCTGCTCGTTTCCGGCTCACAAACAGTTTTTTCTTTTCTTTTCCTCTCGGAAAACTCGTCTCCGTGGCATGTAATGCGTTTCGCGATTGCCACAAAAGTTTACAAGATATCCACACACACACGCACACACACACGCACACACATATAAAACATATATACCATCGAAGGGAAGTTCTTGGAAAGTACGCGAGCACATTAAGTGCGTAATATGTTCTGCATTACATTGCTGCTGCTAACGGTGGAAGGAATTGGAAATTACCTTAACGAAATTACAAAGAGAAATGGATTCTACTATAAATCGAATCACAATTACTTTCATTTGTATTTCCAAAGAGAAATCATCAACTTTAAGAGCTCGCCTCGAGCCAAGAATACGGCATTGGTATGGAAATTCATGTTTGTTTATAATTTTGCATTGATTTCGCTTTGAAGATATATTTGCTTCCGTTCACATTTCAAAATATGCATCTAGTTTGTAGGAGGGGTGATTTTAGAGGAAATTCGTGAGGAAATTGCGTTACATGTCTCTTTTTAGGCACATACACTGAGTAAAAAAATCAATCCGAAACGGGATTGAAAACGGGTTGATCCCGGATATTCTTGAGCTGATCCCGGAAAAACATTAATTTCACTTGGCCTTTTTTTTCAGTATCACTTCAAGCCTACTCCGGCATTACCCAGTTTTTATTCCCGATTTGTAATGTTTTATTTCTGGGTATACTTTAGTTTTAAGTAAGTCTGAAATTATCCTTTTCCAAACTTTGAATAAACTTTTCCAAGTATTTCTATAATTTTTGAAAGCTTGAAAAGTGCATTATAAATTTGCCTAGAAGTTTGCAAAGCATGAAAATATTAATTTCTGACCCTATACTACTACATATATATATATATATATTCTTGATCAGGGTGACAAGCGGCGTCAAGTCTCTCAGTTTTGTAGCTAACAGTCTTCTTTTTGCTACACGCTACTAATGTGTCGGAACACACCGGATCGAATAACTATATCTTACAGTTCCCATAGGTACAATCGGTCGGAAAACCAGTGAAACTTGTTTTCAATGGAAACGTCTCCAAATATATAATTCTGCAAAATTTTATGAAAATCGTACAACTATATATGGTATAGCGCCATACAAAAGATAGGTCTGAGAAAAAGTCTGAACTAGAAAAACATTTTGGTTTTTAATCGTGGCGTCTTGAAATTTGGTTTTTATTAATTTTATACGCTTCCAGCAAATTCTACAACGTTGTGCCAAAATTGGTTGACTCTAACATATAGCTCCCATACAATCCATCGGTTGGAAAATGTGTTCTTATGAGACATTTAAGTTGTTATTTTAATGTTTCTCGGCTATTATGAATTTGAAAGGATTTTCAAGATATTTGCAAAGTTTGTTCAAAATCTGAGGTTGTCTTAGACTATTTTTGGGTTAAGAGATCGAGAGATCAGCATACTGATCGATGGAAATCAAAGGTCAACATCGAATTGCCGTTACCTATCTTATTCAGTTGTATAGTCTTTGGTAGTCACCGTTTAAAGAAAGGAAACAAAGGTTCCAAAGTGTTCTTAAACTTTCTTTCTAATATGTTGTCCAATACCCTGTTTATACACAACAAAATTATCATGGTAAATGCTCTTTTAAGTATGCTATGCTTATTGATTATTATTGTTGGTTGACTACTAACTCATTTTGAATACCTTCAATTAGTCCTTCAATCTTAGATTATGAATGATGCAGGCACAACAGACACTCAGTTACTTACTTAAAATGATAATTATTTAAGAAAATGAAAATGGCATACTTTTAGGGGCATTTATCATGATATTCTTTGTGTGCATAAACGGGGTATAAAATATTTAATGACTTTTTCACCAATTGTATCCCATTGTGACCCCAAGCAGTCATCCACCATGAGAAAAAAGTCAAATCGTGTTGTAAAAATTTCGCGTGATTTCGTTTTGCCGTTTTCACGTTGTTGCTGCGGTTTTCGGTTCGGTTCCCGTTGCCATCTACTTCAGCGTGTGGGGGTGTGTGTGTGTGTGTGTGTTTGGGGGATATATTGTAATATGAATGTATGAAATTCGGAAGTATTTAGGGAAATCGTTGTTAGAAATTTCGTCGTTGTGGCAGCCGCATCAATACCGTCAAGATGGCAACAGCAGCAGATGGCATTGGGAGTCTGCGTGCTGTTGGCCTCAAGTTTCGTGTAATTTTGCTACTTTCGTCCTCCCATCCCAGCGTGGAAACCCACGTCAATGTTACACGCGTGCCTATAAATTTCTATGAGGTTTGCCAAGAAAGAAAAGACGGAAATGGGTCGCCAAGTTTGGGTGTGCTTTGTGCGCCGCCTGGATTTCTTTATTCAATCGTTTTTTTTTTTTTGACTCCCACTGCGCTCTCATCATCAGTGGCCATAAAATAAAAGTTACGCACACCCCAGGGGCCACATTACATGGCCGCCTTCCCTCTCCACCCAGTGACATGTTCGACCCAGGGCATGCTTGACCGATTTTTACACAGCCGAAGCACATATTCAATATAAGATATATGAACATTGACCGCAAATAATTGCCTGAAAAAAAATTGGAAAATTGCGCACAAAAGAGATAGGGCAAAAGGAGAAGGGAAATTTGCATGCTGCGCAGTTTTCAATGAACAATGACGTCACACACAAGCATACATAAACATTGTTGGCCATTTTGTATGTCCTTATCAAATTGAGCAACAAAGGCAACTGCCACCTCGACTCAAGTCAAGCCGAAGCAATGAAAATCTTCCAAGCGATGAGTGTTTGGGGGAGGGGGGGAAGTGTTAAGCTTATTGCGTCGTTTTGGACGGGAAACAGCAAAAATGCCAACTGGCAGAGAGACAAATGCACAGAGGCAGATGAACCCTTTGAGTGACATTTCACATAAAATGCGGACAGCTTGTATATAAATCGAAGTTGGAATACCCTCACGCATCGATGCGGTATTCTCTTAAACACAAAATATTGCAATCTTTCTCAAAATAAATGGAATTAGTAGAGAAACAAGACCAGCTGCAGTATAAGAATTGACAAATTCGTTTGTGCAACTTTCCACAAGTGCATGTAAGGACTCTCAAAACTACCACTTAGTGAATGATGTAGGCACAGCTAGAACTGAAGACTACTGGAAAATTGTGCACCTGAATCATTTTAAAACTTGGTTTTGAAAGCTAAGTGAGCGAAATGGTCAGCCATGGCTTACTGACTTTGGAAAATCGACCCCTAAGTCCGCAAGATATAGTCCGTTTATGTTCATAAGGTTGAAGTGGGCCTGAGCTGTCTATATCTATAAAAAAACGAGAGCGTAAGTTAAAGTCGGCCCTGCCCAACTTCGAAATACCCGTTAGTCTAGGCAATTAGTGTTCAATAGCCTCATGCGGCTCAGATAAGTATGCAACGTTTTTTAACTCTGCCATTATGAAAATTTGTGAGATTGTACATATTGGCCACATGGACTATACTGCAGAGCTCTGAGCTCGATAGCTTACAAATTGTAGGAGATTGGAGGAGGGGGCGTGGTCAAAATTCGAAACAAACTTGATATGCCTGCAGACAATACTAGCTTACATCTAAATTTTGGTTGCTCTAGCTCTTCTAGTCTCTGAGATCTCGGGGTTCATACAGACGGACGGATGGACGGACATGGCTATATCGACTCTGCTGTTGATGCTGCTGAAGAATATATATACTTTATGATATCGGGGATGCTTCCTTCTGCCTGTTACATACATTTGCACGACTTTAGTATACCCTTTTTCCTCTACGAGTAACGGGTAAGCTAAGCTAAGCTAAGCTAAGCTCTAAAGCTTTAAGCTTTCTCAGTGAAACTTATTTTACTCGATGAAGCAGACTGAATAAAGTTGTTGGAAAAGCTATTGCTTAAGCAAAAAAGCTTTTTGCAGCAGGGCTGCAAACCGGTTTTGAACCGAACCGGTTCGAACGCGGAATTTCGACTTTTATTTTACTATGAACCGAACCTTGCACCGAACCTCTTTAGAAATTAAAGCTGAACCCGAACCCAAAACTTCGTTTCGGTTCAACAAAACTGTCACAAAAATTTGACGTTTTGTTTACCGACTCCATCAGTTATTTGGTGCGACTGACTCCTAAAATGGGCAGTAGAGTGAAAGATAAATCTGGCAAAAACGATTAGATTTCCTTGAAAAATCCCTACCCATAACAGTCTCTGTTTTCAAAGCTCCTCGACTCTAAAGCATCTTGAATAATTCTCAAAAGCAATACTCTTACATTATTTTGGTAACATTTTTCTATGAAAACCACGAAAAAGAATTTCACTTAACTTTAAATTGTATATTGAATATTTCCATGTTTTCTACTAACCAATTTCGACCCAAAAACCACTCGGTTCCCATACAATTTGGAGAGTTTTTAGGTCGAATGCTGTTTTTAAAACATTTAATTGATTGAACCAAGGTTCGAACCAAAACCTTCTCCCAAAAACCTCGAACCTTAAATTTCCGAACCTGAACCATTCGATAATTTGGGGTTCGAACCAGTGTACCGGAGATCCGAATAATTTTTTTGGTTTGCAGCTATGATTTGCAGATACTGCTCTCTTTGATTCAAATCTGTAATCTTCTGCAAAAAGTCTACTAAAGATGGCAATATTGGCTAAGTTTTCAAACTGGCTCACAAATTATCATACCTGTAGCAAGTGTAGACCAAAACAGGATCGTCAATTTGCGTTGTCATTGCGATTTTCGTGTAAGCAACTTTAAGGCGACTTTGATTTGCGCTTAGAAGTATGCCAAAGCCGTTTTGACTGTCTGGGTCTGCGGTGCGCCACATGCGAGAGACTTCTTCTGGATGGGTATCCTTTATCCTTTATCCTGTCGCCCTGTGTGACGTGTAGCGAATCGGCAAGTTTTCTTTGTTGTTGCTGTTGTTTTGTTTTCTTATTTTTTTTCTTCTTATAGCTCTATTCGCACGCACCGACAACACTTGGTGGAAACTTTTGTTGATAAGAAAATTTATGCAGATCTGAGAGGTAGGTGTGTTGTGGGTTGTAGCATAGCCCCAACTGACATGAACCCGGGGTTGAGTAACGATTGTAAAATATGTATTAACATAAATTTGACATAAATGCTTCACAAACAGTTTCCAGCAGAGATTTAGAGTGTGTGAGTTATTGTTTCAACTTTATTAAAAAAGCATAGCAAGTATCTAAAATTGCGCCAGGGCTCAACACACAGACACACACACACACACACACTCACACACACACACTCAGTTTGGAATGAATTTGAATTTTAAATTTGCTGCCTGCTCGTAAATTTAATTTTTGATGCCAAAAATATGATGGAAATTTAAATTTCTAGTGGGGAATAATCAAATGTTGGCAGCTACTTTAGATTCGTTTTTGTCACTGAGCTCAATTTGAATTGACAGCATCGCCCTGCCTCGCTATTCCCCATTTCGCTTCACTAGACACATCACATTCATTTCACATGCTAACCCGTCCTCTCGTCACTCCATCGTGTTCCGGCGGCGCATTTAATTCCAACGGGGCGACGCAAATAACATGTCAAATTTATAATGCCAACAATTCCGTTTTTTTTTTTATGATGTTGCCGAAATTGCCTCAGCCAGATGCCGAAAGCCAATTTTTTACGACTTGCTGAACCAATTACAAGAATTTTTTGTTTTTTATTCCATGGTGCTAATTCTTAATTGTTTACTGAATTTCCCGGCGCATGTGGAATTATGAATGACGCACCATTCTGGCACACACTCGTGTATCCAGCGACACATCAGCATATCCATTCAATCCATCTGCGAAAGGCGAAAATCAAACCCGCTTTGAAAAATCGTCTGGTTGCCGCTGGAGGGCGTCACGTTTTCACCGAAGATGACGGCAATTGTTGCAAATAATTTTTTATGCTCTGCAATGCCTGCGGTGCGAACTTTTGTTTGTTGCCAAAAGTTTTGTTTTGTTTGCCAAAGACGCACCGTAGAAAAAGTGGCAATGGCAGTGGCTCAACTCCGCCGATTCTTATGACTTTCATTTGTTTTGACATCACGTTGCTGCATTGGGGGGAATCGAGGCGGCATAATCGGCATATTTAAGCACCACGCCGTGCGAGCAGAATGTGGGAGGAAGGGCAAGGGGCAGGGCGGCCGCGCGACAGGAGGCCAGACATACCCGACTCTACTACCGATGTTTGAGAGATGAGTATGAAAAGTTTTAAAGAGCGAGTCATGTTTTAGAAACAGTAAAAGACTGATGGGTAGAGGAGTGCAAAAAAGTTTTTCGCACTAGAATTTGTTTTTGAAGAATTGTTGAAAAGCACATAAAATAAATACATGCCAAACTTAAGGACGTTTTCATTGAAAATAAAAAAGTTTTGCTTGTTAAGACTAATTAAAGACCTTACTTTACAATAGATTTTTTTTTTTTCAACAGTCAACTTAATATAAGGTCACTTTTCCTTAACGTTCGTAATGTCATCATGTCGGTATAAGCTTTGAGCTGTCAGCAATCCCCATGGCTCAAGTGTTAAACCGTCACCTTTGAGAGTGGAGAATGTGAGCTAGAGTTCCACTGAAGGCGTATATGTTTGTATACCCTTGCAGAGGGTATATTGAAATTGTCCACATGTTTGCAACGCATAAAAGGAGGCATTTCCGACCGCATAAAGTATGTATATTCCTGATCAGCATGACGAGCTGAGTCGATTAAGCCTTGTCCGTATGTCCGTCCGTCTGTTTTTATGCTATTCGTGATCAGCGTGACGAGTTGAGTTGATTTAGCCTTGTCCGTCCGACTGTCCGTCTGTTTCTATGCTAACTCCTCCGTCAGTTTGAAAGCTTTCGCTACCAAACTTTCTACGAAGTCTTCTGGTACAAATACGCTGCACATTTGTCGAAACCGGCCGGATCGGATGACTATAACATATAGCTGCCATAGGAACGATCGGTCGAAAAACTAGTTCTAGTGAGAAAATCTATTTTGTTTTTAATGCAAATGTCTGCAATCTTAGTATTTACTTGTTTTCTATACTTCTCCATTATTCTGTCAAAATTGGACATCCATTTAGTATAGCTACCATAGAAAAGTAAGGTTAGAAAAATAGTCTTAGGAGGAAAAACTTTTTGGTTTTCAATGCAAACCTCTTTAAAATTGGCATTTACTTTTTTTATAAGCTGACACACAATTCTTTAAAGTTTTGTCAAAATCAGATGACTATAGGTTATAGCTGCCATAGGAATGATCGGTTGAGAAACCATTTTAGTGAAAAAAACTTTTTTGTTTTCAAAGTAACGCCTTCAAACTATGTATTACTTAGTTTGCTAAGCATTCGCACGATTCCACTAAGTTTGGTTGAAATCGGACATCTATATAGTATAGCTGACAAAGAAAAGTAGAGGCTCAGAGCCTTCCAATTAGTTTGAAAAACGTGCTGCAAGGGTATTCAAACTTGGCCCGAGCCAAAGTTAACTTTCCTCTCTTTTTATATACAGCTGTTTGTACAATCGGTTTATTTCATAAAAGATTTGTTTCAAGGTTCGGTTCACAGTAAAATAAAAGTCGGAGTTCTAGGTTCGAACCGGTTTGCAGCCCTGCTTGGAGGGTTACAATCCGAAAGTGTTTCTGCACTGTTTCCAATTAAAGCAATTGTCTCGAAAGACTCACAAATACTTTTACAGCAGCAGAAATTCTACCAGGTGTCTCTGCTCCTTGAAACAGAGCATCTGTATTTGAGAAAGACGAAACCGACTTTTCATACTTCACTTCTGGAAAATGGTTCAATATGCCCTCGTTGAACGTTCGATGGAAAAGTCATAAGCGCGAGCAGCACGTTGGCAGTTCTTTTTGTTGTTGCTGTTGCTGTTGCTTTTGCTGTTATTGTTTGCTTCTGGGCATCAGTTTGTGTTGGCTGTTTCTTATGGAATTATGCGTTATTACAACAAAAACAACATCTGCAAGCAGCAAGGAGCAGCAACAGCAGTTGCCTTCTCGAACCTACAATACATATGCATGACTGTGTGTGTGTGTGTGTGTGTGTGTTTCTGTGTATGCTGCATCATAATCAGACCGACTTTTCCTTATTTCCTCCAGCGAAAATTGGCAAAATGCGCAGCGGTCGAACAACATAAATACACACATATATATATATATATATATATATCTATGTACACATCGTGTGTATATTAACCCTACCCTAGCCAGCCAGAACTCGGTTTGGCCAGCGGCGCTTATGCATTTTTCATAACCTACACAAACACGTACCGGCTACATATTCATACATATGTATATGCATGCATATGGCATAGTAGGGTACATGTGTAGTGCGCCAAAATCCCACCATTTGCCCACCATCGGGGGGCATCCATCAACACGTCAGAAGGCGGCAACAGCTGCCGACACTTGAAGTGCCAATAAAAATGTTAAGTATCTTTGCTCCGTTGACATTTCTGCTTTCGACTGATGGTGCTCAGATACGAAATGACTAGATAAATGCTGCAGATACTCGGGGAATGGAACATGGGGAGCACGGATTCAAAAAGTTGCCAACACACTCCGGCCAACTTTTCCTGCCCTGCTTGTCAAAGTGGCTCCGAAAATAGCATCCAAAATAATACACGTTATGCAATGAGTTTAGTGGCACGTACCCTGGAAGGAGTGGGCCAAAACATGCTCATTACCCAGTCGGGGCACAGCATGCAGGTGGCCCTGGCCATGCGGAAGGATGCGTGCTTACATACATATTTACAAGGAAGGCTTCGCTTTGGCTGTACAAAATATTTACAGATTTACATATAAATTATGCTTTCTCCGGTTTGTTTTTCTTGTGACACAATTTACATAGTAATACGGCTTTCCCACTATTTCACATTCCCGACACTCAATTTGCACTGTTTTCTAATTAAAATCGAGTGGGATGAAACAGGTCTGGTTTTACTCACCCGCTTGCCTCGCTTGCCGCGCGGTCCCTTCTCGCCGGGGGGTCCAGCTGGTCCAATGGGGCCCACTTCGCCTCGCTCGCCAGGCTCACCGGGCGGACCTGTAAAATGTTCATTTTCCATATAATGACAGATTTTGGGTAATGGAAATCGTCGAGTAAACAATGCAGATACCGATACAGCTGGGTTACGCCGCAGCTGTTAAGCAAACAGTGGGCGTGGCCCGGACACGGCTTTGTAATTAGAGAGCACAGCCACCGCCGCCCACGTCAACAAGCGTTGGCTGAGCTTGGCCCAACAATTTGTTCAACCGAATTAATGAATGACTGAATGACTGAATGAATGAATGACTGATAAGTGTGAAGATGGACGGACTTCGCTCTGTCCATGATGGGTTCAAAATGCAAATTGCTTGTATTGCCGGAAAATAAAATAAACCAGAATTCACAGTGGTTGGAGGAGGGCAAAAAAAGATGCTGTGTGGCTAGCTGGTTGCCTTTTGCTTTCTATGCTAATGAAGTTGAGGCGAATGCAACTGAAGGGTTTGACTTGACCCACTTAGCAGAAGATACTTCGCTCCTTTCCTCTCCAAACTCAATTGAAATTCAGAAATAATAATTTAATATGCTCAAGAACTGCCAAAGATTCGAATCTGTTGCAAGTAAATACAAAAAACATACTTGAGTAATTTCGAGCTCAGCCAAGCATAAATGCTTGGGAATCACTGCAATGGTGATTTAACTTGCTTCGAGTTGTAATAAATCGAGCAGGCGTTAAAGCAGCGGTCGGCAATGGGAGCAGAGTGTGTGCAGGTTGTTGGAAAATTCTTAATATTGTTTGCTTTTGAAAGAGTCATTGGTTCATTTTAAAAGCACAAACTATTGGATTGGCTCGGATCAGAACCAAGCTTTTCCGTTTCCGAGTGAAATAGAATTCGATTTTCTTTTCGAATAAATGTTCAAATCGTTGTCGAACTAAAATTCAGCAAATTGGTAGCCTTAACAATTTCGATCAATATTTCGCATGAGTTGACGCGATGTTGCGAACAGTTCGGGTAGTCATTTCAAGGTAGAAGCCAAATAAAAATCATTTCAAATCATATTGTACTCTCGATATACTTCATGGAACACTTCAATATACGACATGTTAAAATAAAAATACCTCCAAGATGAAAAGCTTCATCGATGCCAAGAAAGATATCTTTTGATTTCCATTCCACTGACCATATTTCAAGCTACGTAGCTGTTCCCAATTCCGATTCCGAATGATCGAAACGAAATCGAAAACGGGAACCGGTCTGAATATCTTAACAATTGGCCATAGTTTTTGGTGTTAGGGCAGGGCTGCCGGATCTTTCAAAAATCGATCTTTATCGATATTTGTAGCGATATTGAAAAAGTCTCAATTCGATATAAATATTTAAGGTTACAAAAAATTTTAAACAAATTGCCATTTCTTTTGTACAATCGGTTCATTAAGGTAATTTAGATGTCATTTGACACGTTATACCTCCTAGCTGAGTTCAATATCTACGGATCAAAGCTACAAAACATTAAGAAATATCATTTCATGAATATGATTTGAAGCGCTTTAATAGTTGTCATATTTAGATGAAGCTCACAAAATCATCATAATGTTATAATTGTAGAATAGATGTGTTTACTTTTAAGGTTTAGCAGCATTCGAAAAGCTGAATCAAAAATTTTGCCGAAAAATATCTAAAAGAAAAATATCGATATCGCATTTTTAGACAAAAATATAGATGTTTTGAAATATCGATATTCATAAACTAAAAATATATAAGCTTTTCTACATTTTGGAAAGCGTTTTTTGGAATATATAAAAAATTGAAGTTTGGTATTAAATTTATTGTCTGACGAATCATCGCAAGCTTTGCAAGCTTTTAGTTTAATTCGTTTTTTTACACACTTCATTGTCCAAAAACATTAATCAGAATGTCTGTCTGTCTGTCCTTATGAAAGCACATCTCTCAGAGATGGTTACAGATAGATAGATTCGGCAGATATGGGACTTATAGCCTGTTCACACTGAGCACATCTTACATCTAACATTTCACATTCTGAGTTAAAATGCTTAATAACTATTGGTTATGCCATTATCTAAATATTTTTGTTTTGACAAATTATTCAGCGGATCAGTGGCTTTTTGAAATGCGTTACAAATATGTTAAATATTGTCCGGATAAATTTTTAATGACTCATAATTTTAGATGTTAGATGAGCTCAGTTTGAATAGCCTATTAGGGCCGATTCCCTATCTGTCACGTAAACTTACAAATATCAGAGTAAATTAAAGATATATCTGTCATATAACAGCTATCTAGAATATGTGAAATCAGTCCTTAAGCTTCTTAATTTCAATTCTCATTTTACAAAAATTTATATCTTTCAAGTTTTATAGCTAGAAGGTTTGTACCTTCTAAATGTATTTAGTAATCACAGTTATGAGTAAAATAATGCCCGCTAGCCGTGCAGTGCTGCTTACAGCTGCTACTTGAGCATCAAAATTTCTATTGTGCATACACTTTATTTGGTACATACCAACTTTTCTAATTGTTTTTGTTTGGTCAA
The DNA here is from genome assembly GCA_035044965.1 of Lordiphosa andalusiaca. Taxonomy (NCBI): domain Eukaryota; kingdom Metazoa; phylum Arthropoda; class Insecta; order Diptera; family Drosophilidae; genus Lordiphosa; species Lordiphosa andalusiaca. The sequence goes on from JAWNNM010002651.1 coordinate 418,775, forward strand.
GTTGTATTCAATACTTTCAAGCTATCGGCTTTGGATTTTCAGGTGCTAATAACTAAATGTAATATGGTTAGCACGCAACTTCTTAAACTATTACTGTTCAGTTAAAATGTAGCATTTCTTAGTCTGACTAAAATCTTTCTATTTTGAATTTTATTCAAATTAAATATTCTGCAAGTCAAATACTCAAAAAATATCCTTTGGTTCGTTCCTCATCTAAGTCTAAAACAACCATTTCGCCTGATATTCCGGTTGACATTACCTGTTGGTAATGATCTATATTTGTTGTTCTCTGACGATGTAAAGCGCTAATAAATGTAAGTACATTTAATTGAATTTTTGCAGAGTTTATCAAACATCAAATCGTCTTGGCCCCACTGTGGGCCAACCTGTATAGTTAAAATAATGAGAAATTTTGTTTTTCTCATTTTTTTGGGCTTATTGTTTGCCGGGGCCATTAAATGAGACCATTTGCACAGTCAACAACATAGGACGAGGAGTCATATCATAGATAGACCCAATTGTGCGGCATGTCAAAATGAGTCTGTATGGGCCATTGTGTGTGTGTGTGTGTGTGTGTGTATGAAAAGATATAGAAAATTTATTAAGTTCGTAAAATTGCGTTTTAGGGGTCGGCTCTTGGTCAGAGCGCATAAATTTGCCTGCCAGTTTGCATTTCTGTCTCTTTCTCTCCTTTTCCCTCTCTCGTTCTTTCTCCCATTGCAGGCTGTACCAGTCGGTCTGGTCTGGTAGCATAATTTACAGTTAAGCATTTTAGGCGACAATTTCAAACATAATAAAAACTATTTTACAGACAACAAAGTTGCCCAGGGGGAGGGGGGTGGTGGTGTCCTGGGAGTGGGGAATTTATAGTGTCCAGGATATTGGATTGTGTTTCAGCTTTTGTTTCGACCAGATGAGCTACAACAGATGCAATCAACAAAAACGGAAAGCAAATGAAATTCGAATGCGATGAATGAAGAAATAAATTGAATTTTTTTATATTACAGCTGAGCCGGCATTTTCATTTCCAGGATGACCGGAATAAATGACTCACCCACACACACACACACACAAACACACAGTCAGACACATAAGGCACAAGTCAGCTTAACTAATTACCAGAACGATAAGATAAACACTGAAGACCAGACGCAGGAATTCCAAATACAAATGACATTCAATTTATTCAAATCAAGCCTAAAATGATGCCACTACCCCGGTGATTGTCCCATGGCGACTCGACGCTGATTTCGGGAAAATAAATTGCAATTTCATGTCCATCAACGCTGCCAACGAGTGTGGGCAGTTCGGTATGTGGCGGGAGGAAATTGGGTGACTGTCAACCATTGTCGACAACTGTCGCCTATCACAGTGCCTGATCTTGTCCAGAACTAGCAAAAGAAATGTAGAAACAATGGGCAGAGCTGGAGCGCATCGGCCATTAGAACTCTGAAGATCTCTTAAATGCAAAAGTTAAAAGCAATTTAGTGCTCGGCTCTGATAAGGCGGTTAAGTGGGAGGCGAACGAATCGATGCGGGTTCGCTTAATTGATAGCGGTGCTTGTTCAAATAAATTACATGCACTGGGAACGACATCTAATGAACTGTGATTGGTGATGAAACAAAAAGGTGAATTGTCATTAATTTCAATTCTGAACTAAATCGATGTATACTTGGGAACTTTGTTCAGCTAAATGTTTTAGCAAGTGATATTGATTCTGATTATAATTTCGGTCAGTCAACTGTCATTTGGACTAATGACCGTTTTCTCTGTTTCCTGATTTGGCAAATCTAGGTAAATTTTGAGAATTTGCATGCTTATTTTGAGCAAAAACATGTGAAAACGGCCCCAAGTATGTTAATCTATGTTAATCTAGTTGACGTGCTGTCATATTTTCAATGTAAATAGCTTATCAACTGACATTTTCGAATCCTGAGAAAATGTTGATTGAAACTTTTAGCGTAAATTCATGTATGTATCAATGCACAGTGGTTTCTGCCATAGACCAAAAATAATAAATTTAAAATCAAAAGTTTGGCATTAAATATGTTGTCTATATATCGCCAAAGAATATACTTTTAAGACCTAAACAGCATGCAAAATATTCGATCTTATTGTGTGAGCAGCTTGGGATTGATTGGAAATTTTAAATAGTTAAAGCAATGTGAAAAAATTTCAAAATTATACAATATCAAATTGAATATATAAAGGAAAGGTTGTTTACTAGACAGCGGATTTTGCATATTTTTTAAACCGATTTTAATCCCAGTAGACTCGGAAAAAAGGGGTATTCAACAAAGTTTTATACCCTTGGAAAGTGTATTATAATTTGGTCCAAAAGTTTGCACAAAAATATTCATTTCCGACCCCATAAACTGTAAATATTATTGATCAGGATGTAGAGCTGAGTCGATTGAGCTTTGTCCGTCCGTCTGTCTGTCTGTCTGTCTGTTTCTACGCGAACTAGTCTCTCAGTTTTGAGTCTTCCTTTTGCTGCACACTACTTAAATGTCGGAACCGACCGGATCGGATGACTATATCTCATAGCTCCCATAGGAACAATCGGTCGATAAACTAGTTGTAGTTAAAAAAAACTTTTTTCTTTCCAATGGAAACGTCTCCAAACTTTGTAATCGTAGGTTTTCTATGTTTTTTCATAATTCTACCAAGTTTTATTAAAATCGGACAACTATATGGTATAGCTGCCATACAAAAGATAGGTCTGAAAAACAGTCTTAGTTAGAAAAACGTTTTTGTTTTTAATGGTAGCATCCTGCCATTTTGTATTTGTTTGTTTTACATGATTTCACATAATTTTAAAAATTTTTGGCCAAATCGGTTGACTATATCATATAGCTTCCATACGAACGATCGGTCGGAAAATGAGAAAACGAGTATTTTTGAAAATATTTAAACAATCACTTGCAAGGGTATAAAAACTTCGGCACAGACGAAGTTAGCTTAGCTTTCTCGTTTCACATTATTTTGTCTTTTGCTGACCTTCCATTTCGTTAAATAATTATTTGAGTCATCTTGGAATTGAGTTCAAAAATTTTTGGACTTTAATTAACCTAAAAAGTCAGCACATCAAATAGTGTTGTGCACGCTGGCTTACTAGGATTTAAAAGTGATTTAAAATATGCAAAATCCGCTGTCTAGTTATTACTAAATTTTTCAATCAATTTTATGTTTATAATTTGCTATGCACTTTTTATAAAATTTATGATTTGTCAGCAGTATTTTTAGGGGGCCCCTGTCTATGTAATGCAGTTTCAACTAAGGTAATAGTAACGATCCCCTCCGATTCATCCAATGGGACTTATTTGTTAGTATTGAACAACCTTTTAAGATTCTAAATCATTAAATTTCAGCTGTCAGAAAGTGGCAGGACTACCCAAAGACTAAAGTGTGTTTGTTTTGTGTGCAACTGTTTTCTGCGGTGCAAGTTTGGTACTAATGGTCTCTGGTGTTGTTGTGTTTGATTAACTTTGTGTTTTCCATCCAAGTACAAAGCAATTTTAAATTAAATATAAAGTGAGTCGTAAGGCTGGGAGTATAAGGGCTTAACCACGCCCAGTTTGTTATATCCCATTTTCAACAGTTTTATAAAGCCGTAAAAAAAGTTTTAGGTCATCTACTGGAAGTTCACATACTAGCTAGCCCACTGTGCAATGGTCGCGTTCAGCTGAACTCCAGTGATACGGTATCATGATAGACGGTTTGACGTATCATGATGAAGGAACATGTATCGAGGATACAGTACACTTGTTTTAAGTATCTCTACCTACCTACAGCTGTAATTTTATATCGATAGGTTTTTTTTCGAAATCGATTCGCGACTCTTGGTTCATTTAGTGCACTTAATTTTTAAACTAGATTTTGTATGGGCGATATGTCTGGGCGATGTATCTTTCTGGTGAACACGGCCATTTTTTTAAACTACTCTTTTTTCTGCCTCACCTCTTCTTGCCAGACTAAATGCTAATGCTGCCATAACCCATTCGTCAGTCTTAAATGCCACTTATCAATCAAAACATCATTATCTGCTGCAACTGTTCGCCTTTTGCATTGGTTTATTACACCCACTGAATACCCCTAATAAAGCAATAGAACATGCTGTCTGTCTATCCCACCAGATGGGTTCAAGTGCTTGTCTTTGGCCTGGTCATCCCAGGGTGGCCGTGCCCTAGTGCTGAGCCGTGGTATTCCATGCTAATGAGCCGCTAAAAGCCACATAAATGACATAAAGTTGCATTTTTACGACTGCGGCAAGTGTGTCGAGTTCCACACGGGCTCTACACATTTTTATGACAAATGCGGATTGGAGGGTCTAAACTATTCCGACTACGAGCTATTTTCGTTTATTAAATTCGAATAAAGTGCAGAAATATGTTGGGTCTGACCATAAAATACCCAAACGAAACACACAAACAAATGGAATTTCTATTGTTTGACGAGTGGGAGGAGATGCTGGCTGCTCCCTACGATTTTGTGCGCATTTAATTGACGTCGACGAACGAACTGGGTCGTAAAATGTTATCGCAAAATGCGGCAGGGCAAACAAATTTCAGAATTTCCAAATGTGGAAATAAAAAAAAGCCCGAGACTTAAAAAAGAATATTTCAAAAATGCGCGCGCCCATAAAAGTATGCGGCAGGCGGAAATGTGTGCAATGCCAGCGCCTGGCCTTTGATTTACATTTCATCGTTGAAATGGCCGCTTTTCACGCCAACCGCGAGTCAGGGAATCCAAAACTCAAAAGGCCCTAATGGGACACATCGCTAGCCGGTGAATGACTCAATTAGATGAGGGCTGAGCGAGAGAGAGCAATCCCAGATGCGGCTGACAATAAATTAAGCGACCCGCAGGGCCGCGTGGCAGCACTTGAAACAGTCATCGATCGATCGATTCCCAAACACAGAACTGCGGTCCATGTTTAGGGCAAACAAACAAACAGATTCAGCTGCTACTTACCAGGTGGTCCGGGCTGTCCGGGCGGACCTTCAATGATGCCTGTGGGAAACTCGTCACCCTTGATGGTGGTGGTTAGGCCTCGATCGCCGCGATCACCTTTGTCACCCTGTTAAATGAGATGCCAGTGTAGAGTGTGAGTCAGGGCAGGAAAATTAAGTGGAAATCCAAAAACACATAAATAAATGATAAATAAAGTGGAAAGGAAATTGTGGGGGAGGAGGCAAGAGTCACTTAAGACCTGACGATGTTTATCCAACAGCTACAAATAATGCATTAATCCTGCCAGTTTACACACCTTTGTGCCGGCAGCACCCGCCACGCCAGGCGGTCCGATGGGTCCTGGCTGACCAGCCTCGCCCTGCAGACCCTGCGGTCCTGTTTCACCAGGTGGTCCACGCTCGCCTGGCACGCCTGGCTGTCCATGCTCTCCCGGCGGTCCCGGTGGTCCTGGCTCACCAGGTTCACCCTAGAAACATGTTTATTAGCGGAAGTTCTCAATTGATGCAAAGTATACAATAGTTAGGCGGTGGGGAGGTGGGGGTGTGCAAAAGGACATGCACAACTGTAACCGGAACCGAAATAAAAAAAAGGATACTTACCTTCAGCTGAATGACTGTGGAAGCGGATACATTAACGCCTGCTTCTTGCAAGTCCTTACAACACCAACATAAAAATGTGCAAATTCAACGTAAAAAAATGTTAAATTAATTTAATTAAAATTAGGTAAAACGAAAAATTTGTTAAACAACTTAAGTTTGAGCTGCTGCAAAAGCATAAAAGAAATTAGTTTGTTAAGTTTGTGGGTGGAAAGAAGAATGTTTGGAAAACCGAAGATGGAATCGACTATCTCTATAAAGTGGAACCCTTTACCAAAAGTAAGTTTCGATTTCATTCCCTGTTTAAAAGTGGGAAACCCATAGCAACAAATATCTCATTTGCATTGAAAAGAAACATGTTTTTATACCCTTGCAGAGGGTATATTGAAATTGTGCAGATGTATGTAGCGCATCTATGCTATTTCCTCCATCAGTTTAAAAGATATCGCTACCAAACTTTCCACGAAGTATTCTGGTACAAATACGCTGCACATTTATCGGAACCGGCCGGACTGAATGACTATAACATATAGCTGCCATAGGAACAGTCCATCGAAGAATTATTTCTAGTGGGAAAAACTTTTTTGTTTTCAATGCCAACGGTTTCAAACTCCGTATTTACTAGTTTTCTATGCTTCTCCATGATTCTACTTAGTTCGATAGAAATCGGACATCCGTAAAGTATAGCTGCCATAGAAAAGTATGGTTAGAAAAATAGTCTTAGTAAGAAAAACTTTTTTGTTTTCAATGTAAACCTCTTCAAAATTGGCATATATTTATTGCATAACATTTTTCACAATGCTTCAAAGTTTTGTCAAAATCGGATGACTATAGGTTATAGCTGCCATAGGAACGATCGGTCGAGAAACTAGTTTTCGTGAGAAAAACTTTTTTTTTTTCAAGGAAAGCGCCTCCAAACTTTGTACTTCTTAGTTTGCTATGCTTTTCCACGATTCCTCTAAGTTTGGTCGAAATCGGATATATATATATAGTATGGCTGCCATACAGAAGTAGAGTCGGAAAAGTGAAAATGTCCTTCAAATATGTTAGAAAAACGTGATGCTAGGGTAAACAAACTCCGGCCGATTCGATATTATCTTTCCTTTGTTTTCTTCCACTAGAACTACTTTTCCGATTGATCGTTCCAATGACAGCTATTTGATATAGTCATCCGATCAGGACCAGAAGTCAGAACACGTGCAAAGTTTGGTGAAGATAGCTTTAAAAATGAAACAGGAGATAGCCTAGAAGCATACGGAAATGGCTGCATCAACTTAGCCCCTTAGGCTGATCATGAATATTTATATATATATAATTTATGTCATCGTAGACGCTTCCTAAAACGTGATGCTAGGGTAAACAAACTCCGGCCGATTCGATATTATCTTTCCTTTGTTTTCTTCCACTAGAACTACTTTTCCGATTGATCGTTCCAATGACAGCTATTTGATATAGTCATCCGATCAGGACCAGAAGTCAGAACACGTGCAAAGTTTGGTGAAGATAGCTTTAAAAATGAAACAGGAGATAGCCTAGAAGCTTACGGAAATGGCTGCATCAACTTAGCCCCTTAGGCTGATCATGAATATATATATATATATAATTTATGTCATCGTAGACGCTTCCTTCTCTCCGTCTGGGCAATTGTGTAATACCCTTTTCTTCTTTGTTGCATTTCATGCAATTTATTTCCATTGATGGCCCTGCAGCCAAGAGGGAAAGTGTCGCACACTTACCGACTACTTTTTAGGACCAGAATTTTTAATCAAATTAAATGTGTTAACATTTCTTTTAATCTAAAAGTACAACAACACATAAAAAAAGAAGACTAAAATAGAAAATGCTTCTACTGAGAATTCCATTAAAAATTACCAAAGAGAAATTCTTGGGAAAGACCACGAAGATGCAGCCATAAATTGAAGCTGCTGCTTAAACAAAAGACCTGGGGCAGTAGAGACAAGTTAAAAGCATTACAAACAACAGCAACAAAAAAGAGCAGGACAATAAATACAAACTACAAAATGCTACAACTACGACAGATACAGAAACTGAGCAAAAGGACAACAAGTTGTAAATATGTATGTATACTTCATCCAGCTCTGTCCAAATGCAGAGTGGGTAAGGGGGCGGGAGGGAGATGGCTGGAGATGTATTTATGGGAGCAGGAAATACCTTAACAGCAACAATTTCCGCATAGCCCAGTGTGCCGCCATGCAGCGTTGTCACCGATCTCTTCAGTCCCTGGGAATGCAAGGCGGGTTTTAGTATTTATATTTGGATTATTTGCAAGCATTGCAGCAGCTTTTTTATTGGTGTCACTCTGGTGACCGCACTCCACACACTCACCTTCACCGTTTGGAACACATCCATGCCGGGGTGGCCGGTGTCGCCCTTCTGGCCCTTGTCGCCGGGCTTGCCCGCCGAACCCTTCTCCCCGCTGATGCCGTTGAGGCCCTGCGTTGGAAGATGCTCACTTAGCCAGTCTCGCTTCGGTTAGCCGATCACTTACCGGTTCGCCTTTGTCGCCAGCGTCGCCCTTCTTGCCGCGCTTCCCTCGCTTGCCCGGCGGCCCCGGTGGTCCTGGCGGTCCTGCAATTGAAAAGTCATTTAGTGCCATCTTAAGTTTGTCCCATTAGTTGCCCATTGACCCAGCCCAGCCCAGCCCAGCCCTGACTGGGCAATTTCCCCGAAAAGTTTCCCGCTTTCTTGTTTGTTTTTTGCGCAGCTTTGGCGCAAAATTCATTTAGCTGAAAAATGACTTTGCGCTGGACACAAAATATTTATAACCACTGGGAAACTTTAAAACTTCATCTAGAGGCGGGCGGCAGGACAAAGGACTGCAGTCGATGCTTTTCAATTATTTCGCCTGCAATTTTACGGCGCATAAAATTCCGAGTGCCGTGCCGTGCCGTGTCTTGTAATTATTTTTATTAGAAGCGACTGCTGCTGGCTGTTGCCAGGAGACGACGCATGGGCGGACAAGCAGTTCACACCCAAATGCCAAGACGAAGGCCATGCAGAGGGCAGGCTCCAAATGAAGTAGGTGTGAAAATATTTAATTAAAATAACAGACAACAGTACAGGAAACTCGCACACTTTCCACCTCATTCAGACCTTTGAGAACCGGTCGGGTTTTCTTTCTGTTTTTTTTTTTTCCTGTCCGGGCTGTTTGTTTTTGGCCGCGCTGCTGGCAGCGAGCAAGCCCAGAAGTTTCGGTGTGCTATTTAATAATTGTTGTAATTAAGTAATTCCGCTTTTGTTTTTTTGTTTTTTGCTCTTCTGCTTTCGTTCTTTCTCGAGCTAAGAAGCCGGCCCCTAAAAGGAAGCTGCCTTTAATGCAGGAAATGATGGCAAACAATTTAAATTCATTTCGCGCTAAAATTGCGCCACAAACTACCCAAGGAAGCCACGGCACGCGCCTTTTTTTTTGCTCGAGGTTCCTCTAGGTGAGTGGGCGTGGCTCAGCGAGGATGCTGCGACTCTAATGTACGCAGCTTATTTAATTTAAATTGGATTTCTTTGCACTTAGCACACACTGGAACTTTTGCAGAGACTTGAAGAGAAGCTCGTGCAACGTATCACTAGGCTGAAGAGAGCTTGCTCTACATATTCTGAGCTGGCAGAATATTGAAAAAAAAAAACTGTAAATAAGTGAAATTCTTTGAAAGGTATGAACAAGTTGTTAAGCTTCAGGATTTGTTTACTACACCCAACGAAAAGTTGGTAGCCATTTGAATTTGTTACATATCAAACCACTATCGTTTTTTGTAGTATCAAAATTATCCTGGAGAGTATCAAACTGATCTTTTAAATATACATTTTAATACTAAAAATGATCAATTGATACGCAAAAGTATTATTTTGAAACAGACACGATTTTTTGATAGTTCGAAAATTCGAAAGATCATGTGAAACGAAGCTGGACAATCTTGACATTTAGTGTTTGGATTTCTGGTTCTGGTATTGGCGACCTCTGACGGATTTGAGGTTTTCTTAAAGTCGGTTTTAACTACACCCTGGAAAAAGCAAAGCAGATCATTTAGGTATAAACACTCTTGAGAAAGAATCTATTCGTAATTGAACTTTAAAGAACTTCTCTCTCACACTAAACTCGTTCTCAGTTTGGTGCTGGGAGAGGAGAGCAATCACACATAAGACAATCGCTTTAAGTTCTCTCTCACAGAAATGTTGATTTGCGTGTGGGGTAAGGGAGAACGCCATCGATTTTTGCACTCATGTTGCTTTTGAATTCCCAACCAGTTGTGGCATTGCTAGCATAGAGAGACGGCTGTAATACAGCCAGTATCAGATGCTGCTGAACTGATTCAACATTGTTGTTTTCCGCTATTTCTGAATTTGTGTAGCACTTGATTCAAGTGCGCCCGATCCTACCCTTCTACCTAATGAGTTCTTAACACAAGAACAAACATTTTTGTTTTTTGGTCATGCACTATTTAATATGTTTATTTTGCTTGAGCACTTGATTCAAGTATTCTTGTACTTGATTTGAGAGTGTTTCGGGGATTAAGCAAAAACAGATCTAAAATGCACACTTTCATCAAGAATTTTGCTCTTGGATCGCGAACTTTTATTCTTAACGAGCTTCTGGCATTACACTTTCTTGATCTTAGTATAAAATTCTCTATTTCTCTGAGTGTAGCTATCATTTTGTGTCTACTTATGTCAAATTTCCATGACAAGTAGCAACATAGAGCAACACGTCCAAATGATAAATATGTTGGTTCGACAGTTCGACTTGTTTCATAGAAAAGCCCCTTCAAATAACCTCTATACCAACTGCAAATTAACCAATAAATAGTTCCACTCATTTATATTCTTAATGATTTGAGCATCTAAAATGATTCAAGTCTCATTAGAGCAATTGAAGCTTTGGGCTTTAGCTTCGTATTCAATGGCAGTAATCCTAGCCTTATCCCACTGTACCCCTTTCACTCTTTTGGTAGCAACGTTACAAATTATGCGCTTCCAGGCACTTGCCAAGTAATAAAAGCTAACCAATTAAGCGTCACTAAGGCCCAAGCTGGAAACAATGGAGACTGATGCCGGTTGCGTTGGCCTGGGCCTTTTCTCGACTAACTTTGGTAACTTGAGCGTCAAGTGTCGTAAGCCAAAGGCAAGCAGGAAGTGTTGACGCACGAAAGGAACAGAAGAACCTAGGACTGAGCACAAAAGGCAACGGCGGAAAAAGTTAAAATTGCTCTTAATCTAATAACAACATAATAATCATAATCATAATATCGTTTGCCATCGCATGCTTTGAGCTTGGTTGTTTTGCACGCTCGTTGCCATTAATGCCGCATTTTTCGTATTATTTTCGCGTTGATGGCTGCCGCCATTTTGGCTTACAGTTTGTTGGCTGCTAATGGTGTTTATTTGTTGATGTGGATGCTTAATGCGCTAAGAAATCTCATTGTGCCACACACACACGCACACTCATACATGCATGTGTGTGGGAATGTACTCGCACTTGTATGATGAAGTTGTTAAGTCGAAACTTGTCCTGACTCTGGCGACGATGTTGATGATGGCAATTGAACGTACTGCAATGTTGCTCATAAATCTGTATCGGTGTCGCCCCAACTAAAGGGAGACTTCAAGCCCTGCGCCTAGATGAGGGCTGCTTTGCCTCCCCCCCCTCCTTAACTGACAGAGCGGAAAAAAGGAATTATGTCAAGTTGTGCGCGTAATAAATACTCGGCATCGTTTACGTGCGTACAACACCACGACAACACGTATACACAACAACAAACAACAACATCAACGGAGACGAACCTAAGCCAGCCGACAGACAGTCAGACAAACAAACCCTGTTTCAGGGAGGGCGGGGGGGTACGATAGATGTGGCTTTTAGCGGGGAGTTGAGTCCAACTCACTGGCACTACAGAAGCCACTGGTAGTAGCTCTGTGTTTTGTTGCCTGCACCTGAGCTGGGATTCAAAGTTTTCCTAGACCATCAACTAACTTTGCCGCCACACTTGGGATTTGTATATGCATCGAGAGAATTATCTAATTTGGCAAGTTATTTCCCAGCGCTTTTGAGTAACTAGGCAAATGGTACCGAAAAGTAGAAGACAAAGGGCACAACAAATGCAGCATTCAAATTTGATTTAAATGCTCAAATTTAAATATTCGGTTTATATCCCCTACGAGTTTGTTTTTGTAAAGCGGCTACTTGAAGTCATAGGTATTTGTGGTTGTCTACTTTGAAAATATGGTATTTCTGGTTTTTAAAGAAAATTTCCAGTTTTTAGACAGTTTCGAAAATTATTTCTTAAATTTAAGGAAAATTTTTCAAGATGTTTTTTAAAAGCTTTCCTAAATTAAGGGTGAGTTTCCCTTGAATTAAGAAAAAATAGATAGCCTGAATTCTTAAAATAGGTTGACCAAAACTTAATTTTTTTAGGATAGAAGGTTTAGAAATCAAGGCTGCAAACCGGTCCAGAACCGAACCCCTGAGAACCGGTTCGGCTCGACTTTTTTGGGGTTCGCGAACCGGTCCATGAACTAGGCGTCTTACATTTTCGACTCCTCGAATCTGAACCCGAACCGGACCCTTTTTTAGAAAACGGGGTTCGGTTCGCCAATTTAATATGCTAAATGAGAGTTTCCAAAATTCGACAATAAATGACTCAACGTCTGATTGCGAAAACGAGTAGTTTATGAAAGCAATAAACTGATATCAAATATAAAATCAGTAAATTATGTGATAGATTCCTTCGAAAATTGTCCAAGATTATATCCATGGACAAATGTTTTACAATTTTGGAAAGGTCATAACAACGAAGACTTAAAAAATATTGCGTTTACTTACTAGCTGTACCAGTAAATTAGGTATCAGTTGAAAGAGCATTTTCAAAACTTCAGTTTGTTCTAAGTTTCTAATTCTAAATTTACCAAAAATTAAGAAAAATATAAAAAAAGGCTCCGCTTGCAATTGCCAAGTTCGAAATATAAAGGAGGCAGCTGCGTGTTTAGTATTTGACTGAGTTCTTTAGACGAATAATGGTACTGATTTGAATGATATTTTTAGAAAAAAGACTTAAGTGAACCAACAGAAGTGAACAGAAGCTATATAAATAGAGGAAAGTTAACTTCGGCTCGGCCGAAGTTTGCTCGATTTTCTAACTAATTTAAAAAGACTAAGACTACTTTTCTGACTCTATTTTTGTATGACAGCTATATTATATAGATGTCCGATTTCGACTAAACTTAGTGGAATCGTGGAAGAGCACAGCAAACTAAGAAATACTAAATTTGTAAGCTTTTTCTTTGGAAAAAAAAATGTTTTTCTCACTTAAACTAGTTTCCCGGCCGATCATTCCTATGGCAGCTCTAACTTATAGTCATCCGATTCTGACCAAACTTTGAAGAATTGTGTGAAAGTTTATTAAAAAAAATTAATGCCAATTTTAAAGAGTTATACATTGAAAACAAAAAAGTTTTTCTTACAAAGACTATTTTTCCAACGTCACTTTTCTATGGTAGCTATATCCTATGGCATCATTCCTATGGCAGGTAAATGTTATAGTCATCCGTTCCGGCCGGTTCCGACAAATGTGCAGCGTATTTGTACCAGAAGACTTCGTGCAAAGTTTGCTTGCGATAGCGTTAAAGCTAACGGAGGAGATAGCATAGAAACAGACAGACGGACGAACGGACAGTTGCTGATCAAGAATATATATACAATTCCAATATACTCTCTGCAAGGGTATACATATGATATATAAGGGGTTATACGAGTCGTCTTCCTCTTCTGTGTCTCTACTTCCCTCACTTCCTTTCCTATCTTATAGAAAGAAAATTATTGTTTTTCTTAAATCTAGAACTGTGAAGCCAGGAATAAACAACACCTCAAAGCAGCATTATTCTTTGCCTATCAACTGTCAGTCGAACAGCCGTCTCTCCATGCTAGAAATGCCATAATTGGTTGGGAATTTCAGGCAACATGAGTACAAAATCGATTGCGCTCTTCGCTCGGTAGCTTTCCCACACACCCCTCTTCCATAAACAAACAAAACTGAGCGAGTGAGTTTAACGCTGTTTTCTCTCAAATGTGCTTGCCCTCCTCACTGTCTTAACCTCAGTACCCTTGCCTAATTACACTTTACTGACAATGTACTTAGCTCGATTTCAAGAGCGAAATTCTTGAAATGTTTTTTAAGAGCGTTTACTCTTAAGTTATTCGTTCTACTTTTTTCTGGGTGTGATTGCAAACAACCGACGCCTAAATCTTTTGATGAAGTAGCTTAGCATAATTGTCAGAAATGCTACGAGTTGCAAAACGAATCAAAATTTAACCACGGTTAATATTAGCATTAGGTTTGAGGGTCTTGGTTCTATTTTCAGCTTTGAGTAGCCTGCGTAGCGAACTCAGCACTTTTTGCACTGAGCACGTATGGAATGGCGTCTTAATGCACTTCATCATCATCGCACACGTTTCCTGCCACACGTCTTAGAGCAATTTATCTGTATTTTATGTACAGTGAAGGAGCTTCGTTAAATTGTGTTTTTAACTCAAATTCTTTGAGAAGTTCTCATTCTTATTTCGAGTTAACTGCAACTTATTTTTCTAAATTGTTGTTTTCCCCACTGCAAATATCTTTTTAGATAGTTTTTGTACCTTGTTTGTGCTGCTGCTGGCAGGTGTGCATCTTTTGGGGAGCCAGCATCAATTTACGCTGATCTTTGACTTATGAGGCAGAAGTTTTGCCCACCACTGGAGCGAAAGTTTCGCCTAAGTAGGCGTCGACTGCTTAATGAGTTTATGCCCAAAGCTACTCGGAGTTTTCATTAGCCGTGCCCGAAAAAATTGGCTTCAGTGCAATGCAATGAGATTGCTGGCAGCATCAGCTGCAGCTGCCAGTCAAGGACGAAATGAACTGCCAGGAGAGAAACTCGAAATGCAAACATTGATGCTAAACTTTTAACGTTTGCCGTGACGTGTGTCCCCCTCGTCCTTGGCGGCCCGCCCCTCCGCCAGCAGTTGGCTTTCGTACGTGTTTGGAAAGCTGGCGAAATGCAGCATACTTATAAGCATTTTTGCTGCTGTTGTTTTTGCGGACATAACTGAAAACTTTTACCCCATTTCCATTCCCGATGCCGGGCAAAAGCAAATGAAATTATGTAGCCAGCGGATTGGGCGGGCGGAGGGCGAAACAAAGCACAGGGAAAATATGTAAGTTGGAAAATGCCAAAAGGCGCACCAAATGTTGCCCGTTTCTTGTTTGGTCTGCTGCTGCTGCTGCTGTTGTTGTTTGTTTGTCGGCAAGTTGCCATTGTAAATCTTCAATAAATGCGTCTGTATATGCCAAGGATATGCGATATGCAGCAAACGGGGACAATAAAACATGCCAGGAGGAGCACAGAATGTGGCGCTACATTACATCCAGACAATGGCAAAGACTCATCGCCCGTCCTGCTGTATCACATTGTCCTTGTCCTTGTCGTCTCTTGATATGCGATACTTTTCATACCAAGTAATTCTTGTCATCCCGTTAGTCTAGTTGTGTATTACTTCTCATCTTGAGTCCTGCCCGTGTGCCGGGTCCCCTCCGCCGATGCCTCACTACTGTGGGTGCCTCACGCTTGAGTGTACATACTTATATTGTAATTGTTGAGCGGTTTGATTACTTCCAGGAAATCTTTTGGCCACAATGAAACCTGTCTTTTTTGTGTGTTGGGTGTGATTTATGTGTGTGCTCATTAAGGAAACCAGTTTCCATGCCAAGATGTATGAGAACGATAAGTTATCGGCATTAATTATGAGAGACCAGAGTCAAGGGCAGATGACATAAATATACAATTTCACTGAGAAATATACACAAAGTAAATGGATCCAATATGCAGATTGGATGCCGAAACAGAAGCTCAGAAGTCACCGTCTACCTGCATGGGTATTATGTCCATAAGACGCTTTACTTGCATGACTCAAGCAGATTACGACATAAGCTGTCAAAAATATGTTATCAGCTTAGCCATGGTGGGCCATGAGGCGAAATTGCATGACGTCAAGAGAAATTCTGGCAGCTTTTGCAACTGCCAAAAATGCAAATGACAACTGACTATTACAAATGGCAGTCAGAGGAAGCCGCGGCCGGGTATGACGCATTAGAACCAAAAATAGGTTTTAGCTTTCATGCTGCAGTCACCTTTACCAACTACTGGCGTCAGCTGTGACGTAAAAGCATCTTGAAAGAGCTAAATGAATCTTGGTAAGATGTTTAAGTTCCTAGTTTAACGTGGAAGCGTTATTCAATTGGTTGCGGTTCGTTCCACTGGAATTTTATTAAGTTTTGTAATATATAAAATATTATCGCTTTTTTCTTAGTTGGCTAGGATAGGAATTAGGTTCCTTTTTTCCCTTAAAACATTAAATTTTACTCTCAGTTTCCATGTTTCGATTCAGATTAGGAATCCAATTCCAATAAATGTTCTTGGTTGAAGAAAATAATATAAGGGGTTGTCCTTCGACATAAGAACGTTCCCTTGTTAATTTAAGTACTTCCCTGAACAAAAAAACTTGATATTTTAGGTACAAAACGTTAACAGCTCAAGTTCAGTCGTTTCTTTATGAGTGTACTTTGAAGAGCAAAATGTTGGGATCACGATCTTTACATATAAGGCATAACCAATCTGAGCAGGAAATGTCACTCATTTCTGCTCAACTTGCACAAGTTTACTGGAGCAGCGATTGCTTGCTAGGAACCAATCAGTTTTCACCATGGAGCAGATTCAACTTGTATTTACAAGTATAGACTGGAAAAGATTGACATATTTGATCTCTGATCTTGGTTATTTTTCGTTTAAAGGTAGTTTTAGTCCTGATTTCTGATTTCTCCTCTTTAATAAATTAAACAGACATGGTTTTTCTCATACCAAACTGAAAGACTTGTAAGTAATTTGTGGCAACGCATACTGTTTTTTTGTATATCATGCAGAGGGTATATTGAAATTGCCCAGATGTTTGTAACGCATAGAAGAAAGCATTTTCGATCAAATAAAGTATCTATATTCTTGATCAGCATACCGAGCTGAGTTGATTTACCCTTGTCCGTCCGTCTGTTTCTATGCTACTTCTCCGTCAGTCTAAAAGCTATTGCCACTAAACTTTGCACTAAGCCTTCTGGTACAAATACGCTGCACATTTGCCGGATCGGATGACTATAACCAAAGATAAATAGATATGATAGATGACGCATGTGAAAAAAAAACGATTATTCCTGGTGGCTAACATTGGCTTCTAATTTCTGATTCTATTCTCATGCGTCATCTTTAAATACTTAGATATCTTTGATATAACGCAATAAGTGTTTTACCATAGACTTATAGATATTATAGATGACGCAAGTAAAAGAAAACGCAATTATTCCTGGTAGCTGACATTGGCTACCAATATTAGAATTGCTCCTCATGCGTCATCTATAATATCTATAAATCTTTGCTATAACATATAGCTGCCAAAGGAACGATCGGTCGAAAGACTAGTTCTAATGAGAAAAACTTAATTATTTTTAATCCAAACGTTTTTAAACTACATATTTACTAGTTTTCTATGCTTCTTCATGATTCTTCCAAGTTTGGTCGAAATCGGACATGTATATAGTATAGCGGCCATAGAAAAGTATGGTAAGAAAATCTTTTTTGTTTTCAATGTAGACCTCATTAAAATTCGCATATATCATTTTTATAAGCTTTCACACAATTCTTAAAAGTTTTGTCAAAATCGGATGATTATAGGTTATGGCTGCCATATGAATGATCGGTCCAGAAACTACTTTTCGTGTACTTTTAGAGTACATACTTTGTATTTCTTAGTGTGCTATGCTCTCCCATGACGCCACCAAGTTTGGTCGAAGTCGGACATCTATATAGTATAGCTGTCATAAAAAAGTAGAGTCAGAAAAGTAGTCTTTGTGAGAAAAACTTGTTTGTTTTCAGTGCAAATGTCCTTCAAATTAGTTACAAAAACGAGCTGCAAGGGTATACAAACTTCGGCCGACCTAAAGATAACTTTCTCTATTTTTTTCCGATGTATTCAAATATATACTTTAATACTTCTGCAAAAGACAAGAAACTTTAATTTGTATTGCATAATTTTTGAATTAGCTAAAAGTTCCCAAATCGATCATATGCGCTTAGATGATAATTGGTGAATCGAATCGGCTTAAAGACGCGACATTTATTTGTGTGAGTCAGCCAAAACGTTTTAAGCATAATTAATGAATGATTATTAATCAAGCAGAAGATTGCACTTGATTTTATTTCATTTTTGAAATACATATAAACTCCACCCGCCACACAACATCCAACGGTAAGTTGAGCATGGTGTGAAGCTGTTGAAAATGTATCAGCTCTCTAATTGATTTAATTGTTTCTATTAAGGTGAAATGTGGAGAACAATTAATTTAATTTCCCACACTTAAATGGCCTTCTCTGACCTAAAATTCATTATGGTATGCCAAATTATTGCACTTGAATGGGCATAGAGGTTATGTAATTGAGTTACTTCATTTGTCTTTGGGGCTTATGTATGACTCCAATTATGCATATCATTAGGTTTAGGCTTGTGTCTTTGGCCCAGTTAGTTTCAGAGTTTTAATAGCTGTGCCGCACTCACACATACCGACACATATTCACACACACAAATGCAGTTTATGCTGCTCCTTGCTCTTCAGTTTCATTTACAGGCGAACATTTGCCCAAGGTAAATGCCTGGCAGTCAGCAAAGTGAAGCAGATGAGAATGGCAAATGTTTGTTCCGCTCCTCCTGTGTGCGTGCTAGTGTGTGTGTGTGTGAAACTGACTCCTGTGTGCATGGCCAATGGTAAATATCTGACAAATCTGTTGCATTATAGGACCCAATTGCTGGTGATGCTGGCACTGGCTGCGTATCGATTTGTCGGCATGTCATCCTGTTGGCCCTAATTAAATGACAACCATAAATTTTGTAAACTAATCAGCTGGCAATAGGCCTATCTCCCTCTCATTTTCCATATACTTGTCTTCGGTTTCCTGTAATTTATGATACAGAAAATGAGAGAGAAACGATTTTGCTTTTGGGCTTAAACATTTGTATTTTTGTGCTCTGCATTGGGTCCCAAAACATGGATAGGAAATTCCTGAGACATTTCTATTCGTATAATCTTAGCTTAGCTTAACTGGCAATGCTCGTTGAGTCATTAGTTAAATGATTCTGGCCGTCTGCATTGTCTTCTTCAAATATTTGTACCCCCCTTATCCCACCCCAGACATACTCAAACCTAGTTGTAATTGCATATGCTTAACACATCATCAACAGGCTGTTGTTCCTGTTAAGTAATTAATTAGCACAAAGTCAGCCACGCCCATATTTACGTATGCAAATGGAAAACCCTCTATAAATATAATTATTTTGCGGTTCGGCCATAAATATTATACGTAATTGCTCTGCATTAACATAACAGAAATGCGAATCATTTTTCAGTTAATTGTGAATTGCATTGCATTCGCACACAAATTTCAATTCGTTTTGCTCATCTGATTGAGTGACGGCTTCATGGCTTCATGGCTTTGTGGTCTTGTTCCGGACTGACCCTCGCCTCCTCTTGTTGTCTGGCGTCTGTCGCCTGCCTGTCAGTTGGTCTGACATCAACAAGCTGACAAATTAGCTTCACATTTGTTTGACATTCCATTGTCTATGTGGACATGCTTCCACATATTTATTTATATGCATTTTGCACTTATATGGCTGGATATTTATTTTATACTCTTAAATGCAAATTGCATAATTTATTGCAGTTTATATTTTGATTTATGCAATCAATTCAAACTTTTTTTTTTGAACTTAACGTTTTGTTGCAGTAATATATCAATTTATGATGTTTGTTTTTTTTATGATTTAAATGGCGTTTTATGGGGAAGCAAAATGGTATTTTAATAGAACAAATGGGCATTTAAACAACACTCTTTGGGCTTCTTGGCGTTTTAAAGGCAATTTTGTTGAGCCGAATTGTGAATTATGGTGTGGAGGCGCTTTTGGGCAGTAAAAGGGGAAACATGTTACATTCCTAGAAGGCGGCATATGGTACTTTATTGTGTGTTGACATTTTAAGTGTAAGTCTAAATTTAATGAAAGCTCAGTTTTGAAACCCTCCTAATGAACACTTTACAAATATTTTTGACTCCTATTTTTGAGAAATAAAAGGCGATATGCGTTTGCTATGGCGAATCTCTTTTCGATCGCATTCCAATCGAGACCTGTGTAAAGAAGCCTTAAACAAATCATACAGCGGTTTGTCTATCGATGTTTCTGTCGGGACTTAACTATCGGTTAAAAGTTAAACGGAGCTTGAGCTGCGGTGAAGTTTGCTCCTCCGGTTACGCCGACCACAGCATGAGACACTGAAATTCGGCCAACCTGCAGGTCAATTTGACTAACCGAACATTGAGAAAACGTGCGTCTCAGGGCCATGTTGGGCCATTCGATTGTTTTTCTGGTAATTATTTTATTATTTGTTAAGAAACTGCATTTGTTTATTTTTGAACGCTGTCCATCACTATCTGCACCTAAGAAATCCAAACGAGAAAGTCTTCGTCTTTGCCGAAGATTTTATTCCCTTGCAAGTGCCCAGCGGCGCACAGCTAAATGCGTTCTGTGGAAAATATGCATTACGCCTGACGGAAAATAAATGAACTACAACTTCTGCTCTTCCTTAAGGGGATACTAAACCGATTGCGCACAATCCGCATTACAATTTTAAAAAAGTAATGCACAATCCGATGACAGTTCGGCTCTAGCATACATATTTTATTACCAGTAATGCATGTTGTGCGCATCCCGCTTACAAAGCAGTCATGCATATGGCAAAGTAAACCAGATTCCGTCATATTGAAGGCAATGTAATGAAGGAGTAATCCATTATGTAATGTCTTTTTGCGCCGCTGGGTGCTCGCCTAAATATTTTCAAAAATGATCATTTATCGACCGATCGTTCATCTGAGAGCTATTTCATATAGTCATCCGACTTGGACAAAAATTTGTAGAACTAGTTGAAAGCATGTGAAACAATAAAATACCAAATTTCGGAATGCTGCCTTTTAAAACAAACAAGTTTTTCTAACTAAGACTGTTTATCAGACCCATCTTTTGTATGGCAGCTATACCATATAGATGTCCGATTTCCAGCAAGCTTTACAGAATTATGAAAAAGCATAGATAACCTAAGAACACAAAGTTTGGAGACGATTCCATTGAAAAGAACAAAGTTTTTCCCACTAAAACTAACTTTCCGACCGATTTTTCCTATGGAAGCTATAAGATATAGACATCCGATCCGGTCGGTTCCGACATATTAGTTAGAGTGCAGCAATAAGAAGATTCTGTGCTAAATTTCAGCTCTATAGCATCAAAGCTGAGAGACTAGTTGGCGTAGAAACAGACAGACAAACAGACGGACAAAGCTCAATCGACTCAGCTCGTCACCCCGATTAAGTATACTATATATTATATATAGTTTATTGGGTGGGAAATAAATATTTCTATGCGTTGCAAATTTCTGTGCTAAATTATAATACCCTTTGCAATGGTATAAAAATTAACACCAGATTGCGATATATTACGCCCTGATTTGGCCGTGTTTGTCAGGACCCTGCGCCAGCATCAACAGACCAGAAGCAAAATCTTCCAAAAAAATCGTTTTTAAGTTCCTGTAACGAGTTATCAAGCTATTCTCCATGACTATTTCCAATTTCCATACATTTTCGCATCCGAACTTAGATGGCAATACAACAAATTTCAGGCTGGGACAACCAAACCGCTTCTGCAGAACATAAAATAGTTGCCTCTATGAGTTTGATGCTTTCAGTAATGATGAAAGACACTGATGGGTTAGGTAAGTTTGTTATGGTTAAAGGCAAGAATTGTTATTCCTAGATATACACATTGAAATACTACAAGTTAAATTGTTGGATGCTTCAGACTAACTAAGTCTATTTACGTCTAACTGAATCTATTTCCCATAAGAGCTGAGCAGTGTCTTTCCTCACTACTTCAGCTTCCACAGAAGCTATCTATGTGTTGCTCCCTAACCAAAACTATGTCAATGCGAACTTGAAATAAAGCAGGATTTTTCATTGTAAATTTTACAGCATTTAACTAACAATCTTAACTCATACTTAAACCATACACTCATGCTACAAAGCATTATGGAAATTATAAAAAAAAAATCAGCAGCATTGTAAGCTAAATCTTGTGAATCTTTTCACTCCGTCTTAGAAATGTTCCTCCCTTCCCCCCACAACGCGAACAGAAAACGAGTGAAACACTTGTTAATCCCCTGGTGCGTGCTTATGTTAAAGTAATTGTGCAAAAGGCTTAAGCCGGTGCCTTGGCCAACGCTCCAAAGAGTGCCAACCTTTTTCCCACTTGCCATGTTTTTTTTTTTTGGGTATTACCAAACAAATGGAAAACAAATATACAACTAAAATTAAATCTGCCGGATAATCCTATGGAAATTTAAAAGAAACAACAGAGTATCAGCAGAGGGACAATAAAACGCGTTAACCGAGAACAAAGAGAAAATCTAATACAATTTCCACCAACAATAATAACAGGGAAGTAAAAAAAAAAAAAAGGGGAAAAAAACGAAAGGGAAACAATAATCCCCTGAAAAAATACAAGGTAGTTGACGTGAAGCCAGCACGCCGCCTCACCATGGAAAGTGTTTGACGTTAAGAAGTGATGGGAAAATAAAACGAATTTCATTTCGCCGCTGACTGATGGCTCCCTCCATTAGCATATTTCTCCGACTAGATTGCAGGGAGGAGATGAGTGGGGACTTACTTTCAATACGTTTCCACACAATTGCACAGCAGCAGAAGGAAACTGAAATTGAGAGCAGGAGCGGGAGCTGGAGCAGAACTGCTGCCGGTGACTATGCCAACGACAAGGGAACAATACCGCGCCGGGTATATGCCCTGGGTAAATCAAGAAATTAATCCCTTCAACAGCTGCGACAGCAGCAAACACAATAATGAAAAATATTTGTGCGCCTTATAAACACACAACAATGAATGGGCCATCAGGCTGATGAAGAATGATACAATAATAATAATAATAATAATAAAGGAGGCGACAGCAACGGCAACCGAATCTGAATCGGACTACAGCTGAGCCATAAAAAATCACAGACACCCCCCCGCCGCAGTCGCCATAATAATAAAAAAGTGACAAGTGATACAAAGTAAATACATGCGAATATGAAACGAGAGGAGCCGGCACCGCGCAGCGCAGCAATGAATGGCAATATGTATCTGTATCTTTTTGACACGCAGACCATGGGTACCCCCAACCAACCGATCCCATCCAGTTCCCGCCGCTGCTGCTGCTGCTGTGACTTGTTTATTTCGTTTTGCTGCTGCTGCTGCTGCTCGTGTGTGGCATTTTTTTTGTTGACTTCTTGCATTGTCGATGGTAAGCCGCCCCGTTTTTATGGCCGTAATGGCATGTAACTGAGCAACTGACGCAACACAAAACTCAGAATATTGCAAATAGCCGATGAGTTATGGCTTAATTGTGATGTCAGAGAAAAGGCTTACGATGATGATGTCTGTATTCTTGTTGGGAGGATTAAGGGATAAAGCTATTTTTATTATTATCTTTTATAATAAATCTATTGTAAAAAAGTAATTCTCATTTGCGTGAATCAAGACAAGCTTCTGAAATATTTAAGTCCAAAAATCTATTCAAAAATAACAAATTGATTGGATGAAATCCGACTCGAAGGACCAAATGATTTTTCACTGCTCTCAAAGGCTCTCTCGAAGTTCCATTCACATATTAACCAATCGATAAAGAACCGTTTTAATTTACGGTTTTTGGTTTACAAATTTTATCAGAACATCGGTCCGGCATACAATCGGGAATAAGTGACCTGCTCGGCTCAAAACCGCTTAACATCCTTGGCCTGATATCCATTGAAAACTTAGGTGGAAATATGCGTAACAATAAATAGATGCAAACAGAGTGAAGGTGCCTTCCGAACTATTTTAATTGGTTTCTTCTAGCTTAACAACTGCCTGCAATATTCGAATAACAACCCATCTAGAAATTAGTGTAATGGCAGTGGCTCTGGTCACGCGGAGCCTGTCTGGTTAAACTCCTAGATTTTTTAGACAAAAATGCCAATCGTTGATGAATGAGATTATGATTCTGTCATAAGATTAGGGGAGGGCAACGTGAGCCGAGATGTAGGCAGAAAGCCGCTGCAAAAGAATCTGTAACTCCGCATATAAAAGTTTTCTGTGTTGAGAACATTCAATCAACGAGCTTTAAAGCAAAGGCAGGCACGTTGCCATATGCTGAGTATAGGCAAACTCTCCGAAGCAGCGCAGTCAGCTCACACATAGTATAAGCTCGTCGCGCCGCTGCGCTGCTTGTTCGGCGCTTGTTTTGCTGCATTTAGATGGTACGGCGCTCGCAGTGTGCTCCCTCAGCGAAGTACTCAAATCGTTCAGTGTTTTGCGTGCGGTTCTTTGCGGATGTCGATTTTTTTCACACACTCACATGCATCCATAATTTGCCTTCATGTGAGCTGTTCGCTCCAGCGCTCACTTTCGCTCTCTCACTCTCTCTCTCTCTCGCTCGATAATGGCAAAAGCTCAGTAAGCTGCAATCCAAAGAGAATGAATTTTTGCGCTGTTTTCAATATCGTGCTTGTTGCTGCTCACACATACCAATGCCAAAGTGTGATTGTGTGTTTGGACGGTCCCCACCAAACATTTAGAAGATCATTTTGGCAAAATCAGCTGAATAAGTCGTTTTCGAGCCATTTTAATGATTCAAAAATGAATACTATCTTGTGTAATTGACTCAAAAATAACTAACGAAAATGCATAAAATGTGATTTATTGAAAAGACCCGCAATTGATTCAAATGTGGGTCGAAACTGATCAGAAAAACGGGTTAAAAACGACTCTTCACGAAGTGTCGCTGCTAGAGTACCATTTTCTTCCGACTAAAGTATCATTTATGCCTATTTTAATCACATTGAGGTTTCGAGAAAGGCTCGAATGTGATCAAAAATTACATAAAATGTTTGCTGGGAAGCTTTCGATACGCTGCATCGGTAGCAGCCGAGCAAAAATATGAATAAAGCTGTGTTCCTCAGCCACGCCCCGGGGGTACCGAACAGCAATTCTCTCCGAATGCTTGCCGAAGTAATGCATCAGTAATGCATCTGCATCAGTCAGAGAGAGACAGAGCTCGACAGATAGCCTCTCTTCTTGGGGAACACTTCAATAAAGTGAAGCGTTAAAGGCTCCCTCTTGATGAATTTTCACTCAGCTGGCAACTTCCCTGCTCACACAGCCGACTCCTGCACTAGACTGACATGAATAAGTTTCTGAGAAATTCTTTGAAATGGATAATGTCTGTGCCTCAATGAATTTTTAAATATCAATTCACTAGAGCTGTGTTCCCGTAAGCTTGAGCTGAGAAATGGCAGTCAGTCGTCTTCTTGTTCTCAAGATTCGATAATAATTTCTAGTATATTTTGGTTTTCTGGTTTTTATTGGTTCAACCACAACAGAGCAGCGTACCCGCCCCAGTCGCAACTTTCTGCTCACACTTCGTGGGTTTTTTGTTGTTGTTGTCATATAAATTCGCCATAAATAACAGAGAAGGAAAATAAAAGAGTGATTCTCCCCAAATGGGATGAAGTGACATTTTCACAATGGCTGTGTTGTCGATACGCGTGGATATGTTGGGGCCATCACTCATCCGACAGTGTCTCTGCTAGTAAGGCAACACGTTGATCATATGAATGAATTATGTGGGTAGTTGCCGGGGATAGGGAGACTGGGGGTTGGGACTGGGAGTGGGACTGAGAACGGGAACGAGGATGTCGACATGCGTTTAACTTGCGGCAATTTTGTTACATGGCAGCCAACGACACTGGGAACAAGCAGCAAGCAGACGCGGGACAGCAACCTGCAGCTGTTGTGGTGATGGTGGCATATGTGTCTGTGTTGGCGCAGCTTCTGCGGCATTGTTCATGTGGCATAATTTAAATAATTGAAAGTTTTACGCTTACGCGCATAATGCGATGACACAACCAGAGCCACCAACAGCTGATGCTGGCCGGATGCAGGAGGACGACAGGACAGGCTGCACTTTAATGATCCAATTGCAGGCCTTCCATTCCATCTTCTGGCCAAAGTAACATGAGAATTAAATTAACCAATTTCATAAGCTGGGTATAAAATGCAAATGAGCAGCGGGGCAAACATGAATAGCACGCCCCGCAGCACCGCTGTCCCTCCCGCCCCCCTCACCAACTCACCGCCTTGGGTGTCATGGCAGACGCGAATTCAAATTAAATGATCACATTTTGCCAGGGCAAGTTCCACTAGACAAATGTGCCGTTGCCTGGGGCAGAGACAAAGACAAAGACGCAACCCTTTTTGCTCCCACTTCCTGCCCCCCACCGTATACGTATACCATCCCCCACCGCCCATACCCTGCGCCGCTTGGGTACGTGAGTGCAAACTGCTTACGCTCATATCATACAAATCATGCAGCTGCCATAAATTCTAAATTGCCAGCCATTTTAGCAAACACACAGAGCGGTCCAGGGGCAGGAGCTGGAACTGGGACTGGGGCTGGGGCTGGGGAGACAGACAGATACATAGATAGATGGTGCAGGGGAGATAGAGATGGCGGATGGCCTGACTGGGGCTTGGACAATGGCCAGAGGGCGCAGGTTGACTGATAAAAACGATGCTGTTGCCTCTGCCGTGACTGTTAGTTAGTTCAACCGCGTACCAACAGCGCATCACTTAGAGCCGACGTTGCCTGCCACAAGAACAGTGGTTCGGGGTGTGACGAAAAATGGGATTAAATAAACGTAAAGTGGTAGTGTAGAGGCATGGCAGGATTGCGAATCGGCTTACAATCAGAATTATTTGAATTAATTTTACATTTGTATATTTATTTATCAAAATCTGTAATCTGATTTACTATTGTCGGAATAAGAACGCACAGCTTAGACCGCTTTTCCTAGAGATCTCAAATTTGGCATAGACCTTCGTTCAGTTATGTAAGAAATTTTAGTAAAATTGGTTTCCAAAAATGATTGAAAATGCCTTAAAAAGTTTCATTTTGCATTCGATTTTGCGGAAACTCGTTTTGTAAGCAAATATAACATTTCAATTGAAAAGGTATATTCTCGATTTCGGTAAATCGGAAAAACTATTTATCATTCGATTGACTGAAAACTTATCTCATAAAAGTTTGTACAATAAGATATCAGATAAGATATCAGATAAGTAACATATGTCTGAGTTCTCTTTTGAGTTTATTGACAGCCAACTTACAGTAAACTGAGGTATTTTTTACCCTGTTCCAATGAACAGTGGAACGAACAGATTGCGACAAGTGAAGTTACAGCTTTAGTATGCAAATTAAGTTTTGTTTTGTTCATCGATTTAGAAATATCTGCCTCCAGCAAGAGACTGAGACCGATCATACTGATCGGCTGTTGATGCTGATCAAGAATTTGTATACTTTATGGGTTCGTAGATGCTTCCTTCTGCCGGTTACATACTTGAGCACAAGCTTAATATACTCTGTGTAACTTTGGTAGCCTGATACAAGTTAATATCTATTTGATATCTTCGCAATATCATTTTGATATTTCAATTTGATACTTATAGATAATTTGAAGCTTATCAGTTTCAAATTTATAATTAAAAAGAAAGAAGGTCGGTCAAGCCAGACTATAACCTACTCTGTAACAGCGATATTATCCGCTCAGCATCAATTTTGATGCTGCAGTAGCAGCCGCCAAACAGTCTTTTGGCCATAACTCAACAACCGTTCATCCAATCTTCACTATTCCTTTGGCGGATGGATAAGTTAACCTGATTACTAAATATGTATAAAAGGTACGAACCATCTATCTTTAAAACTGTGGGAGATATGACGATTTTTCTGAACTGCGGTGGCGAGAGGGGGCGTGGCCAAAATCGAAAATAAGCTTGATCTGCCTGCATATGCATGTCATGTAAAACCTCTATCTCTTACCATCTCTGAGATCTGTGAATCTATGCTTGGTATCGAACTTACCATCTACACCACATGACTTTTTGCAAGCTAGAAGCTTAACATTTTCAACTACAATTTGCTGAGAGTTAAGTTTCCATGCTTTTTGGCTTAGTCACTGAGACGGAGGTGGTAAATTGAAAGACGATCTCAGAGAAACCCAAAGAATTCGTGCAAAGCAACGGACAGAAGTTCATGTGTTTGTTGTTCTTCAAGTTTCCCTGGAACGCCAGACCACGGTGCCGTGGGGTTATCCAAACGAATGAGCTTGGCATAATGAAACTTGACATGTTATTTGCTTATTGAACGCTTGGTTAGTATGTGCGATTGAGTGTTGGCTGTTATTGTTGTTGTAGCAGCATAAAAAACAACAACAATAACAGCAGCAACTGCAATAACCCTACAGCTACTTGCGAGCCGAGCAGCCAGCCAGCGCAGCAAAAACCTCTCAGCGTGCAGCTATCTACAGTTAAGGCCACGCCCATGTTGCCTGCCTCCCTATTGTTATACTTTTGTTACATTGCCACCGAGGAGCACTGACTGAGCGTCCCGCTTTGTAAATAAATTGAGTGCCACACACACACACACACACAGTCGCACACTCGCACACTCGCTCATTCGACCTTTCGTTGTATGCAAAGACGGTTTTGTTTTTAGAACCAAAAATATGCAGCAGACAAAGCTGCTATTTTTTTAACTTTTTTTTCCCCCTTTTGTGTTTTCTCGTTCGCTTGGCTCTGTTTTATGGCACACTCTGCCCGCCGTCTCTGGCTTGATTATTTTTATTGGATTCTGCGCTTTTTTTTTGTTTGTGCAAGGAGTTTGCCCTAAGATATGATAATGTGAGCACTTTAAACGGGTTCGGGTTCGGGTTCAATAGAACCGTTTCCACTGCAATCTTTCGCTAATCCAATTCACCCACACACTCCACGGCATGCTCGGGCCATTGGCTGTCTGTCATGTTGGATTGGAATGCATCTAATGGCATATTACACATACGCCCTGTGGCGCATTGTCTAATAAATACAAGTTTAGACAGCATGATTTGCCATGGCAACGATCCAGCCGCAAGGGCCCGGCCAATGGAGTACAATGCACTTGGGCGACATGAGCATGAACATAGAATCTCATATTTATTGGCGCCCAGTGCGTGGGCTGACCCGTACCCAATCCACCCACCCCACTGCGGACTTACTGTAGAGCATCCGTGTCTAACAGGGTCATTAGGCACAAGTGGCAATGCGCTAATTGTGCCTACGGCCCCCTCCGGCTCCAATTGCTGCAGCTGCAAGCCTTGCGCCGGCTGCATAAATCTGTGTCTGCGGCAGCATTGCCAATTATGCACTTTTGTGCCGACAGTAGTTGCCCCATAAACGGGTCACATAAATCCTGATTCGCATTTGCTGCTGCTACTCCTTTGCGGTCATGTCGTGACCTCAACTCTACAAGTCGCATTATGACAGTCTGTGGCTGGCAAGTGGTAGATGGCAAAGAAACCTAAAAAAAAAAGGTGTCAAAACTTTTGCCAGCTGGCCACAGATGTTGGCATGCAAAGAAAAAAAAAAAAAAACAGAAGTGCACATCCAGTTGAACGTGTGCCGTAAAGTGCAGCTTTATGAGAAGAGATGATCCCTAAGAACCCATGAATATATTGTAGTAATCTCTACAAGCGGAAGAGCTTATTGTACCCTTTGGCACAGGCACCAGGGGTATGATATTCCTGTCTAAATGAATGTATTAGCCAAGTTAACATTATAGTGAAGTTGAGTTGAGGTTAATTTGAGCTTTTTAAGTAATTGTTTTTATAATAAGCCGGATTCTTACTCTGTATAGGTTTTCAGAACTGTTTTACTTAGTTAGTTCCACATGCCTAGTGTGGGTAGTCCAATCCAAAAGATCTTAAGCCATATATAATACACGAACCGAATAAAACCAGCTCAAGAATGAACTCGTGTGGCCGGGTGTTGCGCAGCGGGTAGTGTGTGTGTGCTGGGCAAAAGGTCTAGGTTCGTTCCCGCCTCGGAACATCCTAATGAGTAATGATTTCTTTGAAAACTTACACACCGGGTCACCCTTACAAGCTATTGGTGTCAGCTTTGAAGTTACTAGCCATGAACTAGTTTACCGAGCTGATCATCCCACGATATGTAATAAAACCTTTTAAATGTATAATTTTTTACCCCTTGCAACGCATAGAAGGAAGCATTTCCGACCACATAAAGTATATATTATATATGCTTGATCAGTATGAAGAGCTGAGTGGATTTAGCCTTGTCAGTCTGCCCGTCCCTCTGTTGCTATGCTATCACCTCCGTCAGTCTTTAAGCTATCGCAACCAAACTTTGCACGAAGTCCTATCCTTCCGGATAGGTTGACTATAACATAAAGCTGCCATATGAGCGCTCTGTCGAAAAACTAGTTCTAGTGAGAAAAACTTATTTGTTTTCAATCCAAATGTCTCCAAACTCCTTATTTTCTTGATTTCTAAGCTTCTCCAGAATTTTGCCAAGTTTGGTCGAAATTGGACATTTGTATAGTATAGCTGCCATAGAACATAGAACAGTAAGCTTAGAAAAACAGCCTTGGAAAGGAATACTTTTTTGTTTTCCAAGCAAACCACCTTAAAATTAGCATATATTCATTTTATATGCTTTCACACAATTCTTCAAAGTTTTGTCAAAATCGGATGACTATAGATGTTAGCTGCCATAGGAAAGATCAGTCGAAATACTAGTTTTAGTGGGAAAAACTTTTTTGTTTCCAAAGAAAACGTCTCCAAACTTTGTATTTCTTAGTTTGCTATGCTTTCCCATCATTCCACTTAGTTTGTTCGAAATCGGACATCTATATATAGGATAGCTGTCATTGAAAAGTATAGCCAGAAAAGTAGGCTTAGTGAGAAACACTTGTTAGTTTTCAGTAGAAATGTCATTCAATTAGTTAGAAAAGCGTGCTGCAAGGGTATACAAACTTCGGCCAAGTCGACACTAAGTTTACTCAATATTCTTTTTTAATTTTTGACGGATTCTTATCTAGATGTTACTGATTTTGTTCTGATTAGGGCTGTAGATATTGCCCAAAACATCAATAGTCGATAATATCAAAATATAGATTAATTTCTATTTCGATTAGTGATCTATCGAGTCTTAAAACATCGACAATAGCCCTTATCGTCAAACAGAAATATCCGTAAATCGATCAAATAATGACAACCCTATTAAATCGTCT